>RJWH01002855.1:73245-197076 GCA_004363575.1 Solenodon paradoxus
CCCTGCCCCCCCCCCCCTCCCCGCACCCCATCCTGCCACACCCCTCTCCTCCCTCAACCCCTCCAGTTGTCTGGTGCTTCGTCGTGTTCCCAGCAGCCAGGCTTCTCAGGGGCTTGTATTTTTTTTTAATTTTTGTTTTTAAGAGGAAAGGTAAAGGCGAGTAGGCAGGAAATGAGAAGGAAGAAGAGGCCATCGAGGTTGTTTGCCTTGCCGGGTCTTGAACCCCGGCTCTTGGGCGTCTGTGGACTGTGCTGGGTTTAAGCCGCTCGGCCACCAGGGGCGCCAGAGGCCTGTATTCAAGGACTGACTCCTTTGTATCTGCCTCCTGGTTGGTTGGTGCTTTTAGTTAAGAAAAATTTAAAATAAAGTAGAGCTCGGCAAACAGGTGACTGGGATTACCGTTTTCCATTTTGCCGCATTTCTTTCAAACCCTTGCCTGCCTTCATTTCTGAGAAAACGAAGTGAAACTACTTTTCCCCCAAGCATCCCAGTTGCATTCACTAGCTCAGGCAACTTCTGTTGTGGCCACTGCCCCCTCAGCACATTTTCTTTGTTTTTATTTAGGTGTATCTGACAGATAGGAATTATTCTCGTTTACAGGGTACAACTTTGTATTTGATATATGTGACACTGTGTAGGCTGGACCATAATACCATTTTAAACGGACTTCCCATCGTTTTAATACAAATGTCAGTTTTGTTCCGTTTTTAATAAACCAAGGCTATCTTTAATGGGTGGCAGAAGGGACAGTTGTGTTGGCCTGGGCCAAGTCTGTTGGGGGAGCCCCAAATCAGCTGCCCCCTTTGCCTGGGGTTAAAGCCCGGGTCAACTGGCTGCATTTAGAGCTGGGCTTATTTAGAATGCCAAATTTGGTTTTCACCCGAGGTGCCAAAGTTCCTTGTACTGGCCTGGGGAGGTATGTGTAAACTTCCTTTGATAGCTCGTCACTGCTGGGCGTTGTCTAGCACTTTCTTGCTGCTGGCCTGGATGCTCTGCTCCTGCGCCTTAGTCACAGCGCATAACTCATCCTGGTTCTGCTATCCCAGTGTCCCGTTTCCATCTCAGGGAAGTATGGTCAGCCTGACGTTGTGACAGATCACTGCAATCAGGCCAGTTCATTTGTTTATCACAGTCCCTTTTATCCTTTGTGGTGAGGACCCTTGAAATCTACCTTCTTAACAAATGTCAAAACTTGTAAATAGTGTTGTTAACTGGCCACCATGCTGTACGTTCGAGCTCCAGAAATTTGTTAGCTTGCGAAGCTGAAGGTTTGTATTCTAGCTCTCCATTTTTCCCACCTCCGGACCTCTGGCACCACTGGTCTATTCTCTGCTTCTATGATTTGGGTTATTTTTGTTTTTAAGAAGGAAGCTGGAAGGAATGAAGGCAGGTAGGCAGGCAAGAAGGAAGGGAGAGGAGGAAGAAACATTTTATTCACCTTGGTTGTTCCCCACAAGCCCCAGGACACGAACCCAGGTTCTTGGATGTATGTGGACTGCACTCACCTGGAGGGAGTGGACTTAAGCACTACTCCACCAGGCGGACACAACCACTTTATTGTGTTTTTTAAGAGGAAAAAAGGAGATGTGCTCTGGTTGGTGGTTAAGTCTGCGACCTCTGAACACCCTGTTCTTCGTACATCCAAGGACCTAGGTTCACACCCCGGGGTGGGCATGCTGGGAGGGGAACAGGATGACACAACCAAGATGAGCAACTAAGTAAAATAACTGCATTTTTATTGGTTTTTTGATTAAAAAAATTTTTTGGTTCCTCCCTCCCCCTTGCAAGCCCAGGTCCTTGGACTTGCCATGGTCCACACCCCTACTGCCTGAGGCACAAGGGTGTGTCTGGTGTTTATTTTTCTCCATTGGTTTTATCTAAGTAATTTGTTTTTTTGTTTTTGAAAAAATTTATTCTCATGCTCCCTGGTGGCTCCTGCTAGTCCATGTAAACTCAAGAGCCTGAGCTTTTGACCCGAGCCAGGGGGAGCAACCAACATGAGCAAGTGACTAAAAAATCCTTCCTCCTCTCTCTTACTGCCTGCCTACCTTCCTATTTGCTTTCATTCCTGCCTGCTATTTTCCTCTTCGTATAGATATCTATATACCTACACACATATAGGTTCTTTATACTTTTTATTATATATGTTTTCACATATCATTGCAGCATGTCTTGTAATACTGTGTCATGTGGCTCAGGTGTTTAAGGCAGGCTACGTTTCTGGGAACTCCATGGTTCCTGGTTTAAAACCTAGATCTGGGGGTAAAAAAATTATGAGTACCTTAGTGAAGCAGTGGTTGGGGCCTCTGCTTCTGGCTGAGGATATTCTATGTGTATGCCACAGGCCCAGGTTCAAATTCTGGGACCCAGGGGATAACCGATGTAAACAATTAAATAAAAATAAAATACTTCCTCCTCCTCCTCACTTGCCTGCTTGCCGACTTGCCTTCATTCGCTATGCCGTTCTTTAAAAAGTGTAGTGTCTTGTACGGAAGATTATTTTTATGGAATCACTTCTTAATCTACTGAGTTATTTTGGTTATTATTTTCTTATAGCTGTAAACATAAAAACAAAAACGTTTAGGTCTTCCACCCAGCTGAACATATTTTTGTGTGTCATGGGAGACAGGAATAGAAAATCAATTTTGGAAAACACGTTGCCTTAGCACTGCAGGAATTTCAGTGTATGTGCAGGTGTCTTCCACTGTTGTTACTGGTCCTCACTCGTAGTGAGTAGTCCCACTTAACAGTTGTTTTAAAGGCAGAGTAAGGGTTTATAGCTACTACAGTTTCATATTTTAATCAATATTTGGCCTGCTTTAAGAAAAATTTAAAGGGGAAGGGAGAGAAGACAGAAACACGTTTATCAGTTTTATTTTGGTTGTTCCCCTGCATTGGGCCAAGGTTACAAACCTGTTTCCTTGGACTTTAGAAGGTCCAGACTCCAGCTGCTGGCTTGGTGCCTGAGCCACCAAGGTGCACCTGTTAGGTCTGTCTGTATTCAAGGTTTCTGTGCTATTTTCTTTTAGGATGTATAGGTGGATTTTGTGTATCTGATTGGAGAAACTTGGACTTCAAGTAGGTGAGTTCAATCCTTTTCCTTTTTTTTTTTTTTTTTTAAAGGAAAGATGTAGCAGGAATGAAGGTAAGCAGAAGGCAGATAGGAAGATGGGGAGTAACATTTTATTTTTCTTTAGTTGTTCACACTGGTTGTTTCTCACCCAACTAAGGACTCAAACCCAGGGGCTTGTGGCCTGCGTTTCTTCAGAGACGACCCCACCACTGCACCACCAGAGCATGCCAGTCCTTTTTCATTTCTTACCATTACTCACACATTGGACTTCTATTTGTTGTCTATATATATATATATATATATATTTTTTTTTTTTTACATTTTTACCTTTTATACTTTGTCTTTGCTCTGTGCCTTCTATTTTTGTTAATTCCTTTTCTTCTTCCATCTTTAATGTTTTTTTTAATTCTTTCATGTCAAGTATCTGCCTTGATAAATGAGGGGGGAGGACCTGAGGAGGCATGGACTGTCCCTGCAGTGCTGGAGGCTGGGTGGCAGCCCTGAGCACGGAGCAGAATGGGGAGACCAGCTGCTCCAGGGAGATAAGCAGGAGCCTGAGCCTCCAGGAGGTCAGGCTGGGCCTTCAAGCATTCCTCTCTTCCGGCAGCCTCCAAGTGACTGGCTCCTGTCTGCCACCCTGGATGTCCCAGGACACCAGGTGATGGAGACTTTGCACCCACCTGTCCTGCCCCAGGTGAGCACCAGTTTTCTGTGGAAGGTGAGGTCTCACCTGCTCTCCCTCAGCAAACACTGTCAGGGTTTTCTGGTCTGGGATGCTGACAACGGGAGCGGTGATCCTGGGACTTCCCCATATTCTCTGTGTTAGGCTGGCTCAGAAAGACGGGACAGCGGGCAGGGACAGCGGGCATGCCTGGCGGCCAAGCCCGGGAAAAAGGTGGATGACATCAGAATGAGGGATGCAACCCCCACACCTGGATTCACAGGGCCAATCCCCAATCGCCACATAGGAAGCCCGCGAAATTCCTCTGCTTAAAGAGCCGGTCCCCCTTTGTTCTGGCGCGCGACTTCCCAGCCTGCGACTTCCCAGCCTGCGACTTCCCTGCCCTCTCGGGACTTGGGAGTTTCGCCCGGGTGTGCAAACCCCAATAAAGCCCTGACTTCTGCTTTTTGTCTGATTGAGCTTTTCTCCTCGTGGAGCCCAGAAAAACTTTACATTTTGGTGCCGAATCCCGGGTGGAGTTGATGTCTGTTTAAAGACCGCTCCTCTTCCCGCTCCACGAGGAGATCTCTTGGCCATTCCTCCTGACCGAACTATGAACTAGGGTAAGTGCTACCGCCCTAATTTTAATTTTGATCCCTATGCTCCGAATCCGGCTCCCCTGAATACTGACTGAGAGACTGCTCTCGCGGAAAATCGCAGCGCTGCGGCAGGGGAGCTTTTGGAGAAGCTGCTCTCCTCCGTCGGGGTCTGAGGATAGGAAACTGTTCCTACACTCAGATTCCCATTCTTCTGACCCGCACAGCAGGCATCGTTACAGGGACGCCTCTTTCTCTACCTGCTGCTCCATGGGGATCAAAATGGGAGGGCGAGAATCCAAACCAGATCCTAAAACACCCTTAGGGTGCCTGATACAGAATCTGGTTGCAATCGATCCCAGCCTTAAGCGAAAAGCGGCTGATTTTTCTGTCTATTACGGCCAGGCCCGTGATACCAGCCCGACGATAGCAAGCGCTGGCGGAAGGCACTTTAGATTTCGCTACCCTAATGGACTTAGACAAATTTCGCAGACGGATGGCAAATGGCCAGAGATCCCATATATTCAGGGCTTTTGGACTTTGCACTCCCGCCCCCACCCCTGCCGTCTGCGCTCCACTGCCCGGCTTTGGAGCCTGGTGGACCTTCCACACCCTCTGTTCTGGGGCTTCCTTCCTCCTCCTCTAACTCTGCAGGGGGCCCCGCCTCTCCTCTTCCCCCCTCCCCGTATCACCCGCAGCCGAAAAAGAAAAAAACTGAAAAAGGCCAAAGATGGTCCCCAAACCCCCATCCGAGATCTGGTGAATACGGCATTTAAGGTTTTTAATAATCGGGAAGCAGAGGCTGAAGCCGCTCGCCAGACGCGCTTACAGCAAAAGGTAGCCCTGCAGACCCAGGCTATGCTGGCGGCCCTGCGGCCGGTGGCGATGGGGGCAAAGCCTAAAACTGGAATGAAGAGCACCCCACCTGGGGCCTGTTTCAAATGCGGCAGCCCCGACCTCCAAGGAGGCCTTGCCCAGACTGCCGGCAGCTTGGCCACTGGAAGGATGCTTGTCCCCTTAAGAGCTCGTCCCCGGCGCCTCCACGCGGAGAATTAGCTCAAGGCGCGAACTCGCCTCTGGCCACGTCGGAGCTCCTTGGGCTTCTGAATGACGCCGCCCGCCCGGACTCGGCTACCCCCGTCACCCTCAAAAAGCCCAGGGTAACGTTGCAGGTAGCGGGTAAGTCCATCTTTTCTCGTGGACACGGGGGCTGCCTACTCTGTTTTACCGTTTTGTTTTTTCTGGACCCCTAGTTCCTTCCCAGATCTCGGTAATGGGGGTAGACGGGACCCCATCTTGCCTCCGAGGGACCCCTCCACTTAACTGTAGCCTGGACGGTTCCCGTTCTCCCATTCCTTCCTTATCACCAGACAGGTTAATGTAAATCCCTTGGGGGCATGAATAGCACCCACCCAGTGCCTCTCTGCAGGGGCTGGTGAATCTTTGATTCCTGTATGGTTGGCGGCAGCTGCTTGCTGATCCAGGCAATTTTGGAGAGCCTCATTGATTTGTAATTTGGTTACTGGCAGAATGATTTTCTCTGGGTCAGAGGCTATGGGCTGGCGCAACCTTTGCTGACCATAAAACACCACAAGACTGAGCTTTTCAAGATAAGTTTGCAATTTTTTATGTGTTTTTCCACTTTAGTCCCGATTGTTGGGCCATTTCTGATAATCTGTGTGTTACTAATGCTTTCTGAGATTCCTCCAGGTGCTGCTACAGACCAGGGCCTACTCTCCTGGGCCAGACGACACCAACCTCTGACCCCCCTCCCCTCTACGCCCCACCTGTCAGCAGGAAGTAGCCAGAACGATCACGCCACCCCTTTATCCTATCAAAGAGGTTGGAATGTTAGGCTGGCCCAGGGACAAAAGCAGCAGCGGCCATGCCCGGGAAAGGCCATGCCTGGGAAAACGGCAGCCAAGCCCGGGAAAAAGGTGGATGACGTCAGAATAAGGGATGCAACCCCCACACCTGGATTCACAGGGCCAATCCCCAATCGCGACATGGGACGCCCGCGAAATTCCTCTGCTTAAAGAGCCGGGCCCCCTTTGTTCTGGCGCGCGACTTCCCGGCCCTCTGCGGACTTGGGAGTTTTGCCCGGGTGTGCAAACCCCAATAAAGCCCTGACTATTCTGCTTTTTGTCTGATTGAGCTTTTCTCCTTGTGGAGCCCAGAAAAACCTTACACTCTGTATTAGCTGATACAGAAGGCAAGGTGTCATGCTTATGCCACCACCCCTGTCCCCCAGGACAATGCTGGGGGATTGGCCTGTAGTCCCCACTGTGTGGCACCTGGGCCTGCAGCAGTATCCTGTCATTCCAGGCCACGGTGACCTTTGAGGATGTGGCTGTGCTTCTTTCCCAGGAAGAATGGGGCCATCTGAGTCCCACTCAAAGGGGTCTCTACAGAAATGTGATGCTGGAGACCTACAGGAACCTAATCTCCCTGGGTAAGGACCCTTGGCCCACACAGAGCTAGTGCTTTAGTGACTGAGGGCTCAGTAGGAGGTGGGCTATAGTCCTCGCCCTTGGGTCAGCAGGTGTAGCTGCCTGGTTCTAGGTAGAACTGATTTGCATCTCGGTGGGTCGGTCAGTCCCTCCCTCTGTGAACTCCCAGGTAAGACTATTTCCCTGCTTCAGGCCCAAGGCAGACCCCTGCATGCTTCCTGGTAGAAGGAGCCCTGGTAGAAGGAACTGCTCTCCAGTTCTCTGTGCTCAGATCTCTGTCTTTCTGACCACCACCAGCTCTCCAGAGTTTCCAGTTTTCCCTCCGTCCCACTATGTTTTGTTCGTCTTCCTGAAGTGTCAGGGCTGCACTGTGTTCAGTGCATTCCTGCATCCTTGGCACCAACCCTAGGCCCTGTCTCATTTCCAGGAGATGAACCTACAGGTCCCAAGCCAGAGGTGATTGCACAGTTGGATAGAGGGGATGAACCGTGGGTTCTGGATGTGAAGGGAGCCGAGGGGAGAGATCGACTGCGAGTAGATGCTTCAGGTGCGTGATGTTGATGAACAAACATGTTGGGGTCTAGGGTGTCTGGCTGATGGCTTAGGATTTGGAGGGTAAGATTATGAAGCCTTGAGCTCCAAGCTGTCATTGCTGCAGGTGATTTTAAGTTTAGAGATGATTAAACTGGCATGGCTCAGGTGATTATCATTTTCACCTTCAGAGTCAGAACAGGAAACCCTGAGATGTGTTTGTTGTTTCAGCTAATGGGACCAGGAATGAGTGTGAGGAGTTGATTGCAGGGGGAGGTGCTTGCTGGGGGAGAACTGGACCAACTCAGGGGGACTGTTTCCCAGGGATCTGAGCTGGGGGAAACCTGTGAGCATGTCAGGGAGCCAGAGGATAGTCTTGACAAGCCAGAAGAACAGAGAAGCACCAGGCCAGTCACACTGACCAAGGAGGAGCAAGACCAGGAGTTTGGGGAAAGCGTCAGGTTGAGATCAAGTCCTATCCCCAATCAGAGACCTTACAGATGCAATGTATGTGAGCAAAGTTTCGAACATTATTTGTACCTCAGTAACCATAAGTATGTGCATAGGTCAAAGCAAACAGACATAGTTCATGCTTCTGGGGAATTCCTCAGTGTAAATTTAGTTGTTCGAGATCAGATAATGCCTACTGGAAAAAAGTTCTATTATTGTGTTTATTGTGGAAAAGCTTTCAGATATGGTGCTAACCTTGCCAGGCACCAGCAGCTTCACAATGAAGTGCAGCCCTACAAGTGTGATGAGTGTGGGAAAGCCTTCAGCCAGAATGGTGAGTTGGTCAGTCACCGAAGTATGCACTCAGGGAAGAGCACCTACCAGTGTGCTGAGTGTGGGAAGACATTCAGTCGAAGGCCCAACCTCATGAGACATCAGAAGATTCACACGAGAGAGACTCCCTACAGGTGTGGTGAGTGTGGGAAACACTTCAGTGCCTCCTCTTCTCTTACTTATCACCAGAGAATCCACACTGGAGAGAAACCTTATATGTGCAGTGATTGTGGGAAAGCTTTCAGTGACAGCTCAATCCTTAATCGACATCGATGGACTCATACTGGGGAAAAGTCCTACAAGTGTGCTGAGTGTGGAAAACACTTCAGTGCCTACTCCTCTCTTACTTATCATCAGAGAATCCACACTGGAGAGAAACCCTATAAGTGCAATGAATGTGGAAAGGCCTTCAGTGATGGCTCAATCCTCATCCGACATCGTCGGACCCACACTGGAGAGAAGCCATTTGAGTGTAAAGAGTGTGGCAAAAGCTTTACCCAAAGTTCTAACCTTATCCAACATCAAAGAATTCACACTGGAGAGAAGCCCTATAAATGTAATGAATGTGAGAAAGCCTTCATCCAGAAAACTAAACTTGTGGAACATCAGAGAAGCCACACTGGAGAGAAGCCCTATGAATGCAGTGACTGTGGCAAAGTCTTCAGCCAGAGCACACATCTCATCCAGCATCAGAGGATCCACACGGGAGAGAAGCCCTACAAGTGTGGTGAGTGTGGGAAGGCCTTTCATAACAGCTCCAGACTCATCCACCACCAAAGGTCACATCATGGGGAGAAGCCATACAAGTGCAGAGACTGCCAGAAAGCCTTTAGCCAGGGTGCTTATCTCATCCAGCACCGGAGGATTCACACTGGAGAGAAACCCTACTCATGTAGCAAGTGTGGGAAGACCTTCCGGCATAGTTCCAACATGTGCCAGCATCAGAGAATTCATCTCCGGGAGGATGTCTCCACCTGATGGTGGGAGATCCCGTGGGAGTCTGCTGTGCCTTTGCTCCGTATAACTCACCCAACCTTTTATTTATTCCCTATGGTGTTGTCACAGGGTGGGAGAGCATTTGTGTCTAATTAAAAAAACAAAAACAAAAATAAGGCACATCTTTGGGAAGAGACAGAGATGGCAGCTGGATAATTCCCTGCTAAGCTCTAATGGATACAACAAGCCTCTTTCCACGGAGTGCTGCTTGCAGGGAGCCCCATGTGCCCCAGCACCTCGGGAGCTACAGGGCTGCACAGCGGAGATTGCATGAGAGCCATGGACATCTTTGTCTGAAGCCCATTGAGAATGGTAAGGTCTCTGTTTTACAGATGAAGAAACCCAGGTGAACCCATGTGATCCAACTGAAGGCACAGCAGAACCATACCCGGGGTTCCCGGAAAGATGATGGTAGCTTGAAGTATGAAAGGAAAGGGCAGAGGGCACGGACAAAGGTGCTGTGGTGCCCCCACCTGTGGACAGTTCCTTCTGACTTGAGAACACCTGTCTCTCCAACCCTTTTCGTCTTTGCCATTTCAGAGGCTGTAAAGGAAGCAGACTTAATGCTGGGGTGTGCTTCCTGATTTATTCTCTGTACAGTTTGTGCTTTTGCTTATGTTACTTAGGCTCATAGTCTCTAATGTCAGGAGTTATGGGAGTGAACCCCACAGTAGGAAACTTTGAGTTAGTTGAGACAAGTTTTGGCTTATTTTCAGTAAATGACTCATGTTCAATATGGTTTTAGATTGTCAACTTGCTAAAAACAATAAAATACATATTTAATAGATAGTGTTTTCTATGGACTCCACAGGCTATATTGCCAAATTTAGCACCATTTAGCACTTTGGCTTTATTCTTCTTTGACTTTTGTGGCAGTTTATTTTTAAGAGTTGAAATATATAGAAAATACAATAGAGCCAATAATTGGACATTGAAAAATAACAAAAACCTTCAACTATCAGCACATCCTCTGGAGCAGTGGTTGGGTCAGTCGCCTCCAAAGGATGCAGATCACATACCCCTGGGTTTGTGTCTTAGTTAGTTCTGGGGGGAAGCACCAGTGTCAACACTAAATAAAATAAATGCATCTTCCTCCTCTCCCTGTCTGCTTTCTCACCTTCATTCTTGCTGCAACTTAATAACAGAAAACTTTTCTTAAATTAGCGTGTTGAGAGACAGGCGAGCAAGGCATAGCTCTTGAAATTCTCCCCCGCTTAGAGAATCACTACTGATTTAGCATGTTCCTTTTCAGACACAGATTACCCTTCTCCGCCTCCTGCTTTTTCTTCAGCCCCAGGTCTAAAATCCAGGTTCTGGGGCTTTACCTGGCTCACACCTTTGCCATCTTAGCTGCTTGAGCCACAAGGGTGATGCTGAAGTGCGTTTTAAAAAGAAAATTTTGTTATTGTACCACCTAATATCTCCACATTTGCAAATTCCTCTTTACCAGAAAATTCACACTGAAGAGAATTCCATGTATTTATATTTACATATTTTACATGTAAATTTAAAAACTACTCTTCATATTTTTGTGTCACTTAATAGAGATGATAATTACCTCTATTGAGGTAAAATGTGCATGGCCATTTAGCCATTTTTTTCTCCCGATAATTCCCTTTAATGCACAAAAGTTCTAGAATTTTATGAAGTTGAATTTATATTTTTTCGTTTGCCTATGTTTTAGATGCCATAGCTAAGAAATCATTACTGAATCAAAGGTCATGAATATTTTCCTCTTAAGAGTTTTACGGTTTTAGGTCTTATGTTTTAGACTTTGATTCATTTGAACTAATTTTTGTACATAATGTAAGGTAAAGGGCCATGTGCATTCTTTCGCATGTGGCCATTGAGTTTTCCCGTCAATATGTGTTGGAACAACCACCTTTTCCCCATTGTGTGTATTCATGCTGCCATTTAAACCCCCCCACAGACCATGATATTAAAAACCAGAATTCTGGGTGTGCCCTTGTGCTTTGGTGACTGAGACAGATATGGTGTGAAGCATGTAAAAAACCCATAAACCTGGATTTATGACCCAGAGCTGGAGAGAGAAACCAAATAGATACATAAAAATTAAGAACAAAACTCAAGAATCTCCTCACAGTTCTGGAGGCTGAAAAGTCAAAGATCATAATGAGGATGTGTCTAATTTAGCTCCTGATGAGGTTCTCCTCTTGGACTGCATGCAGCCTCCCATAGTGGAGACCCAGGTATTTCTTCCTCTATGATGACACCAATCCTCCCAGAATAGAGCCCTACCCCTATGGACTCCATTATCACCTCGGAGACCCTATTTTAAATAGTCACATTGGGGGTGAGGCTTTAACATGATATTTGAAGGTACATAAACATTCAGCCCATAAGGAATTGTCCTGGAAACTTTGTCAAAAATCAATTGACCGTGTATTTGAGGGCTTGCTTCTGGACTCTTTCTTGGTGTATATTCTTATGCTAGTACCACTCTGATTTTATTATTTACACTTTATAGTAAGATGAAATCAGGAAGTATGAGAACTTCATTGTTCTTTTTCAAGATTGTTTTGCCTATTGGGTTGCCTGAAATACCATGTGAAGTTTAGAATGAATATCTGCAAAAACACCATTGGGGTTTTGGTAGGGATTGGATTGAAGTGTAGAACACTGGGTAGTAATGTCATTTTAACATTATTGTCTTTTCATCCATAAACACTAATGTATTTCCATTTGTGTATTTTTTAGAAGGAAAGATAAAGGCAGGCAGGAAGAGAGGAGAGGAAGAAATTTAATACATTAATACATTTAATTTATTTAGGTGTTCATTCTGGTTGTTCTCCCAGCCCCACGACACAAGCCCTGGTCCTTGGGATTGTGTGGATTGTGCCAGAGGCCACGGGCTTAATTGCTAAGCCACCAGGGTACACCTTGTCTGTGTTCCTAAACAACTTGCAGTGATGTCTGGTTTTCACTGTACAAGTCTTTTGTCTCCTTGATTATATTTATTCCTAAGTATTTTGTTTTAACACTATTGTGAATGGGATTGTTATATTAATTTTCTTTTTGAATTATATAGAAATGCAAGTAATATTTGTGTCTTTTAATGTCCTGAAACTTTGCTGAATTAATTTTTTAGCCCTTGTGTGTGCAGCCTTTAGAGTTTTCCATATGTAAGATCACATCATCTGTTAAGAGATAATTTAACTTCTCTTTCTGCCCTGACATATTTTTACTCCTTGTCTAATTACTCTGGCTACAACGTCCAGTGTTGTGTTGAATAGTAGCAGAAGTGAGCGTCCTTGCGACTGATCTGAAAGCTCAGTCTTCCTCCAGTGTGCATGTTAGTTTTTTCTATAGGACTGTTGTCATGTTGAGGAACCTCTCCTTCCTCTCCCCCTCGTTCCTCCCCTCCTCCTTCCTCCCTTCCCCCCCCCCCCCCCCCCCCCCCCCCCCCTCCCCCCCTCCCCCCCCCCCCCCCCCCCCCCCCCCGGCCAAAGGAAAGGTGCTAGCAAGAATGAAGGTGAGTAGACAGGAAGAGAGAGGAAGGGATTTAAAAATATGTATGTATATATCAATTTATTTACCTATATCTATCATTGTTCACACTGGTTGTTTCCCCGCTAGACTCAGGACTTGAACCCAGGGGTATGTGGTCTATGCTCAGAGGCAATTGACCCAACCACTACTCCACCAGGGTGTGCTTTGTTTTTTGAAGAGAAGGGAGTAAGGGGAGGAAGAAGCATTTTTATTTATGTGTTTATATTTTTCCCCACCCAGCCCCAGGTACAATCACCAGCCATCTCAGCTGCCTGAGCCACAAGGGTACCCTGTGTTTTCTCTTAGTCTTTCTTTTTTTTTTCTACTTATGAAACTTAAAAATTTTGTCGTGTTTTTTTTTTTTTCCATTGAGATGAATAAGTAGGATTTTATGCTATTAATGTGGTATATTACAATTCATCTTCATTTGTTGACCATTCTTAAATTCTGGGAGCAAATCCCTTTGCTTATGGTATAAGCTTAATGGTCCTGGACATTTCTTGTTGAGAGGTATTTGATTGCTGATTTGCTCTTACTAGTTATCAATCTATTCAGATTTCTAATTTCATGAGTCAGTGTTGGTAGTTGGTTTCTAGAAATTTGTCATTTCATCTAGGTTATCTAAATTGTAGTTATATAGTAGTTGTTAGTAGTCTCATCATCTTTTTTGTTTCTATAAAGATTGGTCATAATGGCCCCACTTCAATTTCAGATTTTAGTAATTTGAATCCTATTAGTCTAGTTTTAGTTTTGTCAGTTTTGTTGATCTTTTCAGTGAACTAACTTTGGTTGTGTTGATTTTCTCTATTTTCTAATTTATTTATCATAATCTGATCTTTATTTCCTTCCTTCTGTTGTCTTGGAGTTTAGTTTGCTGTTCAAATTACTTCAAGTACATAGTTAAATCACTGGTTTGAGAACTTTTTCTTTTTTCAGTGTTGACATTTATAGCTGTAAGTTTCCCACTCAGTGCTACTTTCACTGCACCTTGTAAGTTTTAGTATGTTGTGTTTTTATTTTTACTTATCACTAGGTGTTTTCTATGCTCCCTTGTGATTTTTCCTTTGATGCATTGGTCAGGTGGGTTGTTTTCCAGTTTTTCTATTTATTTCTAATTTTTATTTTAAAATTCCTTATAACTTATTTTTTAGACTCAGGCTCTAACCTGGGGCGTGTTCCATGTTACTTGAGAAAAGCGTGTGTTCCGCTGTTGGGCACAGTGTCCTGCAGATATCTATTAAGCCTCTATTAGGCCCCGTTTCATAATTATTCTGTCAGATGTGTCTGTCTGTGATTAAAAGTGACATGTCGAAGTCCCCAGCCACTATTATATAACTTTTTCCTTCAGATCTATGATTTTGGCTTCTTATATACTTTGGGATTTAATTGTTAGTGTTATGTTGTTTGTAGTGGTTATATCTTTTTGCTCTATCAAAACCTTTATCAATATGTAATGTCCTTTTGTCTCTTCAACTGGTTTTGTTTCAGTGTTTATTCTGTCACTTGGTAACATCCATTTCAGCCCTCTTTGTTATTATTTGCATTTGTTATTGAGATAATTTGATTTACAAAATAAAGTATAGCTGTTTAGGTTCACTCTTTGTCAAATATGTGATAATACACTGTGCTCACCAACAACTTAACATCCTCCACTACTGTTGGCTGGACCCCATTGCCACTTGCTTTCACCATCCCATCCCTTCCCCTTGGTAACATCAGTTCTATTGTCAGTGTCCAAGGGTGAGATTTTGTTTTGTCTGTGTTTTCTGTTTCTTTTTTTTTCTTAAAGAAAAGGTACAGTCAGTAATGAAGGTCAGTAGGCATGTGGGCTATGCCAGCCGGAGGCAGCAAATTTAACTGCAAAACCACCAGGGCACTGCTGCTTTGTTTCTTTCATATAAGTGAGATCATCTGGTATTTGTCTTTCTCTGAATTATTTCCCTTAGCAATCCTCTCCAATTCCATCCACATTGTCACAGATTTCAGGATTTCATCCTTTTGATGGCAGCGTAGTATTCCATTGTGTGCATAGATCACGTTTTCTTTATTCATTTGTCAATGGCACATGAGTTTTTTCTAATTCTTGGCTCTTGTAACTAATGTTGCAGTAACCATGAGAGCACACATATCTCTATAAATTAGTGTTTTATGTTATTTTGGGTCGACACCCAGAAGTGGGATGATGGGATCATATGGAACTTCCTTTCTCAATTTTTGGAGGCTTCTCCAGACTGCTTTCATGACGGTTGCAACAAGTTACACTCCCACCAATAGTGTAAAATGACTCCGTTTTATCTACCTCACCAAGTTATTGTTTCCAGTCTTTTAGAAAATGACCAGTCCCAAAGGTGTAAGGTGACATCTCATTGGATTTTTTTTTTTTTAAAGAAAGGGCAGGCAGGACAGAGGAAGTATTTTCTTTTTTATTTAGTTGTTCACATTGATTGTTCCCCCAGGACTCAGGGCTTGAACCTGGGACCTTGGGATGGATGTGGGACTGCTCCCAGGTGTACTAGACCACTAGGCCACCAGTGTGCACCCTCATTGTTTTTTATTTGTATTTCTCTAATAAGAGAGGAAGAACATCTCTTCACGTGCAAGTTGACCATCTTCTTTGAAGAAATGTCTAGTCAGATATATCATTTTTTGATTGGGTTGTTTATCTGTTGTTGGCTTCAAGAATTCTTTATATATTTTGGATTTTTTTTTAAAGGAAAGGTGTAGGAAGAAATGAAGGTGAGTAGGCAGGCAGGAAGAGAGAGGAAGAAGCATTTTTTATTTTAATAAAATAATTTAATAAAAATAATATAATACAATAATAAAATAATTTTTAATAAAATAGTAATTTAGTAAAATGATAGTTTGCCCCCGGATCCCGGACTTGAACCCAGGGCGATGTGGCCTGTGCTCGTTCAGAGGTAATTGACCCAAGTACTGCTCCACCAGGGTGCGCCCTTTCCCCAGATTTTTATAGTGTGTGTGTGTGTGTGTGTGTGTGTGTGTGTGTGTGTGTGTGTGTGTGTGTTGTCCCTCGTGCCTGGGTGATGAACCTAGGTCCTGGCTTTCACAGCCTGTGGCCTGAGTGACCACAGAGGAGGGCTAAATTTCTCTTTCCCACTCCTGGCCCCAGGTCTCTAACCCAGTCTAACTTTTCATAGCCTGAAAGTATGTGAGATTCCCTAAAGATTTTATTCTATTACCTGTGTGTTCAGCCAGCAACTTGAAAAAATACTTTTTTTATTAGGCTTCTGGTTCCCCAAAAGGGAAGAGACACCAAGTATTCTCTCTGTTCTTCCAGGACCACATCTGTGGTTAAAACGATGGTAGCCAGACCTCTGCCAGTCCTTCAGTCATGAAAGGCAGCTCTGAACCATTCAAATACACTGCCCTGTGTTTGGAGAACAAGTACCATTCAACTGACATCATTTATAAAACTTACATTATCTTTGTACAGTAAAATTTCAAGACCATAACTTATTCTCTTAAATTATGTTTTTAAGATAAATTCCTAGAACAGGATATTTAAAACAATTTTTAAAAATTTCCATTGCTTCCCCCAGCTCTTAGGCTTTACATGGCCAGCACCTTAGCTGCCCAAGCCACAGGGTTGTCTGGGCAAAAAAAAAATTTAAAGGAAAGATACAGGCAGGAATGAATAGGCAGGCAGGAAGATTGAGGAGGAAGAAGCATTTATTTTATTTAGTTGTTCATCTTGGTCATTGCCCCTGGCCCCAGGTCTTGAACTGAGGACCTCGGGATGGATATGGACTACAACCAGTGTACTAAACCACTAGGCCACCAGGGTAGCCAGGGTCGACATTTTAAAGGCCACTGATATATATATCTATATATCTATCTATATAGATATATAGATAGATACAGATGTGTATAGATATATTTTTTCACATGTGCTCCAGAATGGTTGTGTTTAATATGTAATGTTGGTGCACCTGGTACAGCAGTGGTTAGGTCAGTTGTCTCCAGAGGAGCAAATCACATCCCCCTAGGTTTGAGTTGGGTTGTGTGTATGAAACCACCAGTGTGAACAACTAAATAAAAATGGAATAAAGATGCTTCCTCCTCCCTTCCTGTCAGCGTGCCAGCCTTCCTTCCTGTCTCACCTTTCCTTTATGAAAAAAAATCTAGTGTCCCCAGCAGTGAGTCACTGATAACGTAGTTTGTAGAAGTCTAATTTCTCTTACTGCCCTTGCACTGAGCATCGTCACATTAGCACCTGCTGATTAAAAAGGCCTCGTTTTGACAGGCTCTGCACTTGGTTGCTCAGGAAGCTCACTTCATGTGGGGCTCCATGGGACCCACATCTTTCACTTCCTGTCATCTGCCTGGCTCGGATGCTCCATCACCAGGTTAAGATCTTCTGGCGGGGTGCGTTCATCCCGTCCACGTGGATGCTCCTCCTGAGACTCCTCAAGTGTGTAGTCTCCTAGAAGGAGTCCTATAGCTGTGTGTGGAGGGCTGGTGAGCTGGGAGGGGTGGTGGGCAGTGCAGTCTGTAGCAGTGTATTTAATGGTGTAGAACACCTGGGGAAAGCATGCTATTTGCATGTCCTGGTGGAGCAGCGGTTAGGTCAGTTGCTTTGGAATGAGCAGGCCACATGTGCCTGGGATGAGTCCTGGGCCCTGGGGGAAACAATCAGGGTGAATCACTAAATTTAAGAGAACATAGTTTGACACATTTTCTGGCAGTTGGATTTGGCTCGGGGGTGCTGCTAGTGTAAGCTGGTGACACAGCCTCTTTGGGGTGCAGTGTCAGGCCTGTCTAGGGTTATGGAGGGAGCATGGGTGAAGGGCTTATTGGTCACAGAGGTCTCCACCGAGCCAGTCACTCCTGGGTGTCCTGCAGCTTGACTCCTTGTTGCCGTCTTCTTGTCCTCTCAGCTCGCAAGACCAGAAATCAAGGTGTTGAAACAAGGAACTAGAGAAACCTCATTTTTGCTGGGTTACTCTAAACCACAAAGCTCTGGGGTCCCCGCTGTCTAGATAATCCTCTGGCAGTGAAACACACCTTAGACCCGCCCAGTAAGACCTTGGCTGGAGGGGTTTGGTGAATCTGCTGAGATCTAGGAAGAAATTAAGTGTCAAACAAGATAGCTTAAGCCGTTTATGGTGTGACCTCTATTTATGCAAACCGACCTCCACTTTAGAATGTGTTCTCTACTTTTGTAAACCGCTTATGCACATACCCTGGGACAACTGGAGGAAGGAAAAAACCTAAGTTATAAATACCCTGCATTATTTGGGGTCGGGGCCATATGATTTGAGTCTGTTTTACTCCATACGGTCGCCAGCTAATAAACTCCTCCTAAATTCTTATCTGGTATTTGTCTCTCTGATCTCCTTGGCTACTTTGCTACAGTGTCATCTGGTTGATGACAGAGGCTTTTTGAAGTTACATCATCTCATACTGGCTGCATGTTCATAATTGATGGTGTTGGGAAGCTAGCGGTGAGGCCAGAACTCAACTGTCTAGGTGAGGGCTCCAGCCTATTAGGGGTCTCAAATCCATATTCCCGGCCAACAACAAGGTAACAACCCCCAATGAAGGCTCTAGTACAGCTGGAAGGATCCTGTTCACAATGTGTCGTAAAACCCAAGTCCTAGGTCATTAGTGCTGGCCCTGTACATGCCCTGGGCAGACACAGGCAGAACATCAGCTCTGCGCCTCCTCACCCACCCTCTGTCCAGGCAAGTCCTCAGGGTGGGGGCGGGGTGTGTGGCTCTGGTTCCTCTGAGTCCTGCTGCAGGTGGCTGTGCAGCCTCTCACGATAAGGAAGATTTGCCTAGGCTCGCCACACCTCTGCCCTGCCCAGTTTCCTGTGTGCCCTGTGGCCACAGGCTCAGCCTCTCTGAGATCCTTTGGGGTTGCCGAACATTTGGATGCCCCCTTCTGAAGGGTAAGTGGCAGTCACCTGCGGCGACTGCACCTGTTCAGTGTCCCAGATGCATGGCACTGGGCCGCATGGGCTGAGTGCTGGTCTGGGTTTCTTGCATGGATTTGTCTTTTCCATAGTAACATGACTCAATGACATTCTACAGGAGAGTGTGAGGCTCAGAAGGGAACTGGACCAAGCAGAGCAGTAGGCGGCAGGGCTGAGCTCCAGCCATTTTTTTTTTTTTTTTAAAGGAAAGGTACAGGCAGAAATGAAGGCGAATAGGCAGGCAGGAAAGTGCTATTTTATTTAGTTAATTTTGGTTGTCCCCACCCCCAAACCCAGGTTCCTGGGATGTCTGTGGATTGCACCATGGCGGACTTCCTGCTAGGCCACCAGGGCATGTCCCAACACATCTTAACCAGCTGCGCACAAGCAGGGGCCTGACCCAGAAAGAGGGCTGGCCTCTTGCCTGCAGCTCCTCCCACGTAAAACGTCAACTCCTTAAATTCCTCATGAATAAACATCAGCGACACGCTCTTCCCTGAAGTCGCCCCCACAGTGATGCGTGTCGCGTCTCCTAGAGTCTGCACAGCAGTGTCATCTTTCATCTGCATCAGTGTGTTGCTATGGACATACTGTTCAGGACCCTAGTGGTTACTATTTCTGAGCAAGGATGGTTTCAAGAGAGAAAGAGGGTGAGCCCACCCTGGGAGCAGCCACAAACCATACCAAGGTCCCAGGTTCAAGACCTGGGGCTGGGGGGAAATGACCAGTGTGAGCAACTAAATTGTTTCCTTCTCACTCTTCCTGCCTGCCTAGTCACCTTCATTCCTGTCTCAACTTTTCCTTAAAAAAAAAAAGGAGGTTATTTCCTCCCTCAGGTAGTCGTTCAACATCTCCTACAACATCTGCTTCCTCTGTGGCTGGCTGTGACTAGAAATGGCTTCGATATAAATTGTCACAAGGACTGTATTCCTGCAACAGAGAAAATACCTTTGAACAAATTAAACACAAATCTAATAGGAATAAAACAAATTCATCACAGTGTAGATACTAGACAGTAGACTTTCTTGGAGAAGCAAAAAAGCAGAGGAAAAAAATCTGCAACTAGAATATTAAAAAAAGATAATGAAACAGAACTCTTTCTGGTAACATTTTCTGGACTACAACACAAAAAGGCCATCACTCAGCAGCTCGACTGTCACTACCTGACCCCAGCTGGCTGGTTCTGCACACTTGGCAAGGACTCGTGGAAGCCACACTTCAAAGAGGCAACATGAGACGTGCTCCTGAGGGAGCACACCCACAGTGGAGGCAGGAGCACTGGCACCACTGACTGGGAGACACCAGACACCCTGCAGCAAGGTGACAGACATGGGTGGAGGTGTGCAGACGCTGCCCCAGTGATGGGCGGGACTGGGAGCAGGACAGCCCACTGGCCTGGAGTGCTGGGGTAGCAGACACGCTCAGGTGGAGCCCAACGAGGACGGCTGAGGTGGGGGCTCCAGTGTGTACTGGTGGGGCCATGGCGAGGACAACAGGTGACTCGTGTCACCCAGGTCGCACCCTTCATAGCCACCACAGCAGACTCAGTCACTGCTCTTTACTGTGGAAGCCACAGTGCCTCCTGCTGGTGAAGGGTAATGGGAAGAAAACACAGGATCTTCTGAGCCCTCCCTCAGTGTATTAAGAAATCACAAGATGACACCTCTCCAGAAACCAAATTCAAAGCCATGGAAGAGTGTATCTGTCTTTAAAGGACAGGTACAGCATGAATGAAGGCAAACAGATAGGAAGAGAAGGAAGCAACTCTCCTGTTCATTTCTATGTAGTTGTTTATCTTGGTTGTTCTCCAGGATGTGAACCTGTGTCTCTGGGATGTACACGGACTCCATCAGGGTGCCAAGTAGCAATCACGAAGACGGAGCTAGACACCCACGGGGAGCAGCAGCTGTCTGGACCCCGAGTGGAGCCTCGACACCCAAACAGGACTCGAAGGCCTGAGCAGTCCTAGGTCTCAGGTCAGTAAAAGGGAGTCTTACGGAAAACATGCACTTTGTAAGCTAAAAATTTACTAACCTAAGACATTAGGTTATCTTCCTATTCTCAATAAAGTTAAAGCACCAAATAAAGGATTTTCTAAATTCCGTTAGTTCTATCTTTCGACTTTTCCTCTTTTCATACAAAACTGGCGGCCCCACATTTAGGCTTTCTAGCCATATTACAAGATACTTGATGACAATCTTTTTTCATATACCTTTCTCTACACAGCGCTTTAGTGCTTTAAGACACACAAAACAGAACCCTGTGTCTCTGGTGTAAAGCCCAAGGACCTGGGTTTAAGGTCAGGGAATTTAAAAACAAAACAAAACCGGTGCACCCTCGGGGAGGAGTGGTGCGGTCTGCTGTCCAGCTGGTGCAGTCCACAGACAGCCCGAGGACTTGGGTTTGTGTCCAGGGCCGGAGGAAGCCACCAAGATGAACAACTAAATAAAATCAATGGGATGCTTCTTCCTACTCTTCCTGTCTTGTCTGCCTTTGTTTGCCTCATTCCCGCCTGCCCCCCTTCCCTTAGAAAACAAAAACAAACAAAAAGAAGCCCACAGACTACTGAAAATTGTACAGCCTAAGTGCAATACTTAAAGTAATTGTATTTGAGAAGGTAATGTTCTAAGATAAAAAAGCTTTATTTGGAATATAAGACACCTTTATTGTGACAGCAGTCGTTACGACTTAAATTTTCTTACTTCAAATAAACTAATGTTGAAGACCAAATTATGACTGTCTTGACCAAAGTTGCCAATTGCGTGATTACATTCCAATATAACTCAAGGCGGTTGAAAAAGATGAAACAGGCATCCTGTGAGGTTTCCCGTAAGCACAGCATGTCCAGCACTGAACTACCAAGGGCTTCAGAGAGACAACAGAAGCCGCCCCCGTGCGAAGGCCCGCGGCTGCCAAGTGCAAACTCTGGACCTGAGGTCACTGCTTCCTGTGCACCTTCTGGTGCTGGATGAGGTGCCCGTGCTGGTTGAAGGCTCGCCCGCACTCGCCACACTCGTAGGGCCTCTCCCCCGTGTGGATCCTCTGGTGCTGGATGAGCACCGAGTACTGGCTGAAGGCCTTCCCGCAGCGGCTGCACTCGTAGGGCCTCTCGCCGGTGTGGGTCCGCAAGTGCACGATCAGCGTGGCTTTCAGGCTGAAGGCCTTGCTGCACTGTGTGCACCGGAAAGGCCGCTCGCCCGTGTGGATCCGCTCGTGCTGGACCAGAGACCGGCGGGCGCTGAAGGCGTGCCCACACTCCCCACACACGTAGGGCTTCTCCCCCGTGTGCACCCGCTGGTGCTGTATCAGGTGTGAGTGCTGCACAAAGGCCTTCCCGCAGGTGTAGCAGCCGTAGGGCTTCTCCTCCGTGTGGATCCGCTCGTGGTTCATCAGGGTGGAGCGGTGGCTGAAGGCCTTCCCACACTCCCCACACTCATAGGGCTTCTCCCCAGTGTGCACGTTGTGATGCTGGATGAGGACAGAGCGGTCGCTGAAGGCCCGGCCGCACTCGCTGCACGTGTAGGGCTTCTCCCCCGTGTGCACCCGCTGGTGCTGCAGGAGCGTCCTCTTCACGCTGAAGGCCCGGCCGCACTCGCCGCACTCGTGTGGCTTCTCCCCCGTGTGCACCCGCTGGTGGCTCCGAAGGACAGTGCTGTGGTTGAAGGCCTTCCCGCACAGGGGGCACACGTACGGCCTTTCTCCCGTGTGGATGCGCTGGTGCTGGATGAGATGGGAGAGCTGAGTGAAGGCCTTCCGGCACTCCAGACACTCATGGGGCTTCTCTCCAGTGTGTATTTTGTGATGCTGAGCAAGATCGGAGCTCACGCGGAAGGCCTTTCCACACTCGTTACACTCATAGGGCTTCTCGCCTGTATGGATTCTCCGGTGTTTGCTCAGAACGGAGCTCTGGCTGAAGGCCTTCCCACACACGCTGCACACATAGGGCTTCTCTCCCGTGTGGGTTCTCTGGTGCTGGAGGAGGTGGGAGCTCCGCCCGAAGCACTTCCCACACTCAATGCACTTGTAGGGCCTGTCAGCACTGGGAGCCGCCCGACGCTGCGCGAGAGGCCCACTCCGGCTCAAGACCTGAGCTTCCGAGGGCCCCACGGCGCTGGGACGCAGAGAGCAGCTCTGCTCAGGCTCATAATCTCCCTGATCATTCCACCCTGTGCGTGTCTTTTGCAGAATTACTGACATTTCCCCTGAAATGAATGGCTCCAGACTCAAGTCTCTATTTTGGTTCTCTCTCTTGTTTTCACATTCTGAAACAAGAAATTCACAGTGAAAATGTTAACCCCTTCAAAATTGCAGAGCAAGTGCTGTCCTTGAGAAAGGGTGGCCGATGGGTGCACATGGCTGTGTAAGCAAAGAACAGAAAGATCACAACCTTGTCACACACTGGAAACGGCCCAAAGTGACACGCAGCTGACAGTGAGACCGGCCCGAGCTCGCTCCCATGGAAGGAGTACAAAGCACACAGCTCAAGCCAGCAATACACTGCCCTGAGCTGTGCCCTCCCTGGAGTCCTCATGTGCACTGACCCAACACTCAGAAGTCATCTGTAGCAGAACACACACCAGGCCAGAGTGGGGGCACTGGACCCTTGTTCTACTCTGCCCTCCGGGGCCAGAGCCTGTGGTGGTCCTGGGCTGCCAGAAACTGGGTATCTCTTTCTAGGTTATTAGGAAATATAATACATTAATAAATGGCAATAAATCACATTTTTTAATTATTTTCAAGGCTCATCAGTCTTGTATTTTTTCCCTCCAGTACAGCATTATTGACATGCATTTCTTTTTAATGGTTCAGGACATGGTCCAGAAAGACAAGTGCTATGTAACAGGCCCCCTCAAGTCTCAACAGGACACTGAAGAACATGCAAACACTTCTTGCAAAAGGACAAAGGCAGCCAGTTTGCAGCACGCCTTCAGCACAAGCTCATCTGGAGTAGAGATGAAGGTGGAGGCCTGCCTGGGGTCCTTCCAGAAAGGACGAGGGCTTTGAAGTGGTGGTGTTCCCCCGCGCTGGTACCACCCAAGTTTTCAGCTGCTCTCCTCACGAGACACACTCCCCACTCCTGTCCTCCAGGGCCCAGGAGGGCGTTGCTACCCGAGGCAAAAATGGAGAAATCACAAGCCATCAAATCCATACTGAAGTAATGGTAAAGAAACTTCTTGAGGCAGAATATACCTGACAGAAACAAGTACCTGAAAATGGACGTCTGTCACCTAAGGCAACTGATAAAAGCTATCTGGTTTGGATGTCATCTCCCCTTTGATAAATTTTCTCTGTAAATGTCTTGCACATCTTTGGTTAGATTAATTACTGGATAATTGACATCTCTGACGTTCTTGTAAATGTTACCTTCTAAAAATCACAAGATCTTTTATATGGAATGATGGATGTCAACCACACTTACTGTGGTAGTAATTTCGGTCTGTGTAAGTCAGATCCTCATGCCGCGCACCTTAAACTCACACATACGGCACGCCCACGACAGCTCAGTGAAACCTGGGCGGCCAGGGAGGGACCACACCTTTGTTGCTAATGGGTAGACAGCAAACTTTTTCGTATCCAGCAATACAGGGAAACTTTCTTGTGGAGTCTAACCCATCTTTCTCCAAGCAAGGATGTGATGACAAGTAACACTTGGTAGCCTGGCTGTACTTTGAGTCTGAGACCCCAATGCAGGACTGAGGGTGGTGGGCTCCCTCAGTCTGTTCTCACCTCAAAGAATGCGCTCTTAACTCTCACAAGTGTCAGGCTGGGAAACTTCCCTTCTATCCTGAGGGTGCTTCACTTGTCTCTAAATCAACCAGGAAACCTCCAATCTGAACGTCCCACCGTGAACTGGCAGGGATGGGCCACCACACGTTGCCGCATCAGCGCCTCCACCTCACCTCGTCTGCTCTGCATGCCTGCTCAGTCCTCCAAACCATAGTTCCCTTTCCAGGGGAGGTCCTGGGTGGAAGACACTCCTCCTGCCTGCCACTAAAACAGCCTCAGGGACCCAATCAACCTCCAGAGAAGAGCTGGTTCCTCGCACCTACCCGAGTGGCCACCATCCAGCTTTCTGCTGTCCTCCATCTCCTGCCCATCCAGGACCCACGGGTCTTCCCCTCGTTCCAGCTGGGTGATCACATTGGGCTTGGATACTGGAAGTCCTGCTCGTGGGAAGGGAAGTTCATTTGTGTGTGCAATGTCTGTGAGTTCCCATGACACCCGACCCGCGTGGCCTGTGTGCAGGAGACGGGTAAGAGCTGAGCAATGAGTGGCGAGCCCCAGGCGCCCACCCCAGGGCCACCAGCGTGGCCTGTGCATGGGAGACGGGTAAGAGCTGAGCAACGAGCGGCGAGCCCCATGCGCCCACCCCAGGGCCACCCCCGCAGAATACACACACAGACCTGCAGAGGGCCTTACCCAGGGAGACCACGTTCCCGTATGTCTCCATCATCACATGCCGGTAGAGGCCCCGCTGAGCAGGGCCAAGTTGGGCCCACTCCTCCTGGGAGAGGAGCACGGCCACATCTTCGAAAGTCAGCTTGGCCTGGAATGACAGGGGCTGCTGCGATCTGGACTGATTCTCCACATTGAGACGGATGGGTGGGGGAGCCGGACATGGAGGTGGGGAGGCCTTGGGACATGGGGGCACTCTGTAACCAAGGGTGGGGGCAGCGGTGACTGAAAGGGTGAGAGTCCAGGGTCTCCAATGATGATTTCCCTTGGGAGCCCCAGGTGTGGGAGGGCTGTGAGGAAGGCAAGGTGGTTAAAGGCCTCAAGGGAAGCTCACCCACCTGGGATCCTGCAGGTGGAGGCATGAGCTGGGCTGCTGCCATTGCCCGACTGCCAGGGCCTCTGAGGACAGTGGAAATCAGAGCTATGAGGCTAAGGAAGAGAAGGGAGACATAAGGGGCCTGTCCTCGCCCCTGCAGACTGAGCTTCTGCATTAGCCCTGACTGCTATGAACCCTGACCCAAATCGTCACACACACACACACCCCACCCCACACACACACACACTCTGTCCCTGGGTTCTATGAATACAGTTGGGGACTGACAAGGGCTCTGGGCAGTCTGCTTGGGCTGGGTCCTGCCTACACACAGGGACTGTGCAAAACACTCACACAGGCTAGGAATGGTGGGATCTGCTGGAGGCCCTCAGTCCTCTGTGGACCCCAACCCCAGACCCTGCTTGCTTGGCTTCACCACAACCCTCCTGAGGGCATATGGGTGTCTTGGCCACACGCTGCCATTGGCTAGTGGCCCTAGTCCTCTCATGAGAGGGGCACTATCAGATCAGCAGTGAAGGAATGAGACAGTTGGGTTCTGCTGGATTGAGTGAGTGACCCAGAGATTTGAGGAGGACCTGCTGGAGAGGCCTGTCGGGGGGGCAGGTTCTGAGGATACCTCTGGGGCATCACACCCAAACACCTGCAGAGGGGCCTCACCAGTGAGACCACGGTCCCCCAGGTCTCTACCATCACGTGCTGGTATAGGCCCGTGTCTGAGATGGTACTGGGACAAGTTAAGTTGAAGTATCTAATACCCCCAGATTTCTGGGGAGAATGAGGGGAACTGTGGGGAACAGAGCTCACATCTTCTGGACTGCCCAGGGCATCTGAGACAGGACACAAGTCCAGCAGGGAAACCACTCCAGGAAAAACGGCACAAGAACCCAGTCACACCTGGAGAGATCTGGGGCAGAACCCCATCTCTTTTTTGGAAAGATATATACTGAGTTCCTAACCGTGACAGCCTCTGAGGAACAGGATGGAGACTGGGCTAGAGCAGCTGGCCTTCACTGCTGTCCCTTGGCTCTTCCATCCCCCCAGATGTGTGCTCTGTAAGGACAATGCAGCTCCAACTACAATTCCAACACGAGTACTTCAAGGAGTGAATACCCTACTTAGAATTCACATGAACATTGAATGGAGAATAGGGGAGAATGGGATTTGAAAAACTATATCCCATCCTCGCCAGGTCTCAGAATCAAGAGTGGCGAATCAGCCACTGTGCCCTTCGAGGACCGCATCTTCTCTGCCTCACGGTCTTGCATCACCACAGACCTGCTCTTGCAAGACCAGCCATCCTCCCTAGGACCACAGCCTGGAGAAGGTGCCTCCACCAGGCAGCCTTGGTCTGGGTCTCCTACGACCTCTCTGTAGACATATCTTTGTCTACTGTCAGCAGTGGGAACAGTTACTCATCCTCCTGAGCCTGTACCCACTAGGTCCCCTGGACACTGCTCTTTCTGCCATGGCCCTGTCCATCCTCCTCTACATGAGAATCTGACCTTCGTGAATGATTGAACTCTGACCCCCGGAAAACTTGGCAGAGGTGGGCAGTCAGATGTACGCCGGCTCCAACTGCCTGAGGGCAAGGGTCCAGCCACGCACACCCACAGGAACCCCGTTGTTCAGGGCCTTCCAAGTGGGTGGCCCTGGCTAGTAGCACTGACCCAAGAGGCTTTGACTAGTGTGGTCACAAAGCCTTCAGTCAAGCTGGCTTCTGCCTGTGTCTAGTGTCTGTGCCCGAGATGCTTCCTGTCCCACATCCTGCACACATCCGGCACTGGACACAGTGAGGCTCCAGCTAGAATTTCAGTGGAGTGAGCCCAGGCTCCTCTGTGGTGGTGCTGAGCTGGCAATACCCTGCTTCCAACCAGACATCACCCTGTGCATGTCCTGTAGCATCTGAGACCAAAGGACCCACCATAAACCCCCATGCCTGCCCCCACTTGGTCTGCGCACCTTTACACAAGCTATGACCCTGAAGCCACCTCTCCTACTAGCCCATCACCACTCGACCTTCCAAGAGCAGCCTGGAACACAGCGACTATCCTGATCCCAAGTCCCTGTGGCCCTCACTGGCCCCTGTGAGGTTCTCCAGAGCCCTTCTCTGCTGGGTAGATCCCCAGCCCCTGGTCAGCGCTTGGTCATCTCGCCCTCTTACTCAAGGGCCCCTCCCAACTCCCTGAGGAGTCTGCAAGCCAAGCTGTCACGCACACTTCTCATCCTGCTCCTGCCATGCCAAGAGGCCTGAAAGGGACTCCCTCAGCCCAGCATTTGTTAGACAAGTGAATAAACTCAAAGGAGCAAGAAGATTCTACTCTACAGTCTTCCTCAGCAAGGACCAGGTAAACGTGTGTGGCTGGCAAGGACAGGGAGTGTTGCTTCTAATACGCTTTTTCAGGAAAGCCACCTGGAGGGATTAAGCAAATCAGACATGTCCTTGGACAGTCGTGTTTTAGGATTAACAAAGACTCAAGGATGGCGGTGCCACCAATGCACCCACCAATGCACCGTGTTCCTTACACAGTCATGCACTTGCAAGAAGAGATTTAGGCTGTGCCACGGGCAGGGTGGGGAGTGGAAGCAGGCGGTGCAGTCTATAAACCGACCACAGGGCCAGGAAGGGTGTTGTGCACACCCTGGCCCCTCCTTAAAAATGGGGACATGACAACCTCCTCAGAGGGCCTCATGATAATGACAAGATAAATGAGCCACAGCACTCAGAAGTAGCCTGGCACAGAACTGGATGTAAATGAACTAGTGCTCCAATTCAATCAGATTAGCAGGAATACCACACAGGGGCACAGAGGGCGTGGGGAAGATTCCCACCTGGGAGGAAACTAGAAGAACACAGAAACAAAAGATCTTTACCAAGTGTAACCTTGACGTATATCCAATTGAAAAGGCACCAAGTATGCATGCTGTTAGGGTGTGAAGGCTTGTCACTCCCTCCCCATATTTATATACAGAAACCTTAATGCCCAATGTGATAGCATCAGGAAGTGGGTCCTTTGGGAGGTACTTAGGTCAGCAGGGTGGAGGTCTCATGATGGAACAGTGCCCTCATACTTCCACCAGGTGGGGACAGAAGTCTGCAAACCAGAAAGGGACCCTCACCCAACAGCTGGCACTGATACTGGACTTCTAGATTCCAGAGTCGTGACATTTCAAAAGCTAACTGGCCTGTGGTAATTTGTTATTAACAGCCCAAATGGACTAAGACATTTGAATTCTGATTTAAAAAATGAATTCAGAAAGTGACACTAATTTTTCATCTTTCTTTACTTGTATTTGGTAGATAAGACCTGTGATGGGATGCCAGGAAGTGCAGAACAGTGAGCCTCAAGCAAACCAGCCAGACGTCATGGATAAACCAGTCAGGGACAGAGGAGGTAACTCATGTCTGGAGAGAGGGATGATTCAGGAAATGGAACTAGAACAGTGGAGTAAATACAATAGAAAAACTAAAATTATACCTTCATCAGCACAGTTAACAAGTCTCCCAGAAAGCAGAGAAAAGGGGAAAAAACAAAAACAACCGCAGAGGGAGGTCAGGCGCCAAGAAAAATTTAGATCATCTCATACCTTATACTGAAAGTCTATTGAATTCACTAGGCTAATGATTTAATTTCTTAATTACATTGTAAAAAGAACTTGAATAAAAAATACAGGTAAATTTTTTGTCATTTTAGGTGGGAAGAGCCTTTCTAAGCAAAATATAAGAAACAGAAAACTCTGCTGCACGTAACTCAAAACCTGATGCACTTCAAAGGGACCACAAATTCTGCAAATGGGTGCAGGACTTGTAAAAATTTAATACACGTCTATGGTGGTTCGCCGAATCAATGGAAAGATAAATTACCCGATAGGGCAGTGTTAGAGACAGCATAATTTAGAAAAAAAATAGAGCTGGATTCCCGATTTACCCCACACCAATAAATTTCAAGTAGTTTACATTTTACTTTGAGAAAAACGAGTTTATTCTAAAAAATAATACTGCAGTAGGGGAAGTACAAAGTCTAAATGTTTTAAGGGTAAATACTTGATCATTAAAACTTGAAATTTTCTTTTAAAACACCGAGGAAATGGAATTACCTTATTTGCTTTAAGCTGGAAATTACTGTGTAATTTTAATTCATGAATCTGAAGCTATGTACTGCAGCAAAGAAGTGATCATTAAAATTTGAATACAACCTTGACGTAGGGAATGGCTTTTGGATATGAGAAAGATCATTTGAATCCTTCAGGAAAATACTCTTTGATTTACTGACAAAGTCAATCAAATTAAGATTTGGAACGACATATTCTTATATAAATGTCTGCAAAAAAATTGAAATTTTGTACCTCAACCCCACACCAGATCAATACACCGTATCCTAAGTCAAACGACACCTTGGGAAGACTCTTTCCAACACACAGAGAAAAGAATAAGAACTGCGGATCCCTGAGGAGACACAAGACACGGCTGGAACTCCCGCGGGTTCCAACCGAAAACGCAACAAACGCAGAGCCCGTGCCTCCAACGCGCCCCTGCGAGGTGGGGCCTTCACTTTCCCTCATTTCCTGGCACACTAACGTAAAAAATGCTTATTTCTCTTAACGTAAAAAGCAAGTAATAGAAAGGAACGCATTTGCAAGCTGTGAGAAAGTTGGGTCGCGCACGAACAGAGCTCTGACAACTTCCCAACGCCGCCCCGGCGAAGCCGAGAGGCCCCGGGCGCCGCCGCTCTCGCAGAGACCAGCAGGCGCGCGGGTGTGGGGCCCGCGGCCTCCCAGCTAGTATTTTGGGGAGACCCAGCGAGCAAGCCGACCGCCCTCCTGGGGGGCAAGCTGAGCCGAGAGCCCGCAGCACCGCCCCAGCTCCGGCCGGGCCGCGACCCGGGAGGCGACGGCGGGTGGGAGCCGCAGGGGCGGGGCGGGGCGGGCGGGCCCGGGAAGGGAAGCGGAGGGGCGGGGCGGGGCGGAGCCCCGGGAGGCCGGGCGGAGGGGGGAGGGGAGGCGTGGGCGACGCGGAGGGCTGCGGGGAGGAGGGCGAAGGTCGGGTCGCGAGTGCGGTAAAAGTAGGGGCAGGGGCTCAGTGGATTGGGGAGCGGAACGCGAGTGCCTGTGGGGCAGGGTGGGATCAGCGTGCAGGACGCGCGCTTACGCGACCGTACGGACAGATGAGAGGGGCCCACCGGCGACTCCATGCCGACTCACCGTCCCCGCCGCAGCCTCACATGCCAAGGGGCAGCCGCGCGCAGCGCAGTCAGACAAAGGAGCCGTCACGCCCCACCTGAGCATCCGCCAATCCCCGGAGGCCCCACCTTCAACAGTCCCGCCCCCGCTGCAGGAGCCACCATTCCTGGAGCTTGGCCCCGCCTCCCTCTCCCTGCGCCTTTCTCCTGACTGACGTCTATTCCTCGCTTCTCCAGAACCACCGAGAGCCGAGGGCCTCCCCCGACGGCGCCTAGAGAGGCCATATCAAACTTCCGGCGTGTTTCCGTTCCGTTTCCGGCGTGGCCTCCGAGTCAGCTCCTTTGGTTGGTAGTGCGCGCACCGGCCGGATCTCTTGGCAGGTGTCTGGGCTGCAGCGGGTCAGCTCGGGCTTGCGTGCGCGGAGACGGTCGGGGCCGCCTCTGGGGACCGAGGCTGCGTTGTCCTCTCGCGGTCCTTCCGCTGCTGGCACGAGGCGTGGCGCCTCGAGTTCCCTTTAGGGAGGGAAGGGTCGGCTCCTCGTGGGTCCCGCCTTCCGCGGCTTCGCGGGAGTGCGACGCTGCGGACCGAGACCGCCGGCGGCTGCGGACCGAGAGAGCCGCGCTCGCAGGCAGCGTTAGTACTTACCGGTGCTTAGAGACGAGCCAGACTTTGCGTCAGCTCGACCGAACCTGAGAAAATGCCGAGTAAGAACTCCGGACCGCCGCCAGGCCTTGCCGCATAAGTCCGCCGTCAGCCGGGGCCCAAACGTTCCTCTCTCTGCTCCTGTCTCCTGGAAGCCCCTCTCCCCTAGTCCTGTCCGGAGAGTGCCAACCACTTCGGTCTGGCGCTGCCCGACTGGAAGCTGATAAACTCGCCAGATTTTGAAAATGCCCCAGGTTACCAACGGCAGCCTTGGTTCCAACAGAGAAGTGATTCTCCCGGGACCTCAGCACGCCTTGCTTTTTTTTTGTTTTTTTCCTCCACAATCATTTTTATTTTGCCAATATCCATACATTCATAAAGGCTGAAAGAATAATATAAACAATAACCGTATAACCGTACATAACAGCTACCATTTTGCTAACTTTTCTAGCAGTTCAGCATTTTCTCCAGTACCACCCCCCCTCTGCCTTCCAGTTTTGTTGTTACCTCACTCCCCTCCTCCCCCAGCCCAGATCCTTGGGCTCTGCATGGCTGCACCTTAGCACCTGAGCCCGCCTCAGCACATCTTATTTTGCGCCTAGGCCTTCCCCCCTCTTGTCTGTCTACTCTGCTCCAACAAGAAGGGCATTTAGTGAGTGCCTGCTGTGTAGGGTCACTTCTAAGTGCTGGGACTGCACGGTAAACAAAACAAGCAACTTTCCCGATGAATCCCTGTCTTCATGGACCTTACATGTGAACGGTCAGACACGCGCTATATGCAATAGGTATGAATCACAGAATGTGTACAGGTGGTGCCAGCTCACTGGGTAGCAGGCATACAACTGCCCCACTTGCTCTCATCAGCTGCACTGGTTCCTGGCTGAGTTTAGCTCAACTTTAAAAGGCTCCAGTTTCTGTAGGACATCATACCATCAAGGAAAACGGTTTCAGTCCGTTCTCGGGGTGCTGAACTAGTGCCTACAGGTCCCCACTTGTCCTTGCTCTTTACTGCCACTCCATATCCACCTCCCAACTGCCAGTCCTGCTCCAGCATCAGGTGCTAACACAGCAGCCTTACAGAAACTAGTCAGAGGAGCCCCTGAGCCTGGCTGATGTCCTAGAACCTACCCTCTGTTGGACTACACCATGTTCTAGGGCTCACTAGCTTTCCTGGCTTGAAACTGTTTCCTGGGGATCCTTGATTGCTTTTGGTGAAAAGAAAGGCCAAATTCTGGGTTGTCAGGATGCACGTGAAAATTGTACTTTTTGAACACCGATTTTTGACCACTTTAAATATATTGTTATTCTCAGGATTGGCAGTGACTGTGACAATGGAAACCCGATTAAGGCGACTCAACTGAAGAGGTGTTTTATTTTTTTTCAGGAACAAGAAGTCCAGACGTAGAGTGCCTCTGGCTCCTTCATGCCTCTAGGGTGTCCCTTTACTTTCCACTGGTCATCTTAACCTGTGGCTTTTACTCTCCTTTTCTGTTCTTGTCTCAGCTGTGAGAAGACCACTCCGTCTCTAGCATTACATGTGCATTCCAGGTGGAGTGGGAAAAAAAGAAAAGGTAAGCTTGATGGTAAAAGAGCCTTTAAAATTGCAATCCATCACTTTTAGCTCATCGACGCAAACTATACAGGCTTGGAAAAATGTAGCCTTTCAGCTGGGAGCCAGCACCATGCTGAACAGAACTCGGGTTCTATCCTTAAGAAACATTTGGGAGATGAATATCCTATATGCAAATGGGTTTGGGGTTTTTTTGGATAATATTCTACCCCACAGTTCTCAAAGCATTTATTTTTTAAGAGGAGGAAAGAAAAGGTAGAAGAAACATCTTTATTTAATTGTTCATTTTGTTTTTTTTACCCTGACCTCAAGTCCTGAACTCAGGTCTTTGGGCTGTATGTGGATCTCATGCCAGTGTCTCAGGTGCCTGAGCCACAAAGGCGTGCCCCAGTACAATTAATATTTTAGAAAGCCGAAAATACACCTCTGTAGTATGAACTATTCACTGAAAAGGAAATGACTCTTACAACAACACTCAAAATGCTAGTTGAATGTTTCGGGAGTGCTCACCATAGGACCCCTGGAAGGTATTGGTTCTGTTCATCTTGTGCAATGGTACGTCCTCAGGACCCCGAAGAACACGACGCACAGCAGGTTGTACTTAAGTGGATGTTGTCCATTACTCCCAGAGACAAGCTTCTGCCCACAAGTTCCCTCCCTGGACCAACCTGCAGTCTGACTGGCCTCCTGATGCCAAGGCAGGCACACTGGCCCTGTAGCCCATACCTGTCCACCCAGCTTCCGGTCTTGGCCCTGCTCTGTCCTGGCTCCACAGGGAGCACTTCTCGGGGGACACTCAGGGACAGGATGGCCTTAGATGGCAGACAGAAAATGAAGCAGGCCAGGTGACAGGATTCTGTGTGGACTTCTTCTCCCCTCCCTTTCCTTTCAACTTTCTAGTATGGAAAATTGCAAAAGTATACGAAGGTAGAGAAAATAGCAGACATGAACCAGGAGTGCCCATCAAACAAAAGTTATTGACCCATAGCCAGTAACTTCATCTATTTCCTGATCTAGTCCCAAGAGGGTAATTTTACTTAATAGCTATTTCAGTATATTCTCTGAAAGATAAAGACTCAAAATATAATTAGAAACTATGATCACACTTAAATGTTAATACTTATCCCTTGTTACCAAATAATCAGTATTCAAATTCTTCGACTTGTCTGATACATTATAATTTTACAATTGGCTTGTGTACATCAAGGTTCAAATGAGGTGCAGACAGCATTTTGGCCAATAGGTTGGTGAAAGACAGAAAGCTTACCCTCTAAAATCAGGAAAAAATAAGTTCCCACTTTCACCATTATACTTAACACAGTATGAAAAGACCTTAGCCAGAGCAATTAGACAACAGAAATAAATAAAAGGAATTAAAATTGGGAAAGGAAGGGGAAACTTACTATCTGCAGAAAACATAATATATGAAGAAAACCCAAAGATTCCACTATGAAACTATTCAAAACTAAATGAGGAAAGCAAAGTGACTGACTCTACCACTGCAATGAGTGGTTTTATGCAGGTCTTTTCATGATTTTGCCAGTTTAGTATTGAGACAGATTCCTAGACTTGCTGGGCTCATGGGCCAGCGTGACGTGTTTTTCTGTCACCCGGCTCCTCCATGGGACATGCCGTCATGCTGTCCCACGGGTGGTTTCCTCACAGTTTTGTGAACCAAGTGTACTGAATATTTGGGATCTTGTCAATCTGAAAAATGAAAAAATGGCATCGTGTGGTTTCCATTTGCATTTTTCTTGTGGGTGAAGTTAAGCATTTTTCACGTGCTTACAGACCTTTTCCATTTATTTTCACTTATTTGTGAGCTAGCTCATTTTTCTACCGGTTGTTCCCTCTGGTTTTAGATGCACCATTATGTTATCCCTTTAAGATTAAGTTGCAGGTTTCTTTTTCTTTCTTTTTTTAAAGCCATAGGCAGGAGTGAAGATGAGTAGGCAGGCAGGCAAGAAGAGAGAGGAAGAGGGATTTTATTATATTTAGTTCATCTTGGTAATTATGAAAACTGCCAACTTAGGTCAGCTAGTCTAAACAGGCTCTGTTGGACTCAGCAAGGCAGCGTGGTTGAGTGCATGGGGTCCACAGGCAGCAGGCTGGAGAGCGAGCCAGAGTAGGAGCAGAGACCTGGCGATGTCCTTGTCTAGACCTCCTGCTACCAGCACCAGATCTGGTTGTTACAGCCACCTGAGAGACAGATGAGCACCCTCCAGAGTTTGGTTTGGAAGTCAAGTCTGTGATGCTGCAGAACAGGCTTCCAAGTAGGTCTACATGGTTTGGGAGAAAAGGGAAGGAGGCTTGACCTGAGTGTTTTACTTGATTTGGGGCTGTGTGAGCACCCCCATATTCAAGCAGGGATTTCAGTGGCATCAAAGAAGCACCAAACTTTCTTATCAGTGTGTCCAGATATGGGCACCAGGAGGAACAGGGATGAATTCTGTCAATACTTGGACATAAAACAACAAAAACGGGCTCAAACTGCTCACGCAGTGGTTGAGAAGTCAGAGATGTAGCTCGTCAGCATGATGTATCTTCTCGGGACTCAGCAGCAGGAGGGGAGCAAGAAGGGATGGACATTTCAGAGATTTGGGGAGCAGCATTCAGATCTCAGCCCAGTTAGGCAGTAACCCCTGCTAGTCCTTTCCACTCTGTCCTTGCCTCAATTTCTTTATCTCCTGACTGTATAAACACAGTACTCTAATAATTAGGGGTCTTTTGAGAAAAATAATGAATTCACCTGGACAATAATCCACCTTCCCAGCTGCCCAGGGTTGCCAGGCACCTGTGTCCTGAGGGCACTGCCAGCCCTGACATTTTGACAGTGCTGAGGACATACTGCATGGACTCATCAGTTCTTCCCTAAGAAACACATTTCCAAGGATATCGTGGATTTCTGAAGAAGTTTGCTTTTCAAGAGTATTTCTCTTCAGAAATAAGACATTCCAAAATTAAAGTTCCCCAGGCTTTGGGTGGTGTACCTCACCAGGTCAATTCTGCCCAGGCTGGCAAGGCAAGACTTAGCCCTAACTCTGAGGACCAGCCTTTTCAGTCCCCCATGCTTTGGCCCCAGGGACTCCTAACTGTGGAGGCAAGGGGACAGAGCAAAGGAATTGAGAAGAGTGACTTGGAGAGGAATCCAGATGATCGTGCTAAAATTTAGGATTAAACCCTCCAGCAACTCTTGTTACCTGTTAAAAGCCCTTGTGGCTACGGGGCCTATCAAGGTATGGCCATGAACTTCCATCCTTCCTCTCCTCACTCCAGTGCTAACCACACTGGCTGCTTAGCACTTGGGCCCCGTCTTACTGTCCCCTTATTGTTGGTCATTTCTTCACTTGTTTCATCAAGGTCTTCTGACTGCCCTGGATGAATGGAGCCTCAGAACTCCTGGACCACAGTTCCTGCTCTACTTTTGTTAATGAGCAATCATAACTCATTCTCTCCCCATTGGGTGTTCAGTTCCTGGAGAGCAGGTGTTAGTCTGTGTTTCTGCTGGGCCCTGGTGGATACCACAAAATACAAGTCTTTACTGAGAAAAGGAATGATCAAACCAGCCTGGACAAGTGTGAAGCCAGAGAGGGTTGCCCAAGGGTGAGAAAGCGTGAGGGCCTGCAGACTGGAGGTCTCTGCACATGCGCTGAGGCAGATGGGCTTGTCACGAAAATGCAGAGCAGCAGCATCTCGTCTGTGAGTTCTTAGGAAATGGAGGCTGAAGTGGAAATGAGGGGTGAAGATGGTCTGAGATAAGGGCAGATGGCTTGTTCTGGACCCTGGGACTGACCTTGACCACACTCTCCGACTTTCTTCTTTCTTCAACCCTTTCCCCACCAAGCTTAGCTGCAGTTACTATTTCCTTGAAAACAAGCCAAATCCATACATCCCACCTCAACCACAGCCCCGACACCTGTGCCAGCTCCCCTGAAACAAGGTAGGAGGGACCTCCCACAGATCCCTCAATACCCTGGTTGACATCAGCCAGCTGATGTCCAAGGACCAAAGACATGCTGTTTGGGGGCCTAAGTAAATCTGCTCACAAGGCAAAGGGAGGCACAGCTCAGGGAAATTGAGGTGGGGAACCACCTGCTGGGGTGACCTAGTAGGTGCTCCACTTCCTAGCAGGTGCTCCACAGAAGTGGAGGCTGGAACACAGTTACACAGAATGTGCAGCCACAGGGCCTGAGTCATTGCAGAACCTCACCAGGAGAGAGCAGGACCTCAGACCGCAGATAGGCACAAAGGAAAGGAGCAGGTGGAGGTCTCAATCCAGGTACAGAATGGGGAGGACAAGAAAGGTGCAGAACTGTTTGGGAGTACACACGTCTAGCTGAGGATAGGAACAATCAGGCCTGAAAATTCTCAGCTTGATTTTATGTAAATAGAATTTCAGTTACAGCCACCGACAACTCCTCTGACTAATTACCAAAGTAAATACTGTGGCTATCTGAAACCAATTGTCAGTTTACTTTTCTGTTAACTTCAGATTTATAGCAATAAAATCTATTCATGAAATGCAGCCCCCATAAGCTTTCCCTCCTCACAAATATGAGTCTGATTAACAAAATGTAAAATAAAAAACGAGGTCACAGGAGGTGGGAGCAATGATGGGGAAGGAGGGAGTGTGTCAGGGTCTCGAAGGAGACTCTGCTTTGTGGACAGTGGGCCTGGGAGAGACCTGCACTCCACTCACTCCCTGTTGTGAGTCAGCTGGTGCTTGACCAGCTTTGACCGCTGACTGAAGGCCTTCCCACACACAGCACAGTCGTAGGGCTTCACTCCAGTGTGGATCCGCTGGTGCTGGATGAGGACTGAGCGCTGGCTGAAGGATTTCCCACACTCACTGCACTTATAGGGCCTCTCACCAGTGTGGATTATCTGATGTTGAATGAGGTGCGAGCTCTGGCTAAAGCCCTTGCCACATTCAGTACACGTGTAGGGCTTCTCTCCAGTGTGGACTTTCTGGTGGTGAATGAGGTTTGAGCTCCGATTGAAGGCTTTACCACACTGGTTACATTCATGGGGTTTCAATCCATTATGGATTCTCTGATGTTGAATGAGAGTTGAACTCTGACTGAAGGTTTTCCCACATTCAATACACTCATAGGGCTTCTCTCCAGTGTGAACTCGCTGGTGAAGGATAAGGTTGGAGCTGCGACCAAAGGTCTTCCCGCATTCCCGACACTTGTAGGGCTTGTCGCCTGTGTGCACACCCTGATGCTGGATGAGCGCTGAGCTGTGACTGAAGGCTTTCCTGCAGATGCCACACTCATAAGGTTTCTCTCCTGTGTGGATTATCTGGTGCTTTCTGAGCACTGAGCTGTAACTAAAAGCTTTTCCACACACGGTACACACATGAGGCTTTTCTCCAGTGTGGATTCTCCGGTGCTGAATGAGACTGGAGCTCTGACTGAAAGCCTTCCCACAGTCACTGCACTTATAGGGCTTCTCTCCAGTGTGCACCCTGTGATGCTTAATGAGGTTGGAGACCCGGCTGAAGGGTTTGCCACACTCGCTGCACTCGTAAGGTCTCTCTCCAGTATGGACCCTCTGATGCTTCCTCAGGTGTGAACTCTGGCTGAAAGCTTTCCCACACTCACTGCACTTGAAAGGCTTCTCACCTGTGTGAGTCCTCTGGTGTTTAATGAGGTTGGAGCTCCGCCTGAAGGCCTTCCCACACGCACTGCACACATATGGCTTTTCCCCAGAATGAACCCTTTGATGTTGGATGAGGTTGGAACTCCGCCTGAAGGCCTTCCCACATTCACTGCATTCATAGGGTTTCTCACTCATATGAGACTTTTGGTGCTTTTTAAGGCTTGAGTTCTGATTAAAGGATTTTCCACACTCATTACATCCATGAGGCTTCTCTCCGCTGTGGTTAAGCTTATGCCTGGTGAGGTTCGAGTGCACACTGAAGGCTCTCCCACATTCACTGCACTGATAGGGTTTCTCACTCATGTTAGACTGCTGAAGACCTTTAAGAACTGAGTTCTGGCTGAAGGAATTTCTACATTCATTATGTATGAGGGATTTCTGTCCAGTGTGGATTATCTGATGTTGAATAAGATCAGGGTTTCCTCTGAATGTTTTTCCACACTCATTACATATGAATGAACTTTCAGCTGTGTGAAGCCCCTCATGGCCAGTTAGGTTCACACTCTGTTGAAAGCTCTGGCTACACATGTCATGTAGACGTGGCCTGTCTTCATCAGGGATTCTGTGACATGCCATGCAGCTTGGGCTCAGACTGAAGCTTCTCTCAACACCAATGCAGTTCAGCTCTCTCTCTCCTAAGTGGCTGGTAAAGGGAGCCACGGGTGTGCAGTCCCAATCTTGGTAGATAGACAGCACCCTTCCCTTGCTCTGAGAGACCCCCCAGTCTCTTTCTCCAAGTGCAGGGACCTGGGAAATGTCACTGCTAGAGTTTTCTGGTATTTCTGCCTGTGATTCCAAATTCTCAGAAGCATCTTCCTTCTGAAGCTTTTTGTCCTCAGTCCTTGTGTTCCAATCTGAAATATCAAACAAATTCACTTAGAATGAAACAGGAAAATACATGAACAAGTCTGTTGTGTGGGACACACAGGCGTCGTATTTCTAGACCTCGAGAGGGGACAAAGCTGCATGGTAATGAAGATGTTCCCTTCCAGATTCACCAGCCCTCAGCAAAGGTTTCTCAGGAAACCACCTTGCCTCTGGACTGGTTCAAGCCAAGTCCTAGCGCCCCTGACTCTCCTCCCTCTTACCCACAGTGGTCATAGCAAGACCGCCTGCTCTACTTTGGAGCAGTCCAGGCACTCACCAGCCCACCGTACAAGGAAAACCACTGGTTTCGAGTCACATAGTTAAACGTTCTACTGATTTTATTTCCCAGTACCTCAGGCCTATCTTTTGTTCTCTCACTGTCAACACCATTTGGGCATCCCCTCAGCACTTCCGAGGTGGAGAGGCTGGCCTCTGACAGGTCAGAGCAGATATAACCTGCAGTTTCTCTGGATTTACCTACCTGATATTGCATATAAAAAAATCACATCATGAGACTTTTGTGTCTGAATTCTTTCAATTAGCCTAATTTTTCAGGTTCATTCATACTGTAGTGTTTATCAGTGTTTTCTTCCTTTTAATAGCAGAATCACTATTACAGGGCTACATCACATTTTGTTTCTCCGTTTGTCCACTGAAATCATCTGAGCTGTCTGCACCCCTTGACTACTGCAAATAGTTCTGCTATGAACATCATATACTTGTTTTGAGTATGTGTCTTTGATTCTTTGGGTGAAAATGTAGGAGTGGAATTGTTGAGTCATTAATGCTGTATTTAAACTTTTTGAGGAAACTACAGCATATATATGAAGGCAATGAATGCAATTATAGAGTTGTAATTTCTTTTAAGAGGAAAGGTGCAGGCAGGAATGAAGGCAAGTAAGCAGGCAGGCAGAAAGAGAGAGGAGGAAGCAGCATTTTATTATTTCATTTACTCATCTTGGTAGCGGAATGGACCTAATTGCAAGGATGCACCCTCCCCTCTTTTATTATAAGAAAGGAGGAAGAAGCATTTATACAAGGAAAAAAATTAAAAGGGAAAGAAACATCTTTATTTAGTTGTTCGCTTTTGGTTTTTCATCTTAATCCTGGTATCACACCTGGGTCCTGGGACTATATGTGGTTTGCACGCCAGTGTCTCAGTGGCCTGAGCCACAAGGACTCACCCGAGAGGCTTTTTATTAGTTCCTCCCCTTCCCCGCCATACACGCATACACATACATACATATATGTGTGTACACACACACACACGGAAAGGTGCAGTCAGGCAGGCATAGAGAGAAGGAACAAGCACCTTATTTAGTTGTTTCCCTGGCTCTGGTCTTAAACCGGGGACCTTGCGATGTATGTGAACTATGGCCCGTTTAAACCACTAAGCCACCAGGGCACAGCTATTTTATTATTTGTACATCTTGGCTGTCCCTTGTGGCCCTGGGATGAGAACTGGAATTCCTGGGATGTATGTGGACTAATGGCTGAAGGCAGCTGACCAAACTGCTACTTTACCAGGGAGCACCTATTATTTTTATTTTGTCAGTTTAAAGATTTGCTAATTTTGTTGATATTTTCAAAGAACAAAATTTCTACTATATTTCACTTATTTCTGCTCTATGTCTATTACTTCCTTCCACCTGCTCATTCTGAAATTAGTTTACTCGTCTTTTTGTAGTGCTGTTAGATGATGTCCAGTGAGGTTACAGTTTTCACATCTTTCCTCCTTTCCATTTACTGCTATCCACTCCCCCTGTAGGGTGTGCACCACTGTGACTCACTGGCTAAGGAGCAGGCTTTGTAGAAACCAAGGACCCAGGTTGAAGACCTGCGGCCAGAGGAAGGAAAACAAAATTCCCCCTTTGACACTGCTTCACAGCACCCTGTAAGTTATGGCACTTTGTGGTTTTTTAATTTCTTCATTTATCTGCATATATTTCCTAACTTCCCATGTGATTTCTTCTTGGACCCATTGGATAAAAGAATGCTGTTTATTTTACATATTTGTGAATTTTCTTGCTGTCATTGGTTGGAGAAGATAATTTCTATGATCTCAGTATTTTTATATTGAGACTTGTTTTGTGGACGACATAGGCTCTATGTTGGAGGACGTGCCAGGTGCACTCAAGAGAATGTGCATTATTCTTCTGGTGTGTGTGTGTGTGTGTGTGTGTGTGTGTGTGTGTGTGTGTGTGTGTGAGTGTGAGAGTGTATGTGTGTGTTAAGCCTAGTTGATTTACAGTTTTGTTCAAGTTCCTTATTTCATTATCGATCTTCTGTCTATGCTATAGTCACTTTTAGGAGTGAGGTAGTGAAGATGTTATAGAACTGCTGCTCCCTTCAAACTTGCCTGTTTGCTTCCTATATTTTGGCATTATTTTTGGTGTGTATATAACTGCTTTACCTTCTTGATGAGCTGCTCCTTTTATCAATATATACTCTCCTCGTCTCTTGCAATAATTTTTGACTTAGTTTATTTTGTCTGATACTAGTATAGTCGCCCCAGCTTGCTGCTGGTTACTAAATATCTTTTCAAACGTTCACTTAGAACTTATTTATATATTAGCCTCTAAAACAAGTCTCTTGTACTCAGCATATAGTTGGATCAGGCTTTTAATCCATTTTATCAATATTTGTCTTTTGACTACAGGGTTTAACAAATCACTTACATTTAGGCACCCCTGGTGGCTCACCGGCTAGGTCAGTCACCTCCCAAGGGGCACAATGCACACAGCTCTGAGTTCAAATCCAGGGCCCAGGGACGCAACCAGTGTGAACTAAATAAAAATAAAAGATGCTTCTTCCTCCTCTCTCTTCCTGCCTACTCACCTTCATTTTTGCCTGAACCTTTCCTTAAAAACAAACACTTTACTGATGAGGAAGGACATACTTTCACAACTTTCATATGTTTTGGTATCTTTGTGGTTTCCTTCATTTCCTCTTTCACTGCCTTCTTTCGTTTGATTTATTTATAAGGAACAGTTGCAGACAGGAATGAAGTTGAGTAGAGGCAGGCAGACAGGAGAAATGAGGAAGAAGCACTACATTGTATTTAGTTGTTGATCTTGGTTGGTCCCCACTGGCCCCAGGATGCACACCCAGGAGCCTGGGATGTTTGTCACGTGCTCACCCCCACTGAACTGGGACTCAAACCCAGGGGTGTATGGCCTGCTCCTTCAGAGGCGACTGACTCACCTGCTACTCCACCAGGGTGCACCAAGAGTGTATTTTTTAATGAACATTTTTTCCACCTAAGTGTAAAGTTATTGCAGGGCATTTGGAAAACGCAGAAACATATTTCAAAAAATAAAAGCACTGGTGTACCCTGGTGGAGTAGCAGTTGGGTCAATTGCCTCTGAAGAAGCACAGGCCATATATCCTGGGGTTCGAGTCTGGGGTCCAGGGGAAAACAACTATTGTGAACAACCAGATAAAGTACTTTAAAAAAGATAAAATAAAAATGAATACATACATAAAAGCATTAAAAACCTTCACTCTACAGAAATCATTACTGTCTCATAATCTCTCTCTTATTTCACAAATCGAGTTTTATTTTCTTAGAATTCTGTACCTAATGGCTGGATGACACCCCTATATTCATCTTTTTTTCATATATCAATTTTTTTTACCCCTGGCCCTAGATCATGAACCAGTAACACACTTGGCCTGCACCTCAGTCACTTTAGCTGCCTGAACCACAGGAGTGAGATACCACACATTTGCTCTTGTCTATGCTGACTTTAAAAAAAAAAAAAAAAAAAAAAAAAAAGAATGAAGGCAGCAGACAGGAAGGAAGAGAGAGTAAGAAGTATTTTACTTATTTGTCATTTTAGCTGTTTGCTCCAGGTCCCAGGACCACGAACCCAGGTCCCTGCACTGCATGTGGACTGTGCCCCAGGCACGGGCTTACCCCAAGAGTCAGGGGTATGTGGCCCGTGCTCTTTCAGAGGCAACTGACCTAACAACTACTCCACCAGGGCACACCTTCTTGCCTGGCTTTTTCTTTCTTCTTTTTGTGTATATTTTTAAAATATTTTCTTAGTGGTATCAGGGGATTACAATTAACATCCTGAAACTATCTAGTATGGTTATCTCTCCGCTGAGCTGTACTGAGCTATAACTGATATACAACACTGTGTTAGTGTAACACATAGAATGTGATGGTTTGAGACATGTACATATTGCAAAGTAGTTACCATAGTAAGATTAGTTAATACATTCATCACACTTGACAGTTAATGTGTGTGTGTGTGTGTGTGTGTGTGTTTGTGTGTGCGCAATATGCATGCTGGTGAAGCAGCAGTTTGCTCAGCCACATTTTGCTGGGGTAGCCCACACATTCCCAGGTGAGTGTCCCAGCAGCAGGGGAGTAACCAAGATAAAAAGTCTTCTCTCTTCCTCCCTGCCTTTGCTCACCTTCATTTCTACCTGCATCTTTCCTGTTAAAAAAAAAAAAAAAAAAGACCTACTCTCAACAACTTTCAAGTATGCAGCATGTATTAACTATAATCTCTATGCCTCTACATTAGACACCAGAATAAAACAATCTCGCTTAACTGAAAAATTAAACTTGTTACATAGTGTAGAAAACTGTTTCTGTACAGCTCACTCCTGCCCCCCACTTACAGAGCTATCATCACAGACACACCTTCTATGTTGTAAGTTCAAAACTACAACACAAGCTTTTATACTTATCTACGTAGTTACCTTCACCAGGTATCTTTATTCCCTCTAAGGCTTTGAGCCCTGTCTGGTGTCTTCCTCTTAACCTGCAGGGATCCTTTCAGCATATCTTGTTCTGTTGGCAACACACACCCACAGCTATTGTTTATATGGAAATATCCTAATTTTGCATTCATTTTAAGGGAAAATTTTGCCTAACTCTTAGTGCAACCTGGTGGGTAGTGATCTGATCAATTGCCTCCATTCCAAGCACAAGTCCACATATATCCCAAGGACCTGGGTTAATGTCCAGGGCTGAGGAAAACAACCAAGATGTACAACTAAATAAAAATAAACAAAATGCTTCTTCCTCTTTCTTCCTCTTCTCTCTGCCTGCCTGCCTACTCGCCTTCATTCCTACCTGCAACTTTCCTTAAAAAAAAAAAAAAAAAAACCACAAAAATCTTGGTTTGATAGTTTTCTTCCCCTCAGTGTTTAAAGTATGTCATCCCACTGCCTTCCAATCTCCATGGGTTCTGATAAGCTATTAGTCTTATAGAGGATCCCATATAGAGAGAGCATTTATCTCGTTATTTTCTTTTTGTTTCTTCCCCAGGTCCTGGGTCTCAAACCCAGTCCTTGGTCTGCACCTTAGCTGCCTGAGCCACAAGAGTGAACCCCTTCCATTTTTAGGTTGCTTTTTCCATTTTTTTTTTTAAGGAAAGGTACAGGCATGAATGAAGGTTAGCAGACAGAAAGGAAGAAAGAGAAGGATTTTATTATTTTATTTCCATTTTCAGTTGTTCGCAACTGGCTGTTTTCCCCTCGGGCCTGGGACGTGCACCCAGGGGTCTGTGGCCTGGGTTTTTCAGAGGTGACTGACCTAACCACTGTTCCACCAGGGCATGCCTGCTTTTTTTCTGGATTCAGCATTTGCTTTGCTGCTGTATACCAGCTTTTTAGATTCTTGATAAAGCTGGTCCCAGCAGCTTCTGCCTTTTTTTTAAAAATGTTTTTGTTAAGGAACAGATTGTTTGGGCTGCCTCTTCTACCATTCTGTTCTGCAGCAGCTTTTTAAACATGAGCTGGCCATCATCCTGTCTTGTTTTTTCTGGATTAGGAGTCCCATCCTCCCTTGTCATTTTTTGCCCAGCATATTCTTGGTCATCTGGTTAACATTCTGCCTCTGCCCACAGTGGTCAGTGAGTCTGTCTCTCTGGGCCACTTCTTGGTATCTTGTCATGTCTTTCATCTGCTATCTGTCTGCCTTCCCACACCTCTAAGACCTGCACCATCTTTGCCCTTAGCCCACTTTCCCTGACCACACGGGTCTGAGAAGGACACTCCCTGTGGTGTCCCCCACATAACAGGATCCACATAGCTAAAAGTCCTCTTACAAAAATGCTGATGTGAGTCCCAGTGAGGAAAGGGAACATCCTGATCACAGCTAGGGGGCCAAACAAGAGGTGACCCTGTGGCCTCTGGGAAGGACTTTGCTACGACTATGTGTGAACACAGCCAGGAAGGAACAGGCCAAAGCCAGATTCAAGCAGAGACTAAGGGAGGGGACCACCCCCATCTGGTGGCTGGGCTGAGGAGAGTTCAGCAGTGGCCAAGTCAACTTCTCTGACCACCATCCTTGGCCCTTCTGGTCCACAAGGCACCCACCTTGGTGACGAAACAGGCATCTCCCAGGGTAAGTCGGGGTGAGTGGACAAGATTCCCCCTCCCCCAGTGACAAGCAGAGACCTGCTCCCAGTACCTGGGTGCTGGTCGCAAGCAGGACTGGTTCTCAACTTCTTGTGGTCACGGCAGAGAACATGGGGTGCAGATCCAGGCTGGGTCCCAAGAGGAGTGTCGCTCTCACAGAACTGAGTTGTAGGCATCCAAAGGGATGGTCCAGAAACCAAGGGCTCCATTTCCAGCTATTTACAGCAACTTCTGAGGCTGGGGATGGCATGGGACCTGGACACCAGCAAAGATGGAGTTGAGGATGCGTTGGGCCTAGTTCCAAGGACTCATCCTCCCACCAGGCGGAGCTCTCCTGCTCCTCCCCGACAGCCCAGGACCTGGGCTTGATGTCATGTTCCCTGATCCTGGACCCACAGGAAGGGTCAGTCACCTATGGAGATACAGATTCATGGACCATGGGACAGTGGGAAAGGGAGATGCTGACTCCCATGGCGAGGTGAGCACAGTCCCAGCAGGCAGCCCGATGCAGCCTGTGCTGTGAGCCCTGCACTGTGACCTACCTCTCCTCTCTGACATGCCAGACCCACTTATGAGAAGTGCTGCAGATGAGCATGCGTCATCAAAGCACCATCCTATCTGTTAGTCCTGAGTCGTGCCCTCCTGGCAGTATCACCACTGAGTATCCTCCCACTGCCCAGCACCCTGCCCCCAGAAGCCTACTCATCTTTCTGTCTGTGTTGATGTCCAGAGCGGGCTACTGCATGCATACCTACTTTCTGTTAACCTGTCCAGCCTTTATCCTACAAAGGCACTCTGAGTCCTGACTTGGGGGATGTGACACTCCCACCTGGACATATAATGGGTCCCCCATATGGACCAAGTTACACTTTCCCCACACCCCTCCCTCTCTCCGCAGATGTCCCACCCAGGATGGGTTTGACACTTCTGGGCCATTATGCACACTGCACAAATGTCAGGAGCCCCAGATCCCTTTTGCCGTTAGAGGTGGAGGTAAAGAAGAAATGGTAGCAGCAGCCCGCAGTGGACACTGCCTGTAGACCTACAGACTGGACTCTATTTAGACCATGCATTTCCATGGCCCCCAACATCTACCATATACCAGGGTCTGTGATGGGGACGTTGAGGACACAGCAATGACCAACGCCCTCATGGACCCCATCAGGGAGACAAGTATATAGCAAAGGCAAGAGCTTTGGGAACAGAAAAGGGGTGGAGCCCTGGGGCAGTTAACTCAGGCCCAGTAATGGGACGTAGGCAGCACCTGGACAAAGGTGGGTGAGGGCACAGGTGTGGGCAGAGCTTCAAGACAGGGTCACTGGGAATAGCTTATAAGAGGCCTTGATTGCTGGGTGAAGGTGAAGCAGCAGCTGTGTCTGTATTATAGAGAAGACTAATGAAACATTTCAGGAGTGTTAACCTGACACTCTTCAGAGCAGGGACGGTGAGATTCAAAGCAGTGACAGCACTGATTAAGGCTCCCATCACGTGGCAGCAGAAGCCAGAAGATGCCACATCCACGGGGAACCCCACACCCTCTCCCACTGGAGGCTCATTCATTTCTAACAAGTCTTCAGTTTATTTTGAAATTCTTGAAACTATCATGGTCACTTAACAGAAGTCACATATGACTGAAAATTCAAAAAGGTGAAAAGGACTTAGGGAAAAACATTCCACAGCAAGTCGATTCTCCTTTCCAGTTTTTAATGTATCTTTCCAGAATACTCTAGGCCTACACAAGCAAGTATGTACAATTTTTTTCTTTGCTTTTTAGCATAAGTTGTACCAAAATATGCTCATTTTACATTTTGTTTTCCTTATCTCAGTATAAGCAGGATCTTGCCCAGGAAGACATAGCCCAAATGTGTGGTCAACAGAAAGGCCCCTGCTCTCATTCTAATCCCTGGAACCCACGGACAGGCTGCATGGCACAGGAGGGACTTTACAGAGGGAATCAAGGTTAAGGCGGAGTTCCACAGGCTGTTGTCAACTCCGAGGTGCAAGGGTCTTCTGCAAGGAGCGAAGAACAGTCAGCCCGGAACATTCAGTACAACCCCAAGGAACTGGATTCTGCCAACGACTTGAACAGGCTTGGCAGCAGCTGCTCTTAGCTAAAGGACAGCCACGCGCTGCGCAGACAGCGGCCACCAACCCGCCGCAGGCGCCCGCGCCAGGCCCACTCAAAGCAGCACTGCACCCCTGGGCACCTCTCCCTCCCGAGTCACCCAGCCTGCAGAGCGACCCTACCGTCGGTTGAGCCCCGGGCAGGCCCCGGCCACCCCGCTCAGCGGCGCACTAGACCCCGAGGCCTTTCCTCCGCCCACTGTCCGGCTCCCGGCCGCGCTCCGCAGCGCGCCGCGGCGCCCCGTCGAACGGCCCGCCCGCCCGGCCCCGCCCCGCCCCGCCCGCCGGGCCCGCACCCACCGCGGGGGCATGGAGACATCGAGAGCACCGTGAGCCGCGCGGAGGAGTCACACGCTCGGTCCCCTCCTCGAAGGAGCGACGCCGCGTACCGGCCACCGGCCGGAGGCGGACCCGGACGCCCCGCCTTCATTTCCGGCCGCGCGGCCGCTCTGGGCGGCGGGAGGGCGGGACTCGGTGGCCACCGCGCGGCTACCGAGCCCCGCTTCCGGCACCGGGCGGAAGTGCGGCGCGCGGGCGGGTTCAGTACGCAGAGTTCTGCTTGGCGCGGGGAAGGGGTGGCTTCCCAGTCCGACTCGGCGGACTCTCGCCGGGCGTTCCGCTGTCCTCCGCTGAAGGCTCGGCCCGCGAGTTGATCTTAGTGGCTTCCGACGGCGCGTGAGGCCACGTCGGGCCGCTGGGCAAGGTGTGCCGGGAGTCCAGAAGGTACGCTCGGAGCCCCGCCGCCACTGGCGCAGCTGCCCCCGGCGTCCGCAGGAACGTTGAGTCCACGGTGGCCCGAAGCCGCCACGCAGACCCCGGAGGCCGTGGCCGCAGCAGCCCAGCACCCTGCCGGGATGGGTGGGTGCTCGCTGCCTGTGTCGAGTCCCGGGCAGCGGGGTGCAGGCTGGCGATCCCGAGTCCACTGAAACGTCTGTTCCCCACGGAGGAAGACGCGTGCCCATCACGCACCCCGATGGAGTCAACGACTTTCCTGGCAAGCTGCTTCAGAAACCTGACCTAACCAGTCAGGTGACAGAGGAGCCGACTGGGAAAATGGGATCGATGACCCAGTTAGCGCAGAAAGCCTACCAATCCTTGACCAATTCGAGTTTCGTAAAGCACGTGGCTTCACCTGCGGTGGCTGCGGGTGCCTGTCACCTATGGCACTGAGAGGAGAGTATTACACGACCCTGTGTACTTGAGTCAAACGAAGATGCGTGAGATTACAGCCAAAGATTTCCAAGTCATCGATGTGACCAGGTGCAGATTGCTGACCACCTTCATGTGACCAAGGAGCCCACTCAGATCTGGACCCAGAAGCTCCCCATGCATGAGGGAAAGCCTCCGAGGCCTTTCACTAAGTGCCTTGATTTTCTTGCCAAAGAAAACGAGGGAGAAAAAAAAAAATACACTGATGTGTGAACTAACAGGCTCCATCTTGGATGGTACCCTCTTAGGCCCATGACCACTGACTTCTCTCCTTCAGATAGTTCATCAAAACCAGTTCCTGGGACCTTTGACCCACTCACTCCTGCACTCCCTAGATGAATAATTGTTGGGGGCAGAAAACAGCAAGGTCAGAGTTGGAGTTGGCAGAACATCAAAGACACCGGGCCCCGGGCACTGGGCCTGTGCATACACTGGGACAGTGTGTCTGTCACTGTTCACTTGCCAAAATAATACAGACAGAGTTATGAAGTTAGAGAGCAAAGGCTGCATCAGCAATCCAAACTTGCTTGCATAGCTGCTGGAAGCAATGCTGTGTGTGAACCAAAAAATAGGTGGAGACCAGGATGCTCAGGGCCTTCAGTCCGAGAGAGAGAGAGAGAGAGAGAGAGAGAGAGAGAGACCATTGGCACCCTGACCCCACCTTTTCTGTCCTCTCACTCTCGAGTTTCACATTCTCTTGGGGCGCCGCCTCCCTCACCCCTATTCCCAGGATGGACTCTGGCAGATAATCTTTAGAACAAAGCTCCCTTCAGCATATGTTCAGCATATGTCCCTTCAGAATATTGCTGTCAGTGCTCCTACATTATATTTTTTATTCAACTAGTAAATGCATACCAGAGAGGGGATATGAAAACTATTTAGTTTTTGAGGGTGTGTGGATCTTGACCAAAGAATCATCTGCTTCCCAAATGTTCTACAACAAATCAGCTCCAGTGTCGAGGACCTCTGCCTGTGAGTTATAAGACATGACTCATATCTCTGAATGTGCCTGCTTCTTTAGACTCAAATTACCTAGTCAGTTTGGGTGAATTTGCTGGTTCTGACAACCAAACGCACTGGAAATATTTTTGAGACACTAAGAGGGAAACAATGCTCTTGGTTAGCTATCAATGCAAACGAAGCAGCGAGATGCCACTTCACACTCTCGGACTGAAACACTTAGAAGCTGGAAAGAGCGTTGCACTTGTGTGGAGTAGTGGTTGGTAAAGTCAGGATGTGCAGTCCACATGCATCCCAGGTGTTCACATTCATAATCTAGGCCGGGGAGAACAACCAAGAAGTACAATTAAAAGTAAGTGCGCCTTCCTCCTCTTACCGCCTGCCTACGCACCTTCATTCCTGTCTGCACCTCTCCTTTAAAAAAAAATGTTGGAAAAGGCTAGCGTTAACACTTGAGGTTCAAGTATTTTCCTCGTGTAAAAATCCAAGTTTGTCTGGACAGTTAACCTTGGCAGCAATCAGGGTCCTAAGTGCCTCTGAGGCTGTTCTGTCAGCCGCGTTGGCGGGAAAGAGAACAGGTAACAGGGCAATGAGCTGCTTTTGCTGCAGCTGCACCAGGGTATATACAACCCCTAGCCAGGAGGAACAGCTCAGAGACTGCCCACCCTATGTGTTCAGTTTAGTTCCTCTGGACAGGGCGCCTTTTCCACCAGGTCCCATATCTAACGGGTGTCTCCTCCCCCCAAGCCTCCATACCTAACTTGCTGGCACTGTCCAGGAATAAGTGTGATGTGGGGTCATTGCGTACAGTGCATTTGCTTTTGTTTTTAAAGCGCAGGCAGGACTGATGGCAGCCAGGCAGGCTGGCAGGCAGGGAGGGAAGAAAGAAACATTTATTTTATTTATCTGTTCATCTTGGTTGTTCCCCTGGCCCTGGGTCGCGAACCTGGTGCCTGAGGTGTATATGGACTATGTTTGATGGCCTTACCCACTAAGCCAGTAGGGCACACCTTATTTCCACTTTTCTAAACCAGTTGTTGGAGCAGAGGACCATCCCCAGTGAGGGCTCTCAGATGAAATGGGAACATCAATTTTGAGAAGGGGCCGGGCAGGACATGGGGTCACACAGTAACTAGGGCTCACAGACCACATTCCCAGTGTTGTGGAGGGTCCTTAGTCAAATCTCAAACTTGTGAGTTGGCTTATGGGATTTGGGAACACCTAGAGGACAGGTCTTGCCACCGCAGGTGCTGTCTCTAGCCCAGTCCTCTCCCTTGTGTCAGGACCTGAAGGACTGTGCTGGGGGAGTGGAATCCACAGCTGTCCCCATCTGACAGCTGGGCCCTTTCAGTAGGAACACTGAAATGTCAAGTGAGGACCAATGCACAAGCACTTCTTTATTTGGATTTGACAAAAAGGGATCAGGAGAAAAGATGTGTATTTTTAAAAAATGAATAACAGTATGGTGGAAACTGGAGATCATAAATTAGTGTAGAAGACCTCATTGCATTTGCTGCTTGAGTAGATGAGGCGAGCAGGAAATGGGCTCCGAACCCTTTCTGTCTCTTCTCATGAGGACAGAGGCAGGAGGAGGGCTTTACGGGCAGGACTGCTTGGCCCGTGCGCGCCCATGTTTGACCATCTGTGCCACTGAGTCCAGCCCACCACAGTGGAGGGCACCCGTTCTGAGAGGCCATCCTTTTGAGAAACCAGAGCCCTGGGGTGCTTGTTGGGGGAGTGTGGACCCGGCACACTACACTCTGCGCTGCCCTCTGCGAGAACTGTACAGTGGTAGGCTGGGTAAGAGTCTCACCCTCTGTGACAGTGACACACAGTGAATGTTTTAGAAGCAGGACATGGGGCCCTTACTTGGGACAAGATGAGTTCCTACATTTCACCTTGATAGTGATTCCAGGCTGCTCAGAGTCACATTCAGAAGCCTTCTCTGCTCAGGCTCCCACCAGACCCCTTGGCCTCGTCTGTCAGCCTGTAACTGGGCTCCCATTCCCAGTAGAGAGAACATGCCTAAGAGACCCTCCGTGGCAGTGGGTAGAAGTCCACCCCAGTAGGTACTCTATCCCTCTGCTGTTCCAGGCGCTCTCCTAACTCTTCTGTGGGCTCCCAGGGCCCACAGGTGGCCCTGAAGCACAGGGAAAGGGTGTGATAAGCCTTGGGGGAGAGGTCGAAGACAAATCCAGCTGTGGGTGGAACGCTGCCCTTCTCATTTCCTTGCAAGCCCCCCAGGAGCTTCCCTTTGCGGTTCAGAAGGTGGCAAAGAGCTATCAGTAGGGGCATCACCCGCTCATCAAGGCTGCATCCTGGGGAGATTGACTCTGTCACTGTGCCCGCAATGTCTTCGCAAGCTCTTAATGGCACCCATTCTCCTCAGCCTTGGTGCTTCAAGCAGTTACCTCTACTTTTGCAAATAAACTCCATCTGCCTCCAAAGCCTTATGCAGATATCTCTTCTTTGTCAGACTTTGGGGCCATGTGGCAGCCCAGTTCCTTCTGGGCTCTCTTGCTCACTTCCCTCTGTGCCCCCGCCCGGCCTTCATGAAGCCTGGGCACTAAGATGGCCCTGCCGCCACCCTGGCTGTCTGCGGAAGCCTGTGTGCACCATCCCTCCACACCCCCACCCTACTGCCACTTAGCCACGCCTTCACCGATGGTCTTAAGAGCCAAGTCCTGCACACGTTTTAATCTTTATGTTTAAAAACTTTGAAGTATCCTGGTCCTTTAAATTTCTCACTTGCTTCAGTGTTACCAGGATTCTGATTCCATTGTGGTTCCCTCTCCTTGACAGACTCCATACAGGGCAGGAATGACGGCAAGCAGAAGCAGGCAGGAAGAGGAGGAAGAGGCACTTTATTTCATTTGATTGTTCACGTTGGTGGATCCCACCCCCATCTTCGATGGGGTACCTTGGGATTCGCATGGACTGCACCTAGGGTATACTAGACTTCTGGGCCGCCAGGGTGTGCCAGACACACTATCTTCAGATGAATTTACTCACGTAAACAAGAATGGTCATCCTTGATTTTGTTCCTCGCCCTCCAAATCCACTGTCGTCTAATTTTACCCCTTACACACTGGGTCCATCTGTATCTTATACAGCCCTAAGTCCCATATGCCCTTCATACTGGGTGGCCTCTGTCTCTTTCAGCCTTACAACACCAGGCCTGTCACCCACACCTCCTTACCCATTTTTCTACCTATGTTCAGTTTCATGTCACTTTTGCTTGGATTTACACACCTTTCTCCCCATTACCTACTCCTGCTTGAGTCCCATAGACCTGTTCCTGGATTGGCCATAGCCTCCTCATTCCTACTCTAGACCTGTAACACCCATTTTTCTTCTCATTTCAGCTGACTAAGCAACACTCCAGAAGATCAGTGATCTCTCTGAGATTCAAATGTGATCCAGTTTAAATATCCTCTGAGCTTCCCTCCCACACCCTCCCTCTGCAGCCAGTGTTCCGCTCCATCCACAGGGGCTGTAACATGGCTGCCCTGTGCTTCCTCCACTTGCCCCTGCTTCTGCCTGTTGGGCCCTGAGCTTTCTGACCAGGCCCATCCCAGCTTCTTTCTGCCCCTTTCCCCTGGCTGCTGGCGGTGTGCTGGTCTTCCCTCTCATCCCGTGAGCAGAGGTGGGGAAGGTGACATTTCTGCTCTAGTGGCACAGGACATGCTCAACTCAGAGGCGACGGTATTTGAACTGGGACACTCACTGCGGGAGGGCTCAGCAGGGTTGTTTGTTTCTTGCTCTTGATGGGAGTTTTCAGCTGTGAGCTTGTTCACTTGGGTGACTCCTTTATTTGGATGGATTGTATTCTTTTGAAGCAGTTGGGACAGACATCATGAGCAGAGGCAGTGGTGCGGGAGGGGACACGTTGGTCAAAGGGCACACACTTGTACAATGAACACATTCTAGGGGCTGATGCACAGTGCAGTGACGAGGCTTACTGATGCTGTATGCATACTTGGGATCTTCTCAGAGTAGATCGTAAGTGTTCTCTTCACACAGAAAGGTGTGGATCATTGTAATTTTACAATAGATCAAGTCGCCACACTGTATACCTTAAGTACGTAAGGTTTTTTGTCAATTATACTTCATAGAGTTAGAAATAAACATGAGAAACTGAGCTGCAGGTGCAGCAGGAGGACTGTGGATACAGTCGAACTGTTCCCACTACTAGGGAACTGGTCCTCATAATGGTGGTTGCGTTGGGGCTGGGCTTCCTCCCCAGAAATGACCTCCCCACACAAAGGGAGGTCTCTAAGCCTTCAGCTCTAGATTTCTGTAAAAAGGGACTGTGAATAACTTGAATAATGCTGAGCCCTCTCTCAATCTTAGTCTTCTCAACTCACCAAATTAGGATTACAACCTTGAAACCCATGCTGATGAGAACGGAAAGTGAATGAGGAGCAGCAGTGGAGGTTCAGGAAGTGGGAGGTGTGGTGGGCTGACAGGGAGCACCATGAGTCTCCTGGCATCCATCCACTTGGGCTGTCTTCTGTCACCTTGTCTCTAGTTGTGCTCACGCTGAGGACCTGCTGCCTGTGCCTCCTGAGCCTGGGAATGGGGTAGGCAGCTTGCACTCCTTCACTGCTCTCTCCTTCCCCAGCTGCAAGAACCCAGATGTGTCCTTGGAGCCTGGGTGTGTAGCCAATATCCCAAACCTGATCCCCTAACCTGCCCTCAAGGGCAGTTTCCCAAGGTTGTGGGGCGAATGGAAGGGATGCAGCACGACGAACCTGAGAGTTCTCCATGGCTGATCAGTGTCTGGAACATGCGGAGACCACTGCTCTACAAGAAGCGCTCAGGATACCAATGCAGATAAAGGGCCGTCCCCACCTTCAAGCAGGCCCCAGAGTGTAGAGGGTTCAACGGTCTCTGCCCCAGGGTACTGGACTCTGCAGGGCTTGGGGAACTAGGTCCTGCAGCTACTTGTGGATTTTTTCTTAGAGCTTCTCTAAGTGTTTCTTTGGTTTTGGTGGATAAAGGACGTCTTCTAACCAGCCATCCTATATTCCCATCTGGTTTTCTTCAGGGCATTCAACACCCCCCAACAACTAATTTGCTTGTCATGTTTCTCCCCATGCTAAAACATTTGTTCCACGAGGGCAGGGGTCTGGCTGAACTCGTTCTACCCCAGCATCGAGGCCCATACCTGAACTAGGTACTCAACATACGTTTATTGATAAGCAAATCCATGAATCAACTACATTAGTTCTCACCTAAGGAGAGCGTGGTATTTGGAGGGACGTGCCCCAATATTATGAGTTCTCACACATAAATCTCTCTGTAATAGTCTGATGTTCCTTTTTACAAATAAGGGAACAAGCCAGTGAGGTGCAGCCAGGATTATAACCCAGGCTGTTCTTTCCAAAGGTCACATCTCCTTCTGTTGTTCTTGCTGCACTGACAAGGGTGACATCAGCTTTGCCACCAAAGTAAGAAGGTGGGTAATGACATAACTGGAATCGAAAACAATAACTAGACAAATAAAATTCAGTACAATATTTAACTGAAAACTAAAACATAATCCAAACTGATTACAGCAATTAATCATAAAATATTTTGAATAACCTGAAACGGGATTAAAAGTGGAGGTTATTAAGTAAACACCTTCATTGTATGTAAAGACAGAAATTCCTTCTCATTAGACAGTCTCATCATATGTCCTTGAGGAAGCTGCACCGTGCTTTCCTAGTTCTTTTGCCCTAGAGGATGCCAGCAATGTTGGGGCAAAAACATTGCTCCTTTGTATTCTTTCTCCAGAAGTTATAACTGGATAAAGTGTTCTGCAGCCCGATCTCAGAATGAAGCCAGAGGGGTGCACCAGATCTTCGAAATTCTAAGTGTGTGCAGAACACCGCTACCGCCTGGACAATAGCCTGGAAGCTAAGGCCTAAGCCCTGCAGGAGTGAAAGAGGCAGAAGTACCAGAGCACCTCCTATATCAGGTGGAAAAACCAAGAGAGATACCTTGATCTACACTACCTGGAGGACAAGTCATCTTTAGGACACACGTGTAGAGGTTCACAGGTTTAGAAACAACCTGCATGATTACCTGCTTACTACAAGCTGCCTAATGTCATGACTTGGAGGCCTGTCCTCTGGCAGCAGGACCTTCCCTTCTTCAACGTCATCTGCTCAGTGCAAGCAGTTCAGTAAAAGAAAGTCATCCCTTCTCCCCGTTCCTGTAACAACCAATGCAGAATATTCCAATCTGAGTTTGAAGAACAGCATCTAGAAGTCATTCCCTGTGTCACCATGTGTCTACTTTAGTAGAATTCAAAGGGATTTGTCTTTCCAAATTTCCTTGTAGGAAATCCCATTTTACATGTATCATTTGACTAAGTAGAATTCCAAATTTGAATCTACACACAAATTGTAGCTCATTCCTTAACAAACTTTTCTTACAAGTTTTCTTCTCCTGTATGTATTCTCTGATGCTGAAGGATAACAGTTTTTTTAAAAGAAGGGTGCAGCAAGAATGAAGGCAAGTAGGAAGGCAGGCAGGGAGAGGAGCTAGAAACACTGTTTTATTCGGTTGTACATCATTGGTTGTTACCCTAGGCCCACATCTTGAGTTGGGGACCTTGGGTTATATGTGTACTGTGCCCAGTTTAACCTGCTAGGCCACCAGAGTGTGCCCAATCACATTTTTGAAGTTAAAAGCTGCCATATCATAAAAAAGTTTGAAGTCCTAAGCAAATGAAGAGAACCTCAGTCTGGTTCCATCTTGAAATGGCAGGGATCCCAGTTACTTTTATAGAAGAGGAAAAAAAGATGAAGACAGAAGGAAACGGCTAGATAAAATACCAGTTAACAAGGACTGGTGCTATAAAATCATCAAAATAAGTACAGATTCTCCTCAGCTAACAATAGGGTGATGTGATGATTAATATATTATGTTGCAAATACAGTTAGGTTGAAAATGCGGTTGTCGTTGGCGTCTTTCTGCTGCCCCAGGAGCGAGTCTTGAACCCAAGTCCATGGCTTTCACAGTCTGTGCCTTAGATGCCTGGGTAAGGGGCAGGGCGATGCATTTAATATACCTAACTTACCAGCATCAAGTGTTAGCCTAGTCTACGGTAACCATGCTCAGTACTTACATTAGCCTACAGTAAGTCATCTAACACGCTGCCTACTGCACAATAAAGTATAGACTACTGCAAGTTATTGAAAGTTGTACTGAAAGTGAGTCACAGACTTGATGTGATGTGAAAACATACAACACTATCCCCCAAGTGCTGGCGCTACAGTGCACTTCAGCGTATTGCTTGTTTACCCTGGTCATGCATGGCTGGCTGGAAGCTGTGCTCATGAATACTGCCCAGCGTCATATCAGCACTGCACCACATATCGATAAGCAAGAAGAGGCCAAATTTCAAATTAAGTCTTCTACTGAATACATATTGCTTTTATACCATTATAAAGTTGAAAAAATTTAAATTATCTTAAGTCAGGACTATCTGTAATTTTTAATTGCACTTGAGTCAAGCAGAGGCCCTTTGTATAAGGGAAGGCACGTTACTTTGGAAATTTTATCACATAATTTGGCAATCTGCCTTGGGTTACCAGCTCACTGGAAGGCAGTTAAACCCTGGTGCACCCTGGGGGAGCAGCAGTTGGCTCTGCTGTCTCCAACTGGTGCAGTCTACATACTACCAAGATGAACGACTAAATCAAGTGTTTCTTCCTCCTCTTTTTCTTGCCTACATACCTCTGCTTGCTTTCATTTATGCCTGTACCTTTCCTTTAAAAAAAAGTTATATCCTTTAAGAACTGACCCTTCAAAGTGAAAGTCATAGTGATGGCTTCCTCAGCGTTTGATTCTCCAGGTGCAAAAGAATGAGGAATTTATCAAGTAAAGTAGTTACTCTCAATATGGACTCTACAATGCTGAATAAAAGCTGCCTGTAAACTAAAGAGTTCTCCACACTTATTACACTTGTAGGCTTGTTCTTGAACATGAGTCTTACGAGTTTTCTCATGACTAATAGGAGTTATTCTCTGACTGAAGGTTCTGCCACATTCATTACACATAGAAGGTCGCTCCCCACTATGAATCTTCTGATGTCAAATAAGATGGGAGCTTTGCGGAAAGGACTTCCCACATTCAGTACATTCATAGGGTTTCTCTCCCATATGAATTTTCTTGTGCTGAATAAGGGATAAGCGTGCACTGAAGGATTTCTCACATTCATTGCACATATAGGGTTTCTCTCCAGTGTGAGTCCTCTGATGCTGAATGATTTGTGAATGCTGACTGAAGGCCTTGCCACACTCACTACATTCATAAGGCTTTTCACCAGTATGAATTCTGTAATGTTGAATGAGAGGAGTGAACACTGAAACCCTTCCCACAGTCCCTACACTCATATGGATTTTCTCCAGTGTGAATTCTTTGATGATGGATAAGGTGTGCACTCTGGCTGAATGCTTTCCCACAGTTGTTACACTTGTAGGGTTTCTCGCCATTATGTGTTCTCTCATGCTTGATTAGGGTAGATATCCGTCCAAAGGTTTTCCTGCATTCACTACACTCATAGGGTTTCTCTCCAGTGTGGCTCCTTTGATGCTGAATTAGGTGTGAGCCCTGGCTAAAGGCCTTCCCACATTTGTGACACTCATGGGGTTTCTCTCCATTATGTACCCTCTGATGCTGCACAAGGGAAGCTAGCACACTGAAGGTTTTATGACACTGATTACATTGATAGGGCTTCTCACCACTGTGTGTTCTTTGATGGTGGATAAGATTAAAACTCTGGCTGAATGCTTTTCCACAATTGTTACACTGGTAGGGTTTCTCTCCAGTGTGAATTCGTTGATGCTGAATAAGATGTCCCTTTTGATTAAAAGTTTTATCACACTCACTACAACCATAAGATTTTTCTCCAGTGTGAATTCTCTGATGTTGGATAAGAGATAGGCGAGCACTAAATGATTTTTTCCATAGTCATTGCAAATATAAGGTCTTTCTCCAGTGTGAATTCTCTGATGTTGAATAACTTGTGAGCGCTGACTGAAGGATTTCCCACATTCAGTACACCTACAGGGCTTCTCTCCAGTGTGAATTCTCTGATGGACAATAAGGGCTCGGTTTAGGCTAAAAGCTTTTCCACATTCATTACGTTCATAGGGTTTTTCTCCTGTATGAATTCTCTGATGCTGCATGAGAGATAATTGTGCACTGAAGGCTTTGCCACACTCATTACAGTCATAAGGCTTCTCTCCAGAATGAGTTCTCTGATGCTGAATGAGGTATGACTGTCTACTGAAGGCTTTCCTGCATTCCTTACACTTATAAGGTTTCTCCACTATGGACTCTCTGATGATGAATCAGGTTAGAGCTATGACTAAAGGCTTTTCCACACTGATTACACTTATGAGGTTTCTCCCCAGTATGAATTTTATGATGTTGACTGTAAGATGAGCGTGTACTAAAAGCTTTTCCACATTCATTACACTCACAGGGTCTTTCTCCAGTGTGATGTTTACAATGGTGAATAAAGCATGAATGAGCACCAAAAGCTTTGTCACATTCATCACATGCATAGGGTTTCTCACCACGGTGAATTCTCTGATGTTTGTGAAGGGTGGAGTGCTGACTAATACCTTTTCCAAATTTGGCATACTCATAGCACTTTTCTACAGTATGAATTCTGAGACGCTGAGTAAGAGCTTGGCTCTGACTGAAAGCTTTTCCACACTCAGTGTATTCACTAAGAACTGAACTCTGTCTGGGCACTTTCATGAACACATCAGTCTGATAGGCCCTTTTTCCTAGAAGGAAGCTTGGTAGGCTCATGAGGTCTTTATTTTGCTGGAATTTTTCTACACTTGACACACTCTGATGGAGACTCTCCACCCCAGGCACTCTACGATCGTTGATAGGGTTTGAGTCTGCAATGCAGTTTTCTTCAACTGCACTTAAGTTCTGGCCTTCCTTCCCTATAGGGGTTTTCCAGTGCAATACTGTCACTGTCCCGGAATCGCTCCTTTGGGGAAGTGTTCTTAAATTGTTCTACCATAGATTTTTTTCCACAAATTCTTTAACTTTCCTTCAGTTTTACTCATCTCTTCAAAATCAGTTTCCTTGGAAATATTCCTTACATATTCTTCTGTTTTTCTTCACTGGGAATCCATTTCTTCAGAAATTTTCTGTCTTGGAGTCAACTCCTTTTTTCCCATCCTAGACTCACATCCTGTGAGAATAAGAAGAAATTAGTTATATATGATTTACTATGGGAAAAAGAATGAAAGCATAAACAGGAACATTTATATCAAACAACTATCTGCTAGAAGGATACTGGATTCTCGGAATGTAAAAACAAAAACAACCTCACTGGGTAGAGGAAATGAGAATGAAGAGAGAGAAACATATCATTCAAGCAATAGAAGCTGGTGTGGGAAAGCAGGAAGGAAGCTGAAGATCAAAGGCTTACATCTGCAATTGGATCAGCCAGGCAGAGATGGAACAGGATCAGTGAGGAATGATCCAAGGGAAAAGAGATCTCAAGGTTAGGATGATAAGAGGATGGAGATTTGGAAACATACTTCTGCACTGATGTCGTTGCTACATACTTTGCAAACAAGTATTTTCTTACACATTTATTGAAAAAACGAATGATAAATGATAATGAAGTTACACAGAATAATAGATATTAGAAAAGATGATTTAATCTGGACAACTTTGGTTTCACAGAAGCAAATTAGGAAAAATGTATAAAAATAGAAACAAAGAAACAACCTACTTATACAAAGAGTAGGTGCAGCATAAGTAGAAGTTGAATGTCTTCAACAGAATAAAGAATAAAAGTTCCTGAAAGATTGTAACAGCTGTTATACAACTGAACTCTGACTCAGTGAAAGGAAATGTATGCAAAATAAAACCAAATCAAATAAAATCAAAACCAAACAAAAATATTAAATCACATGCGCAGTTCACATACATCCCAAGGACTTGGATTCATGTCCTGGGTCAGGGAGAATGAAGATGTACAACTAAAAATAAATGAAATTTTCTTCCTCCTCTGTCTTCCTGCCTGCTTGCCTTCATTCCTACCCACCTCTTTCCTTAAACAAACAAACAAACAAACAAAAAACATGAATGCAAAGACTGTGGGAAGGACAGCCCATCAGAGTAGAGAGGGTAGCACTGTTTTGAAACACCCCCAAAGAACAATGGAATCCTCCATCTGTAAATAGTGATTACTAGAACTCTAACAGGATTCTAGTTTTAGACTGTCTATCCACAAGAGAAGTTTGAACTAAAAATGTTAATTGGATAGCATCTATAATTGGGCTCATTTAAACAGACATCAGTGAACTACTCAGAATACTTCAAAGGGATTTTACTTTTCAAAGTATGAAGGCAAAAAGCAAATAACTTATCTAGCAATCCAGGGTCAGTGTGAAGGGGACATACTAGAGGATAAACTTTTCAATTTCTGTGGCTTCTCTCAAGGGTATCTAAGAAATAAAGTGTCCTCAAGGTCTCCAAATTAGAGTCTAAGCAGATGATCCTAATCAAAAGGTATGCTTTCATAGGGTAGAAAATGGAATAAAGAACACGAGCAAGGAACACCCTGTGGCAAGGTGGTTTAGTCCGGAACTCTTGGTGGTGTAGTCCATGCAAAGCTCAAAGACTCAGGCTTACAGCATGGAACCACAGGAAAAAACCAATATGAACAACTAAGTGGATGGATAAGTACTTCTTCCTCTTCTCTCTTCTTGCCTGCATCTTTCTTAAAAAAAAAAAAAAAAAAAAAGGAAAGAAAAAAAGCCCTACCCTGGCATGTCCGGTGTCTCAGGTGTTAATAGGCCCATACCTGGGGCACAGTACACATACAGCCCAGGAGCACAGGTTTGGGGCACAGGGTGATGGAGGGGAAACAACTAAAATGAATAACAAAATCAATAAAATAGGAAGATGATGTATTATCAAAGACAATTTTTCATTGCCTTTCTATCAAACAGATTACCAATAGGAATTATTTTAAAAGCAATGTAACAGAACTTTTGAAGTTGAAATGTACAATAACCAAAATGAAAAATTAGAGAGATTTACCAATAGAACTGAAATGGTGAAAGAATCAGCAAAACTATAAAACAGACTGAGAGATTATATAGTCTGAAGAACAGAGAAAACAGAATGCAGGAAATAAACAGCTTTAGATAAATGTAGAATATCATTAAGAACATCAACATACATGTAATAGGAAAATCAGAGGAGACAGAAAGTAGAAAAATATTTGAGGGTGTGCCCTGGTGACCTAGAGATCGAGCATACCCTGGTAGCAGTACTACATGCATCCCAAGGTCTCGGGTTCAAGACCTGGGCCTGGGGAAACAACCAGTGTGAACAACGAAATAACAAATAAAGCGCTTCTTCCTCCTCTGTCTTCCTGCCTGCCTACTCATCTTCATTCCTACCTGTACCTGTCCTTAAAATATTTTTTTTTGAAAAACAATAATGTTGTAAAGCAGAAATCAAAAGGAACATTAGGAAACATTTTGGAAAAAAAAAATAACATACACATATGGAATGTATCAAAAGTAGCACTAAAAAGAAAGTTATAGCAATGTCTGGAGTAAAAAGCAATCAAAAATTGCAAACAACCTAACATTATACCTCTAAGACTTAGAAAAGAATAAACCCCAAAGTTAGTAGAAGAAAGGAAATAAGATTATAGCAAAAATACATTAGAAAATAGAATAACAATAGAGAAAAACAAATGAAACAGTTTTTTTTAAAGATCAATAAAAGGGACCAATCTTTAGCTAGATTAACCAAGAAAAAGTGAGAAAATTCAAGTAAATATATTCAGAAATTAAAGAGGAGACAAGACAGATGGCTCCAATTGTGGAGCCCACCAAATTAAAGAAAAATTTTAAAAAATCAAAGAAAAATTAAAACCAGTTCTTTTTGAACTTTTCTCAAAAAATCAAAAAGGAGGGAGCACTTCCAAACTCACTTTATAAAGCTACTGCTATCCTGATGCCAAAGTCAGGAAAAGAACTACAAGATAACAACAGGTCAATATCTATGATGAATATAGAACCAACAATCCTCAACAAATACTAGCAAATTCAATTCACCAGCACATTCACATGATCAAACACCATGACTATACAGGGATTTATCCCTCAGATACAATACAAAGATGGTTCAATATATGAAAATCAGTCAATGTGCTATATACCACATTAATAGAAAAAAGCATAGAAATTATGTGATTGGTGTGCCCTGGTGGAGAAGTGGTTGGGAGCAGTCAACATACATCCCAAGGAGCTGGGTTCGCTTCCCAGGACCAGCCAGGAACAACCAACGCTAACAACTAAATTGCTTCTTTCTCTTCCCTTTCTGCCTGGCTGCCTGCCTCTGTTCACCTTCTTCCTGTCTGGACCTTTCATTTGGGGGGAAAAATGATATGATCATCTCAACAGATGCAGAAAAAGCACTACTTAACCAAATTCAACACCCTTTCATAAAACAATCTCTCAATAATCTAGGAGCAGAGGAAAAGTACTTTAATATAATAAAGGGTATATATGAAAAAAGCAAACATACTCTAGTGAAATAATGAAAGGTCATACTAATTGATGAAAAACTAAAACGTTTTCCTTCTAAGATCGGGAACAAGAGAATACTCACTCTTGCTATATCTACCTATATCTACTCAAAACAGTATTGGAAATACTAGCTGGAAAAAGGTTAAAAAAAAAAAAAGAAACAAGTCTCCAAACCAGAAAAGAAGAACTAAAATAACCTGTTTTCATAGCCTTATTTGGAGATCCTTCACAATTCAACAACAACAGAAAAAAAAAAAAAAAAAGCAAAACCAAAATTAAACTTAGAATAAATGTGTTTAGCAAAGATGTGAGATACAAAACTCTCAAAAGTCAGTTGCATTTCCTTAAACTAATCACTAATAACAAACAATTGAAAGATAAATTAAGAAATCAAACATGTTCAAAATATCAAAAAGAATAAAAATATTTAGAAATAAATTTAACCAAGGAGTCAAAAGACTAGTATATTGAATAATGTGAAACAGGATGTGCCCTGTTGGCCTAGTGCTTAAAGCCACTGGACGCAGTCCACATACATCCCAAGGACCCAGGCTTGAGACCTGGGGTCCGCAGTTGCAACCAAGATGAACAGGTAAATAAAATAAATATTTTTTCCTCCTCTCTCTTCCTACCTGCATCTTTCTTTAACAAACAAACTGACAGAAAATGTCTATAATTCCAAAAGAGAGCTACAGATTCAAAGCAATCCTATGAAAATCCCAAATGTTTTTTTACAGAAACAGGAAAAAAACACCACCAATATTTATATGGAACTCTAAAGGACTTGAAATAGCCAAAATTATCTTTATTTTTGAAAAAGAATAAAGCTGGAGAATGTAGGAGAGTGTAGGAGAGTGCTCCTGCAGACTCACAGACTTACCTTTACTCCTATGCCTCCAGATCCAGCTCCCTTCAGTTCTCAGTGACTGTCCAGCACAGGGTTCTACCCCTTTCTCCAGCCTGGAGATGATACCAGGTTTGAAACCTTGAAGTCCTGCTCCACAGAAAGGAACAAAAACCTGATGATTCATCCTGGCTCACAGTCAGATGTGTCTGTGGGTAGCCTGTGTGCTAGTCCTGCCCTCCTGCCACCTGGCCTCTCACCCAAGGAAAAATACAGGACAGAGTTGGGACCTAAATATATCACGGCAGAGGTGCTGATACCCAGTAAAAAGACTAAAGGTAAGTATTGTGTTCTGACAGGGTTATAAGGCAGGACTCTGAAATCAAACAATCAAATCCCAGATCCATGCAACTTTCTGTGTGAACTTGGAAACTCTGTGATAATACTTGTCAGCCTCAGGTTCATCTATAAACTATGTATCCCACTACCAGCCTTCAAGTTTTATGAAGATTTATTCAGGGATATGAATATACTCAATGTTCAATGAATGAGAATCTGCTGTCATACTTCCTACAAAGAAATTGAGGGAGTTCCTGGAACCACCTGTCTGCGCTCTGTGCAGACCAGGCCTGCTTGGGAGCAGGTCAGAAATGCCCTGTCTCTGGATCCAGGAAGTAAGGAGCCTCTGAGTCGAGTCCAGTCCCAGTCTAGTCCCCAGGCTGTAGGGCCATTTACAGAGCAGGAAGCCCAGAAGTGATCCCTAGAAAAAGTCTTACCCAGTGAGACCAGGTTCCCATAAGTCTCCAGCATCACATCCCTGTAGAGGTCCCTCTGAGCAGGGCTCAGACAGCTCCACTCCTCCTTAGAGAGGAGCACAACCACATCCTCAAAGGAAACCAAGACCTGGAATGATAAGATCTCACTGCAATCCCACAGTCAGGCCCAGGGTGGGTCTATGGGGAGGAGGCACCAGGCTCAGATTATAGACAAAGCTGCTATAGGTGCACACACCAGACTCTTCCCCAGAAGAGTGGGATTTTGAGGCCGGCACCTATTCGCTGCATTTGTCTTCCTTGCCCCTGTCCTCCACTGCACCTAGTCCAAGCCTTGGGAAGAAACAATGTAGACCCCATTGTAGAAGCCCCTTGCAGGTTGTGAGGTATAGGCCCATTTGATGTATTCAAGGAGGGGCATGGAGCCAGAGGTGTAGAGTAGAGAAGGGCAAGAGAGAGAAGGGTGGATACCTCATAGGTTTTTCTTCTGAACGAGCTAGGAAGCATTTGGAAGGGGTTGAGAACATCAGTGAAGACAGGGTACCATCTTCCCTCATAGATGGAACGGGCAGACTCCTACCAATAAAGGGCTGAGACCACATAAAAGTATCTCAGTGATGACTGCTCACCTGAGGTCCACCAGGAAGGAGATGCTTGACAGCCATCAATGTGTTTCTGAGTTTGTCCCAAGAAAGCAGGCATTGCTTTAGGAAGAGGAAATCATGTGATAGATTGATCTACTACCCATGGCAACCTTGACACTTTTGGGCCTGGATCCAAAAAGATATGTGGCAACAGAAATCCACTTTTGGACTGCCTGAAAACCCTGGGAAGGGAAGATGGGTTAAGCACACATTAGCCTCTGAGACTACAACCCCTTGCCTCTGTGAGGTCTCCCCAGTAGCTGTGAAAACCAAGTCCCCACCCATGAAACAATGAGCTAGATCTCAGGCACACCTCAGAGGTCCTGGGGAGTGAACAAACAGCAAGCAGAGCAGGCTTCTGCTCTAAGGCAGTGCACAAGCGAGTAGGGAAGTTGACAGATGTGATGCCTGAGCCAAGTATAGAAATACAGGGAATAGAAAGAATCAGTAGCACAGGGCAGCACCCAGTGTTAGATCTTTTACACAGGATGAAGGGAGCTACTCTGATAAAGCAACATCAAAACGAAGATCTGGATGGAGTGAGGTAGGCACCATGTGAATATCAGGGGAGCACAGCCCAGGTAGGTGGTACAAGTCCAAAGGCTGATGTGTTCAAGCAAGGGCAAGGAGCCAGAGGGGCTGAAGCAGACTAGGAAAGGGCAGAGAGGGTGGGTATCTCATAGGTTTTTCTTCTGTATGAGCTAGGAAGCATCAGGAAGGTATGGGCAGAATGAAAGGACGTGACATGTGGCCTCTCCAGCTGCTTTAAGAACAAACTGTGGGACCGGGCAAGGGTGACAGCCGGAAACTGGTTGGAAAGCTCTATCAATAATCCAGCTAGAAATGAGTGTCTTGGACCAGAGGTTGAAGCAGGTGATAAGTGGTCAGCTTCCAGATGTATTTCAAAGGTATAGACCCCAGAACTTGATGATGAATTAGATGTGGGATGAGCCACCAAGACTTTTGTCCAACCAAGATAATGAAATTTTGATTTACTCATGAGGACAGACTGTAGGAATATATCCGAGGGGTAAAAATTAAAAACTGTTTTGTACATGTTTAAATTGCCTGGTAGTAGACCCGTAAGTAGTAAAATCAGGGCATCTGAACATAAAGGTTCAAAATTCAGGAGAGAATGGGACTTGCTGGGTGTATACTGCTTACTGTCAGTATACGTTGACACTTAAGAACCATGGATCTGTTTTTATTTTAGGCTGAAGGTGACGAGTCGTCACCCCCAGGAAAACCGTCCCAACCGTCCTGCTACACAGCTGGCTGCTACTCCTCAAACCTGCTCCAGGCAAACAAAGCCCTGACTGCAGTTAGTAACGTGCCTGCTTCCCGTGGCCAGATACTCTGGCCCTCCACCACGTATTTTAAAGGGAAGGTGCAGCAGGAACCCAGGCGAGCAGGCGAGAAGGCGAGTAGTCGGGCAGGAAGAGAGACGAAGAGGAAGCACGTCATTTATTTTGATTTCGTTGTTCATCTTGGTTGCTGCCCCTTGCCCCGCCCTGGGATGCGAACCCGCGTCCCAGGGACCTGTGTGGACTGATCACCAGGACACGCCCAGGCCCAGCTGTTGTTAGTAAGGTATCAGGAAAGTCTGACGAGACGCTTCTAGGAGGGACTCTTCCTCACCGGAGGGAGAGAAGCACTCCTCACTGGAGTGCCAGTGTGGGAAAACCAGGGGAGCCTCGTAAAACGTCCCAGAGCAAACGCGTCTGCCCCCATCACTGACGCCTGCCGTCTGATGCCCGGCGGCTGACCCCACGCTCGCGCCGCCCGGCCGTCCCTCCTCGGCCTCCCCGGTGCGCGAACGCGGGCTCCGGGCCGGTCCTACCCAGCGACCCACGCCACTCCGCGCACAGCCGCGCCCCGCCTGCGCCGCCCAAAACAGGGCAGCTCGCTCACAGCCGCGCCGCATCACCGCCCCGCCCTGCCTCCGCCTACGTCCACAGCCTGCCACCATTCACACCGCACCACGCCCCAGGAAAGGAGCACGGCCACCGCCGGCCGGAAGTGCCCGTCTCCGCGCATCGGCCAATCCCGCGCGTTCGGTAGGCAGCTTCCGGATCCCGGCCAGTCAGCCGCTCTGGCCGCTGTCTCCGGACTATGCCTCCGGCTTTCCGGTCCGCGCCGCCTTTGTTCCGGCTGCGGGCAGCGATCTGAGAAGGGAGCGGGGTGGGCCGGTGCGGTTCCGGAGCCCGACGCCTGGCTTCGCGGAGAGGTGGTGGGCGGGCTGGGAGCCGACTGGTACTTGCCGAACTTTGGAGATGAAAATTTCACCGGTGCCCATTGGGACAGAACCCCTCACGATTCTCTTAGACATTTCCTTAAAAAACGTTAATGTAAAAGGGGTTTTGGTTCATTGAATACAAGTAAAATGAATTTTTTATTTAGCCATCTTACATAGGAGAAAAGACTTAGGAGTCAAACTCTTTTCTGGGTTACTTTATACAAAATGCCTGTTGTGTTTCTACAACTCAGCGTTTACCAAGTGGATAAAGTTGTTGAAAAAGTATAAAGCATTGACAGGACTTTTGTTTTCTGCCCCTTAGAGATGTATGTAACTTTTCAAAAAGCTAAAGAAAACTCTTGCTAGTATAACCCAGGAATTAATTATTTTTTTAAAGGCAAGGTGCAGGTAAGAATGAAGGTGAATAGGCAGGCAGGCGGGCAGGCAGGCAGGCAGGAAGAGCAAGGAGGAAGAACCATTTTATTTATTTTTATTTAATCGTACATCTTGGTGGTTCTCCCTGGCCCCACGTTACAAACCCAGGTCCTTGGGATGTATGTGGACACCTGCTTAGGCTGGACGCAGTTGACCAAACCACCACTGTGGAAAGCAAATAACTTCTCCCAGTTAGTAAGTTGTCTTTTTGTTTTGGTAATGTTTTCTTTTTTAGTTATTTATTTGCCTTTATTATGGTCACTTATTCTACACATTAAATTAGTCTCCTGTATAGGTTCCCCATTCCTCAGATATATGTCAGTACACCCTGCCCTCCACCAAATCACCAGGTGTTCTTCACCATTGTCCGGTGGGCACCACCACCACTTGCCCACTTGCTACAGTCTGCCCCTCCTCTCCCCATTCCCTGTTGGGAACCTCAGTTCTGTTGCAATTGGCCAAGGGTTGGTTTTGTTTCACCTGTGCCTTTGTTCTGTCTATTCATGTCCTATCTATGGGTGAGGTCGTCCGGTATCTTATCTTTCTTCTTTTGGCTAATTTCAGTTAGTATGATCCCTTCTAGATCCATCTATGTTGAATCAAATGACAGGATTTCATCTCTTATATGGGCTGTATAGTATTCCATTGTGTATATGTGCCACATCTTTATCCATTCATCTGATGTTGGGTCCTGGTAGTTTCCAGTTCTTAACTATTGTGAATAGGGCTGCAGTAAACATGAGGATGCATAAGTCTGCAAATGAGTGTTTTTTGTATCTTTTAGGTAAATCACCAGAAGTGGGATGGCAGGATCACATGGGATTTTTATCTTCACCTTTTTTTGGTGATGTTTTCTTTCACTGTGAAGAAGGTTTTAGTTTAATACAGTCCCAGTTATTTTTCTTTTTATTTTCCTTGATGCTGTAGTTGAATCCCCAAAGACCTCTCTAAGGCCAATGTCACAGAATGTCTTTCCTATGTTGTCTCCTGAGAATTTTATGGTTTCTTGTCTTTTGTTCAAGTCTCTAGTCCATTTTGAGTTAATTTTTGTGAATGGTATTAGCAAGTGGTGTAGCTTCATTCTTTTGCATGTGGCTGTCCAGTTTTCCCAGCACCATTTATTGAAGAGACTCTCCTTTCTCCATGGTACACTTTTGGCTCCCTTTTTGTAGATTAACTGATTATATGTGTGTGAATCAGTGTCTGGTGATTCAGTTCTATTCCGTTGATCTGTGCCTCTGTTATTATTCCAATACCATACTGTTTTGATCACTACCACTTTGTAGTATAGCTGAGTGTCTAGGAGTGTAATTTTTCCAGAATTGTTCCTTTTTGTTTTTTCATAATTGCTTTGGCTATTTGTTTTTTTTTTTTTTTTTTGTTCCATACAGATTTTAAGATTTTTACTCTATTTACTGGAATTAAGTCCCTGAGATTTTAATGGGGATCACATTAAATCTGTATATTGCTTTATGCAAGTTGACTCTTTTAATGATACTGATTATTCCCAAACATGAGCAAGGGAAATCTTTCCAGCTCTTGTATTTGCCTCTATTTTTTTAAAGAAATATTTGTAGTTTTCATTGTATAGGTTTTTCACCTCCTTTGTTAAGTATATTCAAAGCTATCTGTTTCTTTTTACCTCTATTTTAAATGGTGTGATTTTCTTGATTTCATTTTCTTCTAGCATGTTGTTTGCATATAAAAATGCAATGATTTTTGTGCATTGATTTTATAACCTGCCACTTTACTGTCTTTGTTGAGTTCTAGTAGTTTTTTGACTGAGTTTTTATGGTTTTATATATATACATATATGTATATATATACACACACACATATATATGTATATATATTTTCATATTATCTGCTAATAATGATAGCTTTACTTCCTCCTTTCCAATTTGGATTCCTTTTATTTCTCTTTCTTGCCTAATTGCTCTGGGTAAGACCTCTAGTATAATGTTAAATAGCAGTGGTGAGAGATAGCCTTGCCTTGTTCCTGACTTTAGAGGAAATGCTTTTAATAATTCGCCATCGACTACTACGATGTTGGCTGTGGGTTTATCGTTTATGTCTTTTATTATGTTGAGGTATGTACTTCAAATCCCTTACCTTATAAAATTATCAACCCATTGAAGCCATTCTCTGAATGCCAGAAAATGATCTGGCATGAACCAGTCCTCTCAGTAGAGGAGGTCACAGTTACATTTTCTTATTAATATTTCTAGTTTTCTACTTTTCTAAGAATAGAAGCAGTATGTGTAAAGACTCCCTCTCCCCTAAATCCTTAAATTCATCATAGGCACAAATTGTAAGCAAATCTGGGATAGTCTCTAAGAGATAAGCAATAGCACAGCTTTGTTATTCCCCACAATATGGTCTAGGTATTCTTTCCTATATAATCACATCTTCATTGGCCATACCTTTAGCAGCCTGATGTAGCTGAATTCAAATGTATTTATTGTGCCAAGTCCATCCAACCTTTCTTTTAAGGCATTTTTTTAGTATATCCAAGAGACAACACCTGCTTTAGGTTTATTCAGGCGTTTGGACCTATAAGAACATCAACTGCATTTAAAGGTTAGATTAGCTATTGTGCATTTTCTGAAGAAAAAGGACAGGAGAAAAAAAGCAAATCACGACAAACCTCTTTAGGTCAGTTAAAGGCCATATCTCTAGCTGGGATATTAAAAAATTAATCACACCAGCCCACACTCTAGAAGTTAATGCCACTAATGACAATCAGTAGCAGGAAAAGTAAAGCAGCGCTCATTAGTGAAGAGCGGTTCAATTCAAATGCTGAGACCCAATGTAGCGCTAACTACGTTAACTGTCCCACCTGCCGTCAACCATCAGCAATAAAAAATAAATAATTGCTGAAAAGAAACCTTAGTATTTCATACAAGGAAAACAAAGGTTTAACTCCGGAGATACTGCTCAGGACAAAAGGTGGAGTGAAGGCAACGTTTAGGGATTAATATCCCACAACAGTCTTTAAAAACTCAAAAGTGCCACAAACATACTAAACTTGTCAGTGAATTATAGAACAAAATACCACTCTGCTTCTTTTTGTCATTTGAAATGTACAATATTCTGTAGGCTTGACTCTTCAATGTGAAAGCAGGATGTTAAAAAAAAAAACTCAAAAATTGAAATTGATACCCAAATTTTGGGGACCCTATGCATAACTAAATGGGGCTACATACCTTCTCCTGCCTACAATCAAACCACCAAAAAACAAACAAACAAAAAAACCCTAAAACAATCCGAGCATGAGTAATTGTAAAAGTCCTTGAAAGTATTAACATTTTTAGAGCAAAGGGAAGGCAAGAAAGGAGGAAAAGCTTTAGAGAAAGGGGGTGGGGTCGATGACCTCTCATTTAAAGACAAGCAAGTGCAAGAAAGTTCATTTGCAGTTTCTTTAGTTGTCTGTCTTTTGTATATCTGCATTCTGGCCAGCGGGACATTGAGGTATTTCTGTAGCATATGAGCATCTGTGGGCTGTATCCTTTAATGGTAGTTCTGTCTCATTAATCTCAAAGCCACACTTCCCATAGAAATCAATTGCTGACTCATTGAGATAGATGGCCTCAGAAGTGCCATCTTTATCACAAATGTTTGACGTGATTTAACATTTTAGTTCCTATTCCTAGCCTTCAGTATGGTGCCAGACATGTCTCTTCTGATTCTGCGAATGGTCCATCCTATAGCATACTGCACCTACTGCGTAAGCTTTGCGAACTCGCCAAGCTCCAGCACATCCTTGCAGACCTTGTCACTGTGGCTGAGTGGACAGATGACCTGAGGGAGCACTCACCTCCCTCCCCTGGCCCCAGATAATTTTCTTATACCATAAGTATGCAGATGACTTGTGCCTCAGTTTGAATCCTGATAGTAATTAAATATAACAAGTAGGATTAATTATTAAAAAGTGAAAGACCTTTATGGAGGTTACAAAACTTTATTGAAAAATGTAAATAAATGAGAGGTATACCAGCCTCGTTAGATTCATGATCATTTAATATGGAGATTCAGTTTTCCCCAAAATGCTCTATAGAATTAACAAAATTCTAAGGAGGTTTGGATGGAAACTGGCAGTAGCTTTGAAATTTTATATGCCAAAACAACGACCAAGAATACTTAAGGTGCCCTTAAAGTAAAAGAATCGTTTAGAGAAATGTATTATAAAGGCTAATAGTTAACCTGGGACGCATTAGTGCTGGGGTATACAGGGATTTACAAAAGGCCTAAGGGAAAAAATGCAGGGTTCTGAAATGCAGCCATGTTTATATGGCAATACAGGTGGCACTGAAGATCAGAATTTCAGTTAGGAAAATTGATTATCCATATTTAAGAAATAAATTTGAATTCTACTTTACAATAGACATGAAGAGTCCAGTTAGACTAAAAATATTTGATTTCAAAGCAAAACCGCAAAACTTTCAGAACAGGTTAGTTCTCTGCTCCCAGATTAAGAAAATATCCTCAGGTCTATTTCCTTGCTCCTAGAGGTCGGGAGGCAAGTGGTGTCTCCCGGGCTGGTAGGTGCTGGGACCAGGCCCCCTCTTTCCCCGGGTCCACAACCAGTGCCCCAGCGAGTGCGAGGGTGCTTCCCTCTTCCGTGGCGGGCACACCGGGGAGCCCTCGACCACAGGTCGCTCTTCCACTGATGTCCTCGGGGTTGTCGCTGGCGCCTAGAAGCTGTGCGGGCGTGAGTGACCCTGCAGTTCTCCGACCTCGCCTTCCGCGACAGCGCGGCCCGTGAGGTCCGGAACGACCGCCTTCTCGGCCGTGTCAACGCTTCTCCGCGTTATCTGCGCTTTCCTGGCCGCTGGGGAGCTTGAAGCGCATTCCCTGTGAGCGTTGTCCTGTCATCCACAATGGTGCCTGCAGTGTGACCTGCTCGGGACCCGGCGACCGACGCTCCCGCCGAACGCTGCCAGGCGCGGGGCAGAAAGACGCCGGGCCCGCCCGTCCCAGCCCCCGGGCCCGCCATACCCGCCCCAGACCCGTCCCCGGCCGTCCCCGCCCGCCCCCCGGCCCGCTCCGCCCGCCCCCGGGCCCGCCCCGCCCTCCTGAGCCGCCCTCCGGGCGGGCGGAGCGCCGCGCCGTAGAAGCTCCAGCGTAGGAGCACGCTGCGCGTCACAACGCGGCCTGTCGCGGGCTCCGGCAGCGACTGCGCACATGGCGGTGAACGGCAGGGAGCGGGCGCGCGGGGGGCGGGGGCGGGGCCCCAGGCCCTCGGCGGCCTCCTTTGACCAACTTCGTGCTGCCCACCTTTCTCCAGGCTGTTGGACATTCTGCTCGTGAGACACCGGCAACCCTAGGCCTAGGTACCACTCGCGCCCCCAGCCCCGTCCGCCCCGAACCCTTGGCCCGTAAGGTCCTATCCTGGGCGTTTCCTCTTAGGGCACCCGGCGACTGGTGACACCGCCTCTGGAGCGCACCATGTGGGTCGTAAAGGCGAAGCAACCTCTAAGAAGCGAAAGAAGAGACAACCCCGGAACTCTGTGCCAAATGGAGGTGGGAAGGCCCCAGAGGAAGCCCCCTTAAGTGCGGCGGACCAGGCAAGAGCGGGCGTCATTCGGGTCGCGGGGGTTCCCCGGCCACGTTCTGGGTGAGTCAGCGGCCGCTGTGGACTCGGGTCGGCGCTGGTCCAGGTGGGGAGGAAGTTGGGACGGGAGATTAACAGTTCCTGCGCGGTGTGGCCGGAGCCCTTGGCCTCCTAGTTTCCTCCCACAGCTATTTACTCTTCCAATCCATTACAGGCAGAGCAACTGGCCCGAGAACTGGCCTGGTGTGTGGAGCAGCTGGAGCTGGGCCTCAAGATGCAGAGACCCAGCCCAAAACAGAGTGAGGGGCCCTTCTGTAGGATTGGTGGGAGGGGAAAGGTGACGGTGACTACGGTGCTGCCAGGCGATGGAATTGTCGCTTTAGCGGTAGGAAGCTAGATGAGGATAGAAGAGGTCATCAGTGCTGTTTTTATTCGCAGAGGAGCAGGCGACCGGGGCAATCCGAACCCTCCTCAGTGAAAAAACACCTCTGCCCAGGAAGAGGCAGATGATGCGCTCCTTGTTTGGCGATTACCGGGCTCGCATGGAAGCTGAGCGCCTGGAGGGACTGCGCACCCTCAGGGCTGGTAAAGATTTGGGAACCGGTTGATTTGGGACAGCCTAGTTCAAAGGGGTAGGGAGGAAATGTCTAGGACCCGAAAGAAAGAAGCCCAGTGCTACAGGTCTGGTGGGGGAGAAGGTGGACTCAGGGAAGATGGGGAGAGCATCTGTATCATGAGGCAGACCTCTCTGATGCTAATTGGGTGATGGTGATGCCTACTTGATAATTTTGAGAAGAAAATTAATTTATACAGAGGGTTAGAGTTACATGAAGAGAGTCAACGTGCGTTATTCCTTTCTGTCTGCAGCAGGCCACTCAGCCAAGGTGCAGCCTGCAGGCAAAGCCACCAGAATGAAGAGCCAGAGGATCTGCAGGCCTCGTTTAGCAGGGAGAGCCAAGACCACCCAGGACACTCCTGAAGAGTTTAAGTTCAATTTCTTTTAACCTTTAATCTGTCTGGGAACTACTGCCCTCTCCATGTGCTAAGGGGTTTGTCTTGAGTCCAGAACCTTTCTGGGAATACTCTGTCAGGCAGACGTGGGGTGGCCCTGACCAGTGGGTGAATCTAGTGCTGTGGCTGTTGGACAGTTGTGAGATGAGCATATTATTTACTGTCAGAAAAGCACAAGCCCCCATTGTAGGCGTTGAGCTATCTTTCCTTCCAGAAGCGGGAGATACATTCATAAAATAATGTAAAATAAACTGAAGTACTGGTGCACTCCTGTAGCTCAGGTGGCTAGGTACAGGCCATGGAAAGCCCATAGACTGAGGTTCAAGACCTGGGGACGGATAAGGGAAAGAAAAACCAAAAACTGAAGTGAGTCTGAAGCAAGTTTTACACATTTTACTCAATCTTTGGAATTAGATTAAGTAGCTTTTGGTATTAAGGATTACTGAGAAAACTACATAATTGTACACTAGTGCTCACTTTTGTGAAAGTTATGTTCTATTCAATAGTGTGCTTTATGATGTTATGTAGTCCTACTAAAACATTATTTTTTTATGAAAATGCGTGAAAGTGTATGCTAGGCATCTGTATTAGAAGTACAGATGCAGTGGGCTACAAGCACTGCTGGGTCCCAACTCACCCACATGCTTGGTCGTTTGTCTATAATGTCTTCTCTCCTTAGCAAGAGTCTGCCTCAGGGAGGCAGCATGGCTCCCTGTAGGCTGGGCTATACTCTTAATAAAGAACTTCTTGCCCTGACACTCCTGGCTAGAGACCTGCCTTGCACTTCAGTAGGTGGTCCCTCAGCACTAGGCACTCCAGTCTGCCATCCAGGCCCTCTACTGCATTGAAAATTTTTAAGGAAAGGTGCCGGGAGGAATGAAGGTGAGCCGGCAGGCAGGAAGAGAGGAGGAAGCAGCATTTTATTTTATTTGTTGTTCATCTTGGTTGTTCCCCGGCTACACACCTTCTGAAGCCGTTGACTCAACCGGCACTCCACCAGGGCATAGCATTGCATTGAATTTTGATGTCATCTTTGCTGGTTTCTCCCTAACTTATATCCCAGGCTAGATAGATACCTGGAGCCCAAATGTCTTCTCAACATCTCCATCTCATTGTTTCACGGGCACTTCAAAGTTGACATATCGCTTTTGCATTGAATTTGCCCATCAGCTTTTCACAAGAACCCAGAGCACTTTAGTGTGGACACTAATAAAGACATGTGCTCAGGTCCTGCCACACCTGTCCTGCTGCCCCTTTTTTGACCTCTCTATATGTGGGGTACTCTTGCCAACCACGTGATCTCTTTTGGAGACTGTTGAACCTGGCTTATCCAACAGGACTAACATCTCCAAAAAAAAATGACAATTTAACAGTCACTACTCTTGCCATATTAGTTGAAAGGAGTTTAATAAAATGGACACCTTGGAATATTTCCCTGTTCATGCTTTATACATACAGTAAAACGGGTTCTAGAACCCACTACTATTTCACAAAACAATGAGAACTAACATTTAATAGACTTTACCTACATTTGAATTTTTCTATTCATGAATATTTACTACAAAATTTATTTTGAGTTATTTATCCTAGTGGCTGAAGAGAAAGAAAACAAAATTAAGCTTTAGCGAGGAAGGTTTATTTCTTAGTAATTAAGCCAATAAATGGAGACAGGAGCTCTAGGTTGAAAGTCCTTTGGGGAAAGGGTGACAAGAAATTGAATGGCTTGTAAGACAGAAGGAATAACAGACAGCATATTAGGTTTGTGACATCTCCAGGATTCTAGGGAAGGGGAAGCAAGCACCTGAAATCAGAATTCCCTTCACGTTGTGGTACTTTTTTGGAGCAGTTCTTGTGGATCTTGGATCTACAGGGAACCAGGATGACCAGGAAGGAGGGTGAGGAAGCAGTGTCCCTGAGGGAGATGGCTCAAGTTCAGTGATGAACAAGAACAAGCCCGGTTTTCTCCCTTTCTGTATTGAAACTTGCCTAGCAGCTCATTCCGCAGGCACAGAACCCACTCCAGAGCGTAAATCAAACGTCTAGCCACCAGCGCGGGATGCAGAACCCCCCACCCAGGACAGACACCCCTGGTGACAAAGCAGCAGCTCTCCCCTCCAGTTTCCTTTTTCTCATCCTGAAAAGCCCGTCCCCTACCAGAGCGTTGAGCTGGTTGTGTTTGGACACTCATCACCATTCTCGGGTGCTCGATACTTGAATAAAAAAGCATCCTTCCATATCAACATTGTTCGCCAGGTTTTCAGTCGGGGATGTGCCTACAATGGCACCGTCACCAGGCTGGTAATGAAACAACCGTCTTCCCCAGGCCCGCGGGGTCTCGGCGTGCAGGGAGCTTGGGGGTCCGATCTCCACTTCTCCGCTGTGGACGGACCTTGTGGGCCGCATGTCTGGGCCTGTTCGACATCCATGACCTTGTGGACGGGGGCTGTCGAAGAGGCACAGCTGGAGTCCTGCAACGTAATATTTGAGCGGACATTTGGCCGACACTGTCAACGGGGAACCTAATTTAGCGGTTCTGTACTACTCAGGAGCCAATTCTGTGAGCACAAGCCCTCTCACAACTTCCAGGTCATAGCGCCATTGACCCGGAAGGGCCGGGGAAAGCCTGGGAAACGTAGGCTCCCAAGATGGCGTGGTTGGGATATCCTGGCCGAGAACCGAGCGAATTGGCGCAGGGCCGGAGCTGCCACTAAAAGCCTCTTCCTGAGGAAGTTGAGTTCTTCCGCTGCTTGCCTGGCTGCACCCACGTGGGTGCGGCTGGGTCTGTGTGAGGGGAGGGGACGGAACGGAAGACGCTGCCGGTGAGCGGGTGAAGGAGGCCAGACACTCGGTGCGAGAGGAGTGGGAAGCCCTGCGTGATGGAGTGGGCGCAGGTGCGACGAGGGGGCGACTCAGACATTCAGGCGCCGGGGCGTGAAGGTGTGGCTCTGTCGCGCTGGTGTAGGTGAATGAGAGCAGGGCAGAGGAGAGACGTAAGGCCATTTGATGGGGCCGATGCCGTTGTGAAGGATGACCTGCAGATTTCGTTCGGTTGTTGGATAGCTGGAACTCCCCAACGGTGCTGTGTGGTCTCAGTTATGCTTTGTCCAAAGAGAGTCTCCTCTAGCAGGCGGGCCTCTTTTCTCGGTGCTTGGGTCTGGTTTGAGGTTAACGAGGCAGGGAGGTCCTGGTCGATGGGCACATGTGGTGAGGAAGTACATTTTTTTGTCTTTGTTTCTGTTCCAGGTCTACCAGTGATGTATTTTAAAATACAAGTTGTAAGACATTGCCTTTGTTCATTAATGAGCCATTCATGACAGTTTAAATGTTCCCCACTGCTCTAGAAATAGCTTTGGGAAGCGCGTGGCAACTTAGTCTTACCGTGTGATTGTTTATCTGTAACTTTATGGAAGGACTCCAGCAGATGGAGTGTCAGAACGCTCCTGCAGTCTAGCCTGCCCAGCACTCCTGGTTTCCTGGTTCAGAAGTTTATGCAAGACCTGTGTCCAGACGTGAGTTCTAGAAGGAACTCGGGCTGGATGATCTGTTTGTTCTTTGGAAATGGTAATTGTTGTGAAGCTTGAATGATGACACACCCCATGAATAAAAATTTCCCTGCAGGCAACCCTGACCTGCATCCTCGCTGGTGTTCTGGGAAGGAGGAGATCCCATGTGTGCGGGCCCTTCACTTGTGGTGCTCCTGCTAGAGTGAAGGTTTATGAGACCACTTCATCCAGATTCTACAGACTGGGTGACAGTGGAGGTTTGTGTTAGGTTCTTCTGTGCTGACTGGACGAAGCAAACAAAGTTTCAAAGAGAATTTAAGATTTTTTTAAAGTCTATACAGGTGGGCCCCTTTCAGACTGAATATGACACCCAACTAGATGGACTCAGACCTTTTGTGCTTGGGAGGGGGAAGCATTTCTTTTGGGGGACTTTTTGGTGGGTGTCATTCTTAAGTCATTCTGGAAGATTGATTGATGCCATTCTTCTGAGCTGGTGGAACCAGTCCTGATGCGGGGGCTCTGGGGCCCAGTGGCAAATGGTTCAAGAAAGAATTCTTGAGCATTAAGAGTGCTTTAAGAGAGCATTGAGTTTTATAAGTTTAATCGAGAAAATGGAGGAGAAAGAAAGCAAAGCCCGAGATAGAGCCTCCTGGGCAAGGAGGGCTGCAATGCAGACTGGAGGCTAATTGGATTCATTCTCTTGGAATGGGGGTTCTTGGCAACCCCTTTTATGGTCTTTAATTAGCAAGAAAATAGAACTCAAAAGGAATTTCAAGCCGAACTGAGGGGATTTTTCCAGGAGGTTCTCTGGGCCTGTGAAGTGGCCTTAGGCATTCTGGTGGTCCCAGGCTCCTTGTTGTCTTGGGTAAAACATGAAATTGATTGCAGAAATCTTTTCAGAGGGTTAGAGATAAGCTTTGACCTCTGGCTTCTAGTGCTCCCGAAAGCCCTGTCTGGTGTGACTTAGGCCGCATCCCATTGAGAATTTTCTCTCTATGAGTCTGGCAGCTGAGCGAGGGTGTTGTGTATGACTTGACGACTAGACATTGTTGAGCAACAAAACCTGTAAGACATTTTCTTTGGTCATTATGGTAGAGAAGAACGTGCCCAGGAGCTAGAAATTATTGTGAGCCTTAGAGTTTCCAGGGACTTTGAGAAAGAAACATGAGCTAGACTGGAGGGCTACGACACACACCTTATTGGGGGACTGTGAGGGGAGGTGTGGGTAGAAGGCAGCCTGTCAGTGAGAGCATCTGTATTCATTCCTTCTAAGTTCACTCATTCCTCATCGTCACTGTTGCCACAGTCTCACCTTTCTCAGATCTAGTCTGTCACCAGATTCGTAAAGATGTGTTCCTTTCCCTTCTACCTGGAATGTCTTCCCGTAGTTTAGGAAGGTTTGTCAGGGTATTTTTCTGCCTTTAACAAAGGAAAATAATTTGATCTGCAAAGCTAAGTGATTTCCAGGGTCATATGATTTGTGTACATCTGGCACCCTGACTTTGGGCTGGTTTTACCCACTTTCCCACAAGTCAGCCAAACACATGTCTGTTCTTAATGTCGTTCTTAAGAAACTGTGGCCAACCGAGAACATGTTTAGAAGACCAGCCTGAAACATGCCTACCCTTTAGTCCTCTTCCATGGATTATGTGAATTCAGAAGGTTAATAATACAGTTGTTCTCACTTAATGTGGTGACTTTTAAATAACACATTGAGCCTACTCTCCATTTAAATTAGAAACTCAGGCTACATTACAGGTCTGGTCCTTGCTGTTTCTTAAAATGGAAAATAAAGTCCAGTATAAAGCCTGGAAAAGTAGAAGACTCCTTAGTATTGTAAAACCCTTAATCCCAGTCTTTGACCTGCAGACAGTGGCTCTGTCTGTTGGTGTGTCCCCTCACTTCCGGAGCTGCACTGACTTCCTTCTGTTTGCACCTGTGCTGCTTGACAAAGTTCTCAGGTGTGAAGTTCTGCTGACTGTTCCGTGAATATGTTAAAACTCTTGAGTTTGGGGAGTTGGGTGTATCACTTTGCATTTGATTTGTAATGAACCAAACCAGATTGTTAGAGTCCCCTGAAGATTTGGGGGTTTGGTTTGGGAGTCTGGAGAGGAGTGACCTAGAGAAATGTTTCAGATATCAAAAAAGAGTTTATTTTGGGATTCAAAGCAGGCTGACTCAGGAAAAGAAGAAGCCAGCATTGGGGGACTGGATTCTCAGCTGTTTTATAGGGGGCTGGGGGAGCTGTATCTCTGAGGCAGGATGGTCTTTCAGATTCAGGTCTCTGTACTGCTGCAATTCACTTAAGAGTCTGGAGAAGTTGCCTCTGACTGTTGGGACAGAGTCTGTCAAAAAGTCCACTGGAAGGTTGATACAAGACATTAATCAAAACAATGAGGATCTTAATCCAGAAGGACCGAGAAAGGGACCTAAGACCTGTCTTTGCAGCTACCAGGAAACAGACAAAAGCCAGTGAAGATACCCGCCACCCCCAAAGTCACACAGCCATAGCTCTTAGCCCAAAATGGCCTCACCCAGCCTTTCTGAGTGGGCCTTGTCCTATCATTCCCCCCTTTTCTCCGGGGAACATGGGTGGAAGTCTTCTCTATGATTTATTACTTCCTGCTTATATGTGGAGGTAGAGCTGTCCCTTAAATTGAAGTGGGGTTTTCCCTGGAGGGGGTTGATAGGACAACATTGAATTTTGTGAAAGAAGAAAAAAAACTTTTCCCAGGGTTAGTTATAGCTTCTATGTGACTGCTTAAGACAGCAGGAGGTGGCGTAAAGATTTGAATGTACTTGGGAAGAGCGTCCCAATTTCCCCTGGGCTGATGTGATGAAGACGATGAAGATGAACATCTGAAAGAAAAAAACTAGAAATATACTGAAATAACAATGTTGATTCTTTCAGAAGTCAGTATGACAGAAATATAAGAAATGAGTGAATAATCATAGTTGCCAGATATTAAAATACTGGAACAATTCATGATACTGTCCAGTTAATGGATAGAAAAAAATTTGCAATTAAGAGCATTAAGGTTCACAAAAGATGTATTACTGAGACATTAATTTTGTTTTATCCCAGTTTTGCCAATTATAGACTTTTAATAAATGTGGCCTGTATTTGTATAAGCACAGTAAGAATAATTATGTCAGTTTTTGCTTGTTTTGCTGAAATTTTGTCAGATATGAGATTGTGACTTGGAAGTCATTCAGGGCATAGGAGCCATATTAAGGTCTTCAGGCCTCACCCTGCAGAACCCTGTCATGTGTAGTGCTCAGCAACTTTTGTTTCCTCCACACCTGAAAGCTGTCCCATTAATTTTATTATGGAGGAAAAAGACCTTACTCTAGCCTTGCAAACATTCTGCCACGAGAATAAGAATGCTTATTAACAGTTTTACAGAGAGAAAAGTACACATCTCAGTCCTGCTCACAAAATTTGCACTTATCAGAGATAATTTGATAAAGTAAAACTTTTTAAAACTGATGCCATTTAGATGTGTTGTTTAATAGTAATAGCAGTATCACTCTTGAGACTGTCACCTTTGAAGAGCACTGGTTCATAGGCCTCTTAAAGGCATCACTTCAAAAAGAGAAACTGATATTTATCAAATAAGCAAAGATTTAGTTTTTCCATTACTTTAATAAATTTAACCAGTTACACTGAAAATTCATACTATATACCTGCATTACTTAAATAGTAATCAGTTCAGCTTAAGCAACATTTGTGTGCCATTTAATTTCAGACATTAATTGATATCATTTTCAACCAGGAATATTTCATCTTCCAGATTCTAATTTGATTAGTTATTTTTTGTTAATAAATTGAAATGCGCATCTGTATATTTAATTTTTGAAGAGGGTGCATGCATACGTTTATTTACATTCATATGAACTCTTGAGAGATGATTCAGGTGTTATTTCTTAGACCTAAGCTTCCTATTTCAAGTCATATTTAATGATGAGGGTGAGCTCAGACATCTCAGTGAGACACTGGGTTCATCCAGAAAAACTTCCTGGAGGAAGTCATTTGCTCAGGATCACACAGCAAGTTTTATTAAAAGCACAAACAGAGAGTTTAAATTTCCTGTGGGCAAGGAAAGTTCCTTCAAGGGAATGCACCCTGTTTCTTACCGCCAGTGCTGCCTGGCAAGATGGATTCTCCAGTATCTCTGTGGGGTGGGGATTTCTCCCTTCATAAGTGTGTCCAGGTTACCTGGACTAAAATAATTAAAATCTCTAGGGGTGTGTTGCAGACCCAAATTGTTAAGGTGGGCTCCTTGCTCTTTTGGTTTCTCAGGTTTTGCCAGTTAATTTTCTGCTCATACATCAGTCACCTTCTCTAGAGATTTTTAAGCTAAGCTGTCCCCACACCATTTAATGCCATTAATTTCTGCTGTTTAAATTCAACTTCTTCATGTTTTTTTACCCAATTCATTTTTATGATTTAACCTATGCCTTAAAGTGTTTGTTAAAGTTTTTTTTTTCTATGAATTTCCCTGAGCGTGAGGCAGAATCACAAAAGTGTTAAAAAGAACAATAGTTCCTGCAGTTGGCAAGGATTTTGAAAATAACTATGTTTAGAGATCTGCTTATAACAATTGTAACCTGAAATTGTGTTTAATTCTGTGACGTAACAACATTTTAGAATCATAACCAGAATGACATACATTCTGTCAGACCACATCAGATTTTAGGAATTTTCATGTGACTTTAGAATATACATATTAATTGCTGTATTTCCATGTAACAAGTTAAAAGTCAAGAGTTTAAGTATGAATAGGGATCCTGAAAAGGGCTGATTCAAGAAAGATGTGAGTGGGAAACCCAAGGGCATTGTCATGCCTTTCAGAGACAATGCAGGGTAGAAAGTTTTTCCTGATTAGAAATGACAGGAACTGGTACAATTACATGTTTAGTTTAGGGAAGAAGACAATAGTTAAAATATTAAGTATAAGAAAATACATGAGGGTAGTAGCAAAATTTGGGAAATGTTATGGTAATTGGTGAGGTAGAATAGAGATTTTCCTGGTGTGGGTGAGCTTTCAGAGGCAGAGGACCAGGAAAATAATAAGTAATTATTTACATTAGCTACATTTACTTATTCAGAGGAATTCCTTTGAGGGGGAATTTTTGATTGACTCAGCTATCTGGTTCTTCACCTAGAACACATGACTTTTTCTGGAAACATGTACAGTTCACAATGTCCTCATTTTAGTGTAGTAGGCAAAACCTTTTAAATGACCATGGTTACATTTTTTTCAAACAAGAGCAACAGTGGGCTAAAATTTTTTACAGGGTGAAAGAGGACTCTTGGAAGAAACTACTGTAATCTTTTCCTTCTTTAGAAAAGTAGATGTTCAAATGATGAACTAAAGACAATTTAAGATTACCATTACACTTACGGTAATTCACAAATCAAGGTAGGACTTGTAGAGGAATTTCCCTTTGCATTACTTATGTTAAGAAAATTAAAGTGAATAGAAATAGGTTACCAGAGTAAACTAGGTGGAGTACCTTTCATTTATGTTCATAACCTGATGTGAAGAATAAGTTGGGCATTAGAGTGCTGGATGAGGACAAATGGGCTCTTTCATAAATGAGAACAAGTTTTACCTCCAGCAGAGTTACCTGAGGCTCAGCCTTTGGGATGAAGAGTTGGGAGTCAGATTGCTCCTTAGGCCCCATCATTTGATCTTCATCCCTCCATGTGTGGGCTGGACTAGGAAAAGATGGCCCCTTCTCACTCTGGAGATGAGAACACTTATGTGTTTCCTTTTGCACTATGGCATGGCCCACATACTTTCCTGGTTTAAGGGCACATTTTGCTCCAGTGACTGACTTTGCCACAGTGGTAGCTAGAGGCTTTTCATTCAGGTCTATGCATTGATGTCATAGTCTTAGTTGATGCCTAGGTAAGTTGGCTGGAGATGCTGACAAAGGCAGCAATTAAAAATTTTTGAGCCTGTCCCTCATCTCTCACTGTTTCTTTCCTATTCCTCTGTCACATTTTGACTATTAAGGATTTTTAAAGACATTAAGGATACAAGTAGTAATAAGACTGGTAAGAAAGTCAAAGATATTCTTACAAGGAGAAACTGTACTAAAAAATCCACATCAATAATGCTTTTTAAATTTAAGAGGATGAAACTACCAAGAGTACAAAGGATAGCTTGGGTAGAGCAGCATATTGCTGAGAGCAGTAACTTTGGGAGGAAGGGTATGGCTCTTCCTGCTGGGTTATTAGTATCCTAAAACCAGTTTAGCTTACAAAAGAGAAAAAAGTACTTTCTTAATTTGTAAACCATGGAAACCTGTTTTTTTAAACACAATTGACAGTGATTGATTTTGCAGCATACAATGTTTTAAAAAAGTAAAAAGAATAGCAATGAAACAGATTTTTTTAGGAATTCTATATAACCTTACAACACATCAATTATTAGATTTTCTCATAGACATATACTAAGATGGTTGAGCATATACTTTTCAATTTGACAATGCTTCTAGTGACAGTGTATCATACCAAATGTGTCCAATTCGTTTAATATTTCTACCTTCAGACTGAGAGACTTCCTGCACGTGGAATATCTTAAGAGCTCTTTAAGATCTCCCACATTAAATTTTTTTTTAATTTAGAATTTGATGTTTTGCCAAAGTGTAAACTTTCTTATTTTTATTTGCCTATTTTCCTTGGGTGTTAATTTTATACATTAAGAATATTTAAGCCTTAAACCTTGATTTTTCAAAAATACCTTATTCCTTTCTTAATTGCTGTAATCACACTAAGATGTCTCTTTGAATACTTCTTCCACAAACATTTTTCACTTGTATAAACCTTCCTGCTAAATGCCAAATTCACTCATTTTTGCCTTTGCCTTTAATTCATTACTGATTCCATTACTTCACTAAAGACAAAATTTCCACCATACTTTCTCACTAAAACAAAAACACAGTCTCTATATTTTTCTATTCAGAAATATGTTCATTCATTTTCACTTATTTCCCACCCCAACACCTGGCTGAAGCTTATCTAGTTTGCATAACTGGTAAGACTACTATTCCCCTCAGAGAGAGAGAGAGAGAGAGAGAGAGAGAGAGAGAGAGAGAGAGAATGAGAATATTTATTTCCGTTTTTTTTTTTTTTTTAATCTGCTTGAAGGATTTAACTGCTATCTAACTTCAAAATGTAAAAGCAGCAGACTAGAGCCAGCCTGCAGGTTTTACAGTGGGTGGGACAGGGTAGAGATATCACCAGAAGCTGGAGTCAGAGAAAGAAAAAAACTATGGCAAACAGAGTAGAGTAAGGAGGGGTAGGGGCAGAGTGGACCTTTAAGTCAGTTTACAAGTACATGTTGAGTTATATAAATTTTCAATTGAGAAGAGAGCATATGAGGAGAAATTATACATCTACCCTTTAGGAAAAGACATAGCTTAGAGGGAGAACAGGGAGGGGAGCAGATTTGCAGAAGCACTCTATCCTTGATGCCAGTGAGAAGACCTGGAGGTTGTTCCCAGACTGTAGAACCTTGAGAAAAGAGGGATAGAGAGAAAAGACTTCCCAACAGCATAAGAGGGGTGACTCTAGGGAATGAGGAAGTGCCGTCTACCCCCATAATAGAGATTGAGGAGCCTCCAACAGGATAAGAATAAGAGAGCCAAACTTGTGGCTTCTGTATCAATTAAAGATAAGATCGGCTTACCTGTCACCACCAAAGTCACCTGGGGCTCCATCATGATTAAGGGGTTGCAGCAGCCATTGACCATGCAGGTGGCGTCTGGGCACCACCTTCAGCCTTGCATGGAGGCTCCCAGCAGATAGTGAGCCTGTGGGGCCATTGCTGGGATCTTTTGCAGTTCCAAATAAATTGTTATCTTTTTTTGTTTTATTTCTGTGAGGATTATCATTGGAATTTTGATGTGCATTGCATTAAATCTGTTTATTGTTGTAGGTAATGTGACCATCTTAAAAATTAATTCTGGGTGTGCCCTGGTGGCCTGTTGGTTTCGTGTACCTTGGGACCAATCTCACATACATCCCAAGGTCCCAGTTTCAAGACCTGGGCCTAGTGGAGGGCTGGTATGGGGGTCAGGAGACAATGTGAAAAACTGTTCTTCCAGTCCATGATTATAAAATACCTTCCCATTTCTTTGTGTCTTCTCTTTCTTATAACAGTATCTTATAGTTTCATGCAGGTCTTTAATTTCATTGATTAATTTTATTCCCAGTTATTTCATTCTTTTTGATGCAGTTGTAAGTGGGATTACTCTTAATTATTTTACCAGCTTATTATTTATATATATAGACAAGCAGATTTTTTTATATATTAATATTGTAGCTTGTCGGTTCACCGTGTTCTTTTTTTATTTCTAATAGCTTTGAACTGCAGTTGTTAGGGTTCTATGTATTTACATGTCTTCTGAAAATGATACTTTCATATCTTCCTTTCCAATTTGGCTCCAATTCTATGTCTTGTCTTGTGCTGACTTGAAGTTCTAGCACTGTATTCAGTAATGATAGTCAGTGAACATTATTGCCTTATTCCTCATTATAAAGGAAAAGTTTTCAGTTTTTCCCCACTGAGTGTGATGTTGCCTGTGGGTCTGTCATATGTAACCTTCAGTATATTGAATTACATTGTATCTATACTTGTTTTTGGAAGGTTTTTAATGTTAAAGGGTATTGAATCTTATCAAATGCTTCTGCATCTATTGAAATAATCTGATTTTTGTCTTTCTTTTGATGTATTGTATCACGCTTACTTATTTGCATATGTAATCATCCTTGCATCCTGGAATATATCCTACTTTTCGTGGTGTGTTTTCTTTTTTATGTTTTATTGTATTTAATTTGCAAGTATTTTGTTTAGGGCTTTTCTATCACTATTCATCAGATTTATTGGTCTGTAGTTTAGCTTTTGGCTAATGTTTCTGTTTGATTTTGCAATCAGGGTAATGTTGACTCCATAATATGCATGAAAGTTTGTCTTCTTTTTCATTTTGAAAAGTTTTTAAATGATTGGTATCAATCCTTTAAGAGCTTGGTGTAGAGGTGTGTGTTGTGACCTAGCAGTCCAGGGCACCAGGCACAGTCCACAAATATCCCAAGGTCCCTGATTCAGGACATGGGGTCTGGGGAACATCGAATGTGAACAACTAAAAAGAATAAATCAAATGCCTTTTCTTGCTTTCTCTTCTCCCCTGCCTGTCTACTCCCTTCATTTCTACCTCCACCCTTCTTTTAAAAAAATAGAGAATTGAAGAAAATACAAATAAGTAAAGAAATATCCTGTGTTCTTGGAGTGAATTAATAGTTTCAATGTCTATCCTCAAAGTAATCTACATATTCAAACCAGCCTTTCAAAATTCTAATATTTTTATCATAGAAATTTAAAAAAAATGCTGAAATGCAGAAAGACAAATGTCCCGCAAAAGTCAAAGTACCTTTGAGAAAGAACATAGCTAGATACATTATACTCATGTTAAAGTATATTACAAAACCAGTAGACAGAACTGTATGGTGCTGGAACAACTTTATATCCATGTTTAAATTAGATTGCATTCTTAGTATTTTACCAACCAGAAAACTTAACAGGAAATTAAAAACAAACTAAAACAACAAAACTGAGAAGATAGGGGAAAAGTACCCACATTAGTCTTGGCAATATTTTTCTTTTTTTAAAAAATGTAATATCAGATGCACTGGCAGTAATATGAAAAGTAAAAAGAGTTTCCACCCTGTAAAGGAAACAATTAACCAGATTTAAAGTGAACCCATGAAATGTGAAAATATTTTCAAATCATGTTTCTGATAAGGAATTAAAATACAAAACTCAAAACTAATAGAAAAAAATTCAATAAAAATGTGCAAAGTACTTGAATCAGCATTTTTCAGTCATACACATGACTAATTTAAGTAAAAGATTCTCAACATCTCTAATCAACAGATAAATAAAATTCAAATCCACAATGATATAACTTCACGGCTCTTAAGATGTTTTTTATCAAAAGACGAGAACTAGTTTTGCAGAGGAGTAGATAAAAGAGAAACCTTTACACTACTGTGGAATTTGTAACAGGCAGTACAGAGACCAGTATGCAGATTCTTCAGTATCTTAAAAATAGAAATACTGTATGATCCAGTAATTCCACTTCTAGAAATACATCTGAAGAAAATGAAATCAAGACTTGAAGAAATAGCTTAATCCTCATTTTCACTGTAGGTACTCACAGTAGCCAGTACATATAAGAAAGAATGTTCATCATCAGCTGGACAGAGAATGGATGGATAAAGAAAATGTGTGTTTATTTATACAATCATGTGGCATAATGTTATTTATCTTTTAAAGTGAGTGTCTACCATTTGCAATAACAAATTAACCTGGAGGACATTACTCTCAATAGAAATAAATCAGAGAAGCACATGCACTGAACTCATAAATAAGACTGTAGTTAATACTCTTGTTTAGTTGCAATTAGATAAATTGATCCTGAGGATCCAGTTTCATGTCACAGGGCTGGGGGTAGCAACAAGCTGAACTAAGTGAAATAAAGTGCTGCCTCATCCTCTCTTCTTGTGTGCCTGCCTCTGCTCACCTTCATTCCTAACTGCACCTTTACTTTAAACAAGTTCACATGTTTATCAATGCATTGAGTTCTACAGTTTGAATATATGTATTTGTCAGTTATATTCAATAAAATATAAAAAATAAGATAAAGGATAAACTTAAGAAATAATTGAACACAAAACTATGCTCTTGTCAGTGACTGGGCTGCTTCTTGAAGCTTGTAGTCTCTCTAGATCTTAAATTGTCAGGAAATTATAGTTTGCTTGACTTTTGATTATAGAGCTCTAAAAATGCAATTGAACTTATATCTTCAAATTCCAGTTATTTTGAGATTTTTGAGACACACATATTTTTGTTTAACCCATAAATCTTCTTTTAAAAGGATTACTTTTCGAGTCTTCTCTGTGCCACATTTTGCAACTGAAAGAATTGATTTTGGGTCAGCATAACCATTCATAGGTTTTAACACTAGCTGTCATGGCTGTTCTCTTCATTTGTTACTTGCCTTAAGGTTGAATGTAATTAGTCTGGACTCTCAAAGCATTTCTCATTGTATTTTTTCATCTGTAGGAACTGGCATCAGCAATATTTATTGCCTTAAGCGTAAAAGTTGAAAAGAAATGGCTTGAGAGCTTCCCAATTTTACAAAACCCCAAGTTTCTAGAATCTCATTACCTCTCATCCCTGCTTTCAATCTGGCCTTTTCTCCCAGTGACCTCATCATTTACCTGTAGTGCTTTATCAAAGGAAGTACCATTTATCATAAGCCATACGTCATCCACTGTTTAGCCATTGGATAACATAAGTCACTATTCTTTCAGTTTTCTTGTGCTGCTTGGTATTGTTAGTCTTTATGTTTGGTTATGGTATTCAGTTACTAGTTTGGTAAGAAACAAAGTTTCTTTCTCACTAATATTACTTGTCTTTCATGGGTCCAGTTTGACTTATTGCTCCATCTTGGATGGAGGAGCATTTATTTTTTAAAAGAAGGAATGGTGTAGGCAGAAATGCAGGTGAGTAGGCAGGCAGGCAGGAAGAGACAGGAGCAAGAACATTTTTATTTGTTTTGCATGTTCATCTTGATTGTTCTCCATGGCCCCAGGTCCTTGAGATGTGTCCTGATAATTCCTGGCTGAAAGCGGCATACCCAACCACAACTCCCCCAGGGCATGCCAAACCTTTTTGTTAAGAGTGTTGTGGGAAACATTATAATTATAATAGGGAAATGTGATCAAATGTGACTCCTCCAGGGGCTGTTTAGGAAAAAACCCATCACATTTATTCCCCTGTTGGTCAAAGCCAGCAGAGAATTACACACCTGTTTGTGTAAATTCTTTTGTCACTGGTTCTATAGTCCTGCAGAGAGTGGAACCACAGGGAATGCCATGAACTGAGACTTAACTCGTATATATTTGCAGTGGAATTTGTGGGAGACAGTCAAGTTTGAAGGAAATCACAAGGTGAGATTGCTAATCCAATTGGCCTGGTGGTCCTGTTAGAAAAGTATCTCTCTTGCCTCTCATCATATGGACTCATCAGGAAGGCCACCATGTGACAGAACAGGAGTGGAGCCCATGCCAGGAGTTGAATTGTGTTGCATTTTGATCATGAACTGCGCCTCTGAAATTATAAGAAATTTTTGTTACTTAACCATACACTCTTTTTTTAAAATTTTTTGTAAAGAAGACAGAGGGCAGATAGGAAGAGAGAGAAGAAAGAAGCATTTTTTGGTTCATTTTAGTTATTTCTGCCCCCACACACTTGGCCCCAGGTGTAGACAGGAATGAAGGTAAGTAGGCCCTGTAGGCAGGAAGAGGAGGAAAAAGCATCTATTTTATTTAGTTGTTCATTTTGGTTGTTTCCTACGGTCCTGAGACTTGAACCTGGGTCCATGGGATGCAGATGATGAAAGATGCCTTTTTCTCTGAGAACCCCCTCAGCCCCAACCACTGCTATGAACTCTTCCAACTTCCACAGTGGAGAACCTTGTATTCCTCAGGGTGGCCCCAGATGCCCTGCGCTACGGTAGACACTGGCAGCTTTTTTCATTGCGATCCATGCAACAGTCATTGCTTGGAGGTGATGCTGTAGCAGTGGCCTCATAGGAACTGCTGCTGTGCTACTTCGTGACCTGAACTGCCAGGCTCCTAGCTCCAAGTACACCCAGACCCTAGAGCTGCACTTACCCTTACATGCTGGTACTCTAGTCTCCAGCTCCACAGCTGAGCCACATGTTCTTATGTCTCAGGGGTTGGAGTCAGTGCTATTATAGGATGACCATTATCCTGGATGCCTGCGATGCTAGTTCTGAAACCCATACCCATTGTTCATGGCTACATGGCACATGCTTGCATCTCACACATCTCTGCAGTAGGCAAGCTTCTGTCCTAATTCCAGAGCTGCTGTCATTCTTCCAAGATCCATGTTTAGTCCCTGGCCTGATGGCTACTCCATGTGCCCCCATGTCTTAGCTGCTGGGCCCACTGTTGCTTCAGGCAAGCCCACCCCCCAGATTTAGAACTAGTCGTTAGGCAGCACCCACTGCAATGGGACTTCTAAGTGACAGAGGGCCAAGTAGTATTCCCTTTACCTACATCATCTTCCAATTTCTTGAGGAGGCACAACTTGGCGAAGTAGTGGTTGCTCATCTGCCTTAGGCTGCACAGTTCACATACATCACAAGGGCCAGGGCTCCTCTGGTGGGTTGGAGGGAACAACCAGAATGCACAACTGAAGCAAAATGGAAAGGGCACTTCCTCTTCTCTTCCTACCTGTCTTCCTCAGCTTGCTTTAATTTCTGTCTGCTCCTTTCCTTTGAATAATAAATTAAATAATCAATGAATATAGTGAGAATTCTCCATAAATAATTTCACTAAGGATTGAACCAATTTATACTCTTAGTCACAGTGTATAACTGCATCCTTTTCAATATGTGGTTACTTTTGGTATTTTGAATAATAGACATTCTCATCATTGTCAGCCGATACTCATTATTTTCACTTGCATTTTCCCAACAATGAGATATGTGGAATATCTTTCCATGTGTCTTTTGGACATATCTGTCTTTAGAAAAGTGTCTATTCAGATCTTCTGTCCTTTTTTTAATCGGATTTCTTTTATTGATGTGGAGATTTGAGGATTTTTTTTTTTTTGTATTATAGTCCAGGAGTTCAATCTTGGGAGCAGGGATAGTGAGGAAAGGCACCACAGGAAACTGAGAAACTCGAGAGTATAAGAAAAGCTGGGTCAGGGACCAACGATCTCTCGTCTCTTGGACCGAAGGCCCTGACCATCCTGGTTTCCACTTATTTATTGGCTTAATACACATCATTGCTTCAAGAAGCTTATGTAGGCAAGTTTATAGTTACATTAGATTGCTTATACAGCTTTGCTCTCTAACAAAATAACTATGTCTTATTTTGGCAGGCAAACAGTCACAGACACACTGTCCCCATGTTTTCAAACAACGGCCTTCGCCAGGTGCCTTGAATCTGGTGTCCTTCACGTTCCACCAGCTCCAGCTCCGACCTTGCTCTGATTTCTGCCCCCAACATTATAGAATTAGCCTCTTGTTAGATATATTATGAGAAATTAACTTCTCATATTCAGTAGGATTTGTTTTAGTTCTCACCATTAGTCACCAATTAATTGTTCTAATTTGTCCCTTCTGGTGGAATTTATATTTGTCTTAAAGGTACTGGGGTGCTTGAGGATCTTCATTGATCTCTGGGGCTCGCCTCTGATGTCACTTTGTTGGACAGTTTTTCATTGCTTCTCTTAGAAGCACCATCTTGGGATCATATAAGATACTTTTTATTTCTGGAATTAAGTCATGTATAAATGTGGAATAACTTGAGTCTCTTATTGCTGTCTTTTTCTCGTTGTAGCCCAGAAGTACTCAATCTTAAGAGCATGTTGTTTTTAGTTCCATTGTCGTGGCAACTATTGGTGATACCCTCACAACTTCTAATGTTGCCACAGATTCATGAGTGCATTTGGTTCACATAGAAAAGCAAAGCATCTTTGGATCTTCAGTGAAGTGTAATCTCTTGTTTTTTGTTCTTTATTTGTCCCAGCCTACATTGAAATGTTTCTAACATAGATTATCTAACACAGTGTTGGAGGGATGTATTTATACTTTTTTCTCCAAACAAGATTATAAATGCCATGTAGCTGGAGGGGTTTATTCATAGTTTTATTCCTAACAACAAAGAATTTGTTTTATAAGGTTTATAAAGGGGAAATCTGTTGTAATGATTTAGGAACTAATGAGTTAATACAAGGGTATAATACGTCTACAATTTTTCTCTGTCCCTAGGCTGACCATATTTCCTTTAGACAAAATGGGCAGTTAGGATGGAAATTTGGCCCATGTTAAAAATGGCCCTGGTTTATTAAAACTGGGACAAATGAGCATTTATATTAAAATGATGGTATGGTTGTGAAATATGAAAAACAAGTGCTGTCTCATTTAAAGCAGTATGTATCGTCAGCCTATCCATCCCACATATATAGTGTGCCATGTGTTTCTGATACAAGATAAAATGCACACAAAAAGTAATGCACCAGGTTTCCTGTTCTTATGCCCCAGGCTTATGAGTTGAACTAAAGAGAAATGTGCTGTTGCAGAGGGTGGTGTCATTTGAGGACGTCACTATGAATTTCACCAGAGATGAGTGGCAGGACCTGGATGATGCTCAGAGGGGCCTGTGCAGGGACGTGATGCTGGAGACTTCCAGCAGCCTGGTGTCAGCAGGTGAGTGAAATTCCCCTGGGAATGCCAAAGGCAACACTGTTTTCTTCATTGGTAAATGTACAACTGCTTATGAAACTAAATGATATTTAGATTTCTGATTCCAGGAATGTTTACCCCTCTAATCAAAGGTTTGATTGGCTCTTTTAAAGTATGCTGTTATCATTCTTCAGAGATTATGAAATTCAAACAATTTGACAAAAGGCTTATATTGTTTCTCCTCAGCAGGGCATTGCATTACCAGACCTGAGTTGATTGTCAAGTTGGAACAAGGAGAATCGCCATGGATTATAGCAGAGTCCCCAAACCAAAGCCTCTCAAGTGAGTCAGTCATACTGGGCAAGGCTACTGGAAGGAGGAGAGCTCAGCAAATGTCTATCATACTGATCTATTTTTAACAGTAGTTATTTCTTAGATTCTGTCCTTTGGAGAGTTAGTTTACATGAATCTGACTCATACATCATTCAGTCAGCAAACATGACTCTCATATAAAAATCTTCCCTACCCCCTCCCCTTTAATGGCTGTATATTTTCTCAACTTTAATTCCTACCTTCCTTCTCTTGGAATTCTTTCTTGGGTAGTCACTTTGGGCTCTTAGTTTACCTACTTTTTCCTGTCGCAGCTTATTTCTTTCAGGCCTTTATTCTTGTATTTCTGTATCCTTTCAACATATTAATTGGGAAGTTTTAGTTTTGTAGTTGCGAGGAGTAACACTAGCAATTAAAGTCTCCTTGTATAGTTGCTTATATTCTGTAGAGATAGAAGTGAAACAAATGTGCATGTTAGATATTGGAATGAATCACAAGGAAGTTTAGCCAGCATGAGAAGAATGGGGGTGTTATTTTAGGAAAAGTACTCAGTAGGCACTTGTATGGTGATGATATATCAAGTGATTACACTGGCAGAATTCAAGTTTGGGATGATTTTTTTCCTCCATTTTGACATGCATCTAATAGGTACATATATAATCTGGTACAGATATCACTATTGGAATGCAAATTTGGATGTTTTTAATTCATCTAGTGAGATGATTAGAGGAGGTCCTATGCCCACTGACCAGAGCCCACACCCAGAATAGAGCAGTGAAGGCAAGCCATTTAAAATCTAAGTCAAAACAAAATGAATGATTCATGCAAGGAAGAAACCAGGAGCTGAAATCATAAGATGCAGAATGGGACAGTCTAACAGACAAAAAATTTATGGTGATAATTATGAAAAAGCCAAGTGATCTGCAGGACAAACAATTGAGTGCCCAATATATCAGACCTCAGAAAAGAAGTGATAATTATGAGAAGTACTTCACCAAAGACAGAAAACCCAAAAACAGCTGCTATATGTGAATGATACTGTCAATGAATTGAAGACAAACATGAAAAACTCCAAAATCAGACTCAACTTCACAGAGGAATGAGTATCAGAAATTGAAGATAAAAATATAGAGGCAACTCATGGAGGACAAGAGAGAAATGATAGTAAAGAACAATGAAGAAATCCTGTGAGAATAACAAGCACCACAAGAAGAACCTATACAAAGACAGTGGGACTCCCCATTGGTGAGGCCTGGGAGAAAGGACCAGGAAATTTATCTAAAGAAGTTACAGAGAATTTCCTATACTGTCAAAAAAAGTAAACATGGACACCCAGGAAGCTGATCCAACACCAAAATTCCTAAATGCAAAAAGCAACACAAAGATACAAAGAAATTATAAAAGTTCAACAATAAAGAAAAACATCAAAGCCAACAAGAAAAATATAACCTACAAAGGTACGCCCAGAAGGCTATCATCAGGTTTCTCAACAAAAATTTACAAACCAGAGGAGAGTGGAATAGCACATTAAATATAGTAAAATATAAAAACTGCCTGTCAACATACTCCCTGCAAAATTAACATTCAAATGTGATTTAAAAATAAAATTCTTCAATTATATACCAACATTTATGGATGTTTCCATTACCAGACATGCTTTTACAAAATGTTGAAAGTTATAAAACAGGGATAGCAAATATGAGAATAGTGACAATCAGTAAAATAGAATCAGAGGGAAAGATAAGAGTATCAAAAGGGATCCAAAGAAAGAAGTCATGACAGCATCTCAGAAAGGATTTATAATACGTGGATTAAGTTAAGAGCAAAACACAGGTAGCCATAAAACCTAATAGAAATGCATAGCTAAGACAATTAAAAAGAGATTCAACATCAGAAGCACTCCATATCAAAAAGGTAATAAATGATAGGAAAAGAAGCCATAGATTAAATGAAACAAAGCTAATGACAGCAATAAAGCTCTGTAAATCAATCATCACACTAAATGAAGATGGATTGAACACAACAATAAAGAGATACAACATGGCTGGATGGATCAAGAGATAGGATTGGTATTTGCCTATAGGAAACATCAGATACAAAGATAGACAGGTTTGACGGTGGACAATGGTAAAAATCAGAGGGGGTGAAAGAAAAACAAATTTTAATACTAATATCAGATAAGATAGATTACCACTGAAAAAGGGTAGTACAAAGCTAAATTGATGGTAAAGGGGTTAATCCACCAAGAAGAAAGAACCATTCATTAATAGATACAAACTTTATGTTGAAACATAAATATATAAAGCATATACTAACAGTCCTAAAGGGAGACACTGACAGCAACACAGTAGTATGGGACTTAAAGATCCCACTTAGATGAATAGATAAGGTCATCTGAGTAAATAATCATGAAATAATGGTCCCAAATGAGATAAAGGTAATCATATGGATTTAGTATATGCATATATATGTACACACACATATATGTATGTAGTCGGAGAGAGAGTTTTCCACACTAAGATTTAATTCTCAAGTATACAAGGAACATTCCCAGGGAGATGCTATATCCAAGGACCCAAAACAAGTCTTTGTAAATTTAGTAATATTGAAAATATAGAAAAATTATTCTCCCAACTACATGGGTTTGAAAATAACATTGAACCAGAAGTGTAAAACTAGAACCACTACCAAGATGTCTAGATTAAACAACATGCTTCTCAGCAATTCCTGTATCAATTGGAAAATTAAAGATGAAATAAAGTATTACCTTGAAAAAAAAAAAAGGAAAATGAAGAGACGAGCTATGAAAACAAGTAGCAAAAACAATTCTAAGGGAAAAATTGGTAGTGATACAAGCACACATCAAAAAAGGAGACTTCTCAAGTTACCTAGCCGCACACCCAAAGGAACTGAAAAAAAAAAAAATCAGTAGAAGGAAGGACATAATAAAAATTAGAGCAAATCTTAACAGAAGTAGGAAACAAATTTCATTGAAATCAGGAACTAATTCTTTGATAAAATAAGCAAAACTGATAGAACCTTAGCCACATTCACAGTGAAGAAAATAGAGAAGATCCTTATAACAAGAAGCAGAAATGAAAGAGGGGCAATTACAGCAGACATTGGGGAAATGCAAAGGATTTAAAGAAGACTATGAACACCTCTGTGCCAACAAATCCAACAATCTAGAAGAAATGGACCGATTTTAAGACTCCTATTACCACCAAAAACTGATCCAGGAAGACATAGCCTAATTGAAACAATAATCAAAATTCCCCTCCCCTGCTAAAGAAACCAAGAACCAGTTACTGGATGGCTTCATTAGTGAATTCTACCAAATCTACAAAGGAGAGTCAAGTTCTTCCACAAAATTAAAGAGGAGTGAAAATATTCAAATACATTCTATAAGGCTAACAATGCGTTGACTCCAAAATCAGGCAAGGATAATACATGCAAAAAAGTGTACACTGATAAAACTTTTGAATGTAGTTGCAAAAATCCTCAAAATCTTGGCAAATTGAATTTATCAGTGTAATAGAAATTATATTTCATGACCAAATGGGGTTATTTCAGGGAGGCCCAGATGATTTAGAATGTTCAAATTAAAGTAATGCAATGCATCAATAATGGGAAAATATTTTCAAAAGATCTTATTAGAAGATATATACTTCAAAATAATAAAAGCCACATAGGGCAAAAAACTAACATTAAATGGCAAAAACTTGAAACCTTTTGGATAAGATCTGTTTCAAAACAATGTTAACTCTTACCACTGCTCTTCAACATGTTTCTGGAAGTCCTGGGCAGAGAAATAAGGCAAGTGAAGGACATTGACAGCATGCAAATTTGAAAAGAAGAAATAAAACTTCATAATTTTTAGACATGATAATATACTTATAAAACCCTAAGGACATAAACTGTACATTTTTAGAAATAATATGGTAAAGTAGCATGATAAAAAGTCAATAGTGGCACATCCTGGTGGAGTAGCGGTTTTGTCAGGTGTTTTTGGTTAGGCATAGTACATACACATCCCAAGGACCCCGTTTTGTGTCCTGGGTCAGGGGTGGTCAACAAAGGTGAATAAGTAAATAAAGTAAATTGCTGGGATATTTGTCCAGGCACCTGGTTTCTGTTTCACTCCCAAGGCACTGATTTACCTAAGCTAAGCTTTTCTGTTAATTTTCCCTATAGTAAATAAAGTGCTTCTTCCTCCTCTCTTTCTGACAGCTTGCTTCTTGCTTTCACTCCTATCTCCACCTTGCCTTATTAAAATCAACAGCATTTTGAGTGTACCCCTTGTGATTCAGGTGGCTGAGACTGCTGGGTTGTGGAACATGTGAAGCGCAAGGGTTAGCTGGCCAAAACATAATAAACTCCTAAAAATGCTTCTTCCTCATCTCCTTCCTTTCCTCCCTCACTCCCTTCCGTTCACCATTACCCTTCTATCCATCTATTCTTCCTAAATTCCTTTCTGAAAATATCATTAGCATATCTTTATGTACACAATGAAACAGACAAAATAAATCAAGAAATAAATTCTATTCACAATAGAACCAAAAATATATAAAATACCTGGGTGTAAATTTAGCAAAGGTGGTTAAAGCTACAAGACATCAAAAGCTACAAGACATGGATTAAAGAAATAGAAGAAAACACATAGATGGAAGAAGTCATTAATCATAGATTGGAAGAATAAACTAGTTGAAATGACTAACTTCACCAAGTGAATATTCTGTGTTTTAATTCTTACGAAAATCTCAGAAACTTTTTTTAAGCAAAGCTGAGCAAATAATATTCAAGTTTGTAAGGAATCACAAAAGTTCTAGCCAAACCTACCCTCAGAAAAAGAATTATTCAAGAATAACATTTCTAAATTCCAACTAGACTACAGAAAACAATTTTTAAAACATGGTTTTTGAACAAAAAAACACAAAATTCCCCTCTGGATCATTGTCATAAAATTGAGAGCTCAGAAATAAGACCAAACCTATATGATCTGTTAATGTATGCCAAAGGAACCAAGAACATGTGATAAAGGAAGGAAATTCTTCAAGAAATGGTACTGATATTTGGACAGCTGCCTGCAAAAAATAAAGCTAGATCACTCAGTAGCACCATACATAAATTTTTTCTCAAAAACGATTCAAAGAATTGAATCTTAGACCTGAAACAAAATATATAGAGGAAAATCCCTGCATGCTATAAAATCTTAGATGCCTTCAGAGAGGTAACGCCTTTGGCAAAAGAATCTAAAGTAAATCTTAATAATTGGGACTACATCAAAATGAAATGTTTCTGTACAGCGAAATAACTAAAATAAATACAAAATAATATTAATAACTAAAACAAAAAGACAACACACCCTTACTGGGAAATGAATCAGGCTAGGGCTTCATCTCCAAAACAAATAGAGCTCATATACATCAAGAACAAAAAGCAAATATGACCTGCCCCAAAGTGAGCAGACTGCTTTCTAAAGAAGACATAGGAGACCTACAAACTCAAACAAATGCTCTACCTCCCTCACTATCAGAGAAATGCAAATAAAAACCACTACATGGCATCACTAGAGTGAGAAGAGCCTATATAAAAAAGATGAGAAACAAATGTATTGGAGAGGATTTAGAGAAAAAGTGACCTTTCTAAACTGGCTGGGAATTTAATTAGTGCAGCTTCTTCAGAAAACTAAAATTTCCTTCAAAAAATAAAACAATCTATCATTTGATCCTCCTCTCCCTGTTATTGGCATGTACACAAATAATACAAAAAGACTAATTAGAAAAAAATTATGAATCACTGTTCATAATAGTACAATTGACAATATACAGCGTATAGAATATAGATATATAATCCTGTGGAATTTGATGCAACCGGTAAAAATAGGAACGTGTGGCTTTTGCTGCGCACTAGAGAGAAGTGGAGGTGGTTATACTGTGTGCAAAAGAGGCAGAAAGAAGAGAAGTGAAGAACGGCCGTATTTACGTGTGTAATGTAAGGAAACCAAACAAATCTGCGGACAGATCTGCAGAATTCACAAGGATCCATAGTGCACTGGGAAGCAAGGAGCTAATAAAGTGCAAGTAAAGGGCAGCGAAACTCTGCTTGGCTGTGTGTGTGAAAAATGTACACAGGTTGAGGAGTGAATCCAGTATCTCAAAAGCATGTAGCAATAACATAGTAATAGCATATAGTAATCAATAAACGATAAAATGAAAATGGTTAGATATCATTGCCTTATTAGTAAGTTATTGAGAATTTGAGTGAAGAGGTCTAGGGTCAAGCCTTAAGGCACAGCCTCAGAATTTGTGAGGCTAAGGAGGGTGCAGCATATTGATCAGTGTGGATGAGTTGGTCTTTGTCATGAGAGAATAAACTAGAGATTGTGGGTCAGGGCAAATTGGGATAAAGTTTTAGCTTCGTAGGCTCAGACTAAAACATTGTTTAATGAAATTCAAGTATGAGAGATAAAAGTCTTCAGAGCCAGTGAATAATCAAGGAGAGAAACTTCTTTGAGAATGTGAGGTTCGAATGCTAGTGATACCACAAAGAGCTTACAATAGGGTTTTCAATGAAGTTTGGCAGGGAGCACTTGTTGAAAGTGATGAGCCAGTTTCTTATTCCTGTTGCGGTTCTGAGAATCCAGTGATGTATGTTTAATTAAAATTTTCAAAGAGCTTTCTTATCAAAAGAGATTTTTGCTTTGACAACACCCACATATACGTATATCCATTACCCAGGGAGAATCTAAAACTAGTATGTAGAAGCAAAATCCTTGTCCCTAAGCACTATTTCTGCTTTAGTAGTAGACAGGTGTCCCTACCCTGCATCCAGTAAATTCCTGATCTAGGAGAATTAATGCCATCCTGTTCCTTGGGTCCTCAAAGATGGGCCTGTATGAGTATGCCACAGATTAAAAAAAAAAGAGAAAAAGAAAAAGCAAAACATACGTTAGTTTAAGAAGTAAAAGAAAATAAATTCATGAGTTAGAGTATCTTTAAATGTAATTTGTTGCATTGTAATTAGTGACAAAAATCATATATCCATATATGTCAGAATCAACACTCATTTTGATTGTTTAGTACTTCTAGAACAGAAAACTTCTTTGTCATTAACTTTCAAAAAAATGCATAAATGTTGTTCATAGATATGGTTATTTTTATGTCATTTTAGATGTCTAGTCATTGGATGAGCTGAATGAGACCAACCAGGAAAACCAGGGAAGACATTTTTGGCGAGTTCTAAATGCCAACAGGGAAACATCAGATAAGGAGGGGAATTACTTGGGAGAAACATTTCATTTCAGATCTGTCCATTTTTTTGAACTGATTATAAATAACGAAAATTATTCAGTAATGATGCCTGAGGAGTTTAGTGTATTTGAAAATATAGATAAGACAAATGCTGTAGAAAAACTTGAAGGTCAATATATATTTGAGAAATCCTTGAGATATCCTGAGAATCCTAGTACTAAATGTAATCTAAATGGGAATAATGTCAACAAAACATTACTCAACCACGTTAAGATAACTCCATTAGGAGAGAAAACTACTGAATGCAATACATGTAATATTTTCAATGAAGTGTCTAATTTTGTTAAACACCAGAAAATACACATAGGTGAAAAATTGTATCCATGTAAAGAATGTAGGAGAACTTTCCCTTCAAAGTCAACCCTCAGTGTACATAAGAGAATTCACACAGGAGAGAAACCCTATGAATGTAAAAAGAATGTGGAAAAAAATTTCCTGAGAACTCAGCCCTCTCTAAACATCGGAGAACTCACACAGGAGAGAAATTCTATGAATGTAAAGAATGTGGGAAGACATTTTCCCTGAAGTCAACCCTCACTGTACATCAGAGATCTCACACAGGAAAGAAACCCTATGAATGTAAAGAATGTAGGAAAGCTTTCTCCATGAAGTCAGCCCTTATTATACATCAGAGAACTCACACAGGAGAGAAATTCTGTGAATGTAAAGAATGTGGAAAAAAATTTCCTGAGAACTCAACCCTCAATAAACATCAGAGAACTCACACAGGAGAGAAGTCTATGAATGTAAAGAATGTGGGAAAACTTTATCCCACTTGTCAGCCTTCAGAGTACATCAGCGAATTCACACAGGAGAGAGACCCTATGAATGTAAAGAATGTAGGAAAGCTTTCTTCATAAAGTTACCCCTCACTATACATCAGTGAATTCACACAGGAGAGAAACTCTATGAATGGAATGAATGTAGTAAAACTTTTTCCCCACATGTTAACCTTCATAGTATATTAGCGAATTCGCGAGGGAGAGAGATCCTCTGGATGTAAAGAATGTGGGACATATTTCACCTTTACGTCAGATTTCACTCAACAGCAAATTCATACAGGACAGAAACACTATGAATGTAAAAATGTGGGAAAACTTTTCCCCAGAAGTTATCCTTCATTGACCATCAGAGAACTCACATGGGAGAGAATCCCTGTGAATGTAAAGAATGTAGGAAAACATCCAGAAATCATCCATCGTTGTACATCAGGGAATTCACATAGGCGAGATACTATGAATGTAAAGAATGTAGAAAAAAAAATTACCAAAAAGTCAGCCCTCACTAAACATCAGAGAACTCACACAGGACAGAAATCCTATGTGTGTAAAGAATGTGGGAAACCTTTTACCCAGTAGTCATCCCTCACTGTACACCAGAGAATTCACACAGGACAGAAACCCTATGAATATAAAGAATGCAGGAAAACTTTCTCAAATGTCATCCCTCATATACTTCAGAAATTTTACACAGGAAAGAAACTATGATTATAATGAATGTGAGAAAACTTCCTACTCCAAGTCAGCCCACTGTACATTAGAGAACTCACCGAAGAGAAACCTTATGAATGTAAAGAATGTAGGAATTCTTATTACTGGACAGTCAGACCTCACTATCCACCAAAGTGTTTACACAGGATGTAATAATATTGTAATACAGACACTACCATGTGTTCACCATTCTTTTTGTGGTGGGCTCACAGTGTGCTTTTCTGTCTCATCTTACCATGGTTTGGACTCTATAACTGAGTTCTGATATGGAGAATATGAACAGAAGTGATGATGACTGTGACCTGAGACAGACCTTGTGAAAAGTTCGTGTATTCCCTGATGATTCATGTCCCATGTACCCAAAATCAAATAATTGCTGTGTTCTAGCCTTGGAGTTCCATGGTTAAATGACTGCAGATGGAAGGGATTGATTAGGGAGACTAGAGTCTTCACACTATACCTTGAAAATCCCCATTTGTTTTTTTCCTGACCGAGAAATATGTATTAACTACTGAGCTCTGCAGTTTTGTTTATTACAATACTTCCAGTATACTGTAATTCAGTAACATTTCTAAATATTTTGGACAGGTTTCTGTGAGAAATTGCCAATATTTGTGTAGAAAGTTTACACAGGAATAAATCTGTACTTTCACCTTTTATCCCTATGTCACGATGGAATAATAAAAAATTATATCAGGAATGTAGCAAATGTAGATTGCTGCTATTGGGCAGACAGCGAATTCAATTAAGAAAATATGAAAATTTTATAAATATCAAATGTTTTAAAGGTTTTAACAAAACTTCCAATTGTTCTCAGAATTTCTAATAAAACTTAATTTGAATAAAAAGATTTAGGTAGAAAATTTAAATATTGTATAGAAAATGTAAGAGGAAGTCTGATTATTCACTATTGGTTCTCTCCTGGGAATGATTTTGCCTCCAGTGGAACATCATGCAATGCTACTCCTGGTAATAGAAGGGCCATTTCTGCTTTTCTATTGTAGTTTCAGGGACTGAAGATTATAAGGTGCGGAGAAAAACTGCCCAAGGACACATTTGAGAGATTGTGTGTGATGTATTTGAAAGACAGAATAACACTGTCCACTTTCTGGTCAGGATTCGTATTATTTCCACATGCATCTATGATCTCACTCCCAAAGATATAAATAAAGTGTTTTCTCAAATGCAGAATCTTGTCATAGTTTTAGATGCATGTAGTCTCTTTGAATGTGGAGCATATGTGATTGCTCTTACTCTAATGACATGTAATCTAAAGTTATAACTTTTCTGCCTTTCAATAGTTTCTTGAATTCCTAGATTAGTAATAGCACAGGGATTGGATACCAACAGTCCATTCAAGGAATCCCTTAGTCTTCACTGATTGTAGAAACTAAAAACAAGCGGAGCACACTCAGTTCCTTGTTTAGGGTGTAGCAATTCTGGTTATAATTAACTGCAGTTGACCTTGAACAGCATGGGTTTAAATAAAGAACATGTCCTCTTACAAGTGAATCTTTTTCAATAAATATGAAAACACATTACCCTGACAATTTGAATAAACTTTTGGATGAACCATATAGCATAGAAATATTGAAATACAGAAAAAGGCATATGAATACATAATGTCGATATAGTCTTATCATTTACTACCATGAAATCGCATCAATCTATTGTAAAAAGATACAATTTATCAAAACTTCAACTCAAGAGACTATGTTCTACCCTTTGCTTTTGAGAAAAATGTAAACCTAAATATTCTGTGTTAACTCCTGACTGCATAAACAACATTCGTACATACTCTGCGCCATGAGACTTTTATAACCATGTCTTTTGCCTGTTGCAGTGAGCTCAGGTGTCATGATTGTCCACTTCAAATGCTGCACGCTGCTCATGAGCATGTCAGTAGTTCAAGTCGAGTAAGTTCATACACTGAAAAATGATCTCTTCATGTCCTTGTGCAGATTTCGTTGTATTTAGCTCATCCTGTAAACCTTGACTAGCAGTGCCAGACGGAAAAATCCCTATAGTGAAGCTGGAAGTTTTCTCAAAAAATACAGTCATGACATTTTAAGGAAAAGTTGAAAACATTGTGAACCATAGATGGAGGTCTAGCTATGTTTGCATTTCAAGATAAATCCACTCTGATTGCCATTGTAAAAAACAAAATTCATGAAAATGTCACTGCATCCACCCCAGTTCAGTTTCAAACATCTTGCACTTATTACAGAATAGAGTGTTTCCTGTTGATGTAGGTTTGTATGATGATTCATTTTGTAAGCAGATAAGTCACTTTACGGGGTTGATACTGGAAGACACTACTGAAATTTCTTTGCACTTTAGGATTATCTTACTCTTCACTTATTGAGACTACAATACATGAAATTTGTAAACTTGCAAGATATGCATTTATTGATGATGTTACTGGTAAGGTAATTGGCAAAGTTTCAGGGGAGTCAGTGTTATGTATGGGTCATTGACAGCCCGAAGCCAGAGCCCTTTGTTATTCAGGGTCAACTTTAGTTTCTTCAATCTAACTTCCTGTCCAGAGAGCTGTTAATAAAATAAAATATTTTCACCTGTATTTAATGAGTTTTAAAAACCTCTGAATTTCTGTGATATTGAATTGTAAGCTGTACCATTAATTGAAAACTGTACACATTCATTCTAGGACACAGTCATTCCACCTTGAGCTGAGATTGGTGTGGGGACCACTCACATAAGATTCATAATATTCCTACTGGTGACCCAGCTGTAAGGGTTAGAGGTCACTTTTGTAATCATACCCTTAGACTGAGGTTCCCTCTGACACTGCAGAGGATGAGAGGGTGTGGGTACTGGAAGGCTGTCCCTAGAGGCATTAAGTTTCTACACTTTGGCTTGCCGCACAGGTGTCTTAAGAGCTTCCAGTAGAAAGGACAGCCCCCAGGAGGGGAGGTCAGGTCACAGTGTGCTGAGGGGCCTAGGGTGAGGGGCTCTGGCAGCCAGTCTCCCAGAACAAAGAGGGCCCCATGTCCTCATGATACTCCCATGAAGAACAGCCCTCCTGGGACCTTCCAAAGGGCAGGTTGCAGGACTGTGTGGCTCACTCTTTTTTCACTCTATGCTGGACCCAGCACACTGACAGGGTCTGTTCTGTGCCAACCCCCTCCTTCAGCCCTGCAAGTCTGGAATCTGATTGGCCAGACTCCCTTCCAGTCGTGGTTCTGTGGGGCCTCGCTCCTCTGCCAGAGATGCAGAAGGTGGGAGAGAGTAGCACCGGCTGGGGGAGATGAGCCCGGCTGCGGGCACCTGGCTGAGGGGTCTCTGTCCTCCAGCAACAGGGCCCAGTGTCCAGCCCAAAGCAGAGTTCCCAATGCGACAGTCCAGGTGGAGTCAGGTGATTGTCCAGGTTAGATTCTCAGGGACCTGGGGCATCGTGCTTGGACCTAGAATCTGTCCCGACACCCAGGAGAAATGCCCCTCTCTCAGAAAAATTGGATTCTGTCACCTACCACTAAGACAGTGACAGATACAAGTTCAGATTCTGAAATTGCTTCTGTTGTTTTCCTGATGTGGAAGAAATGCAGAAAAGCATAAGAGAAACAAGCAAAATCCATCTGTACTCCCACCCATGGAGGTAATTGCTATTTACTTGTATTCCAGCCATTGTTTATCTAGTAAACATGGGACACTGATCTCCTCCTCAACCAGCTCTGTTTGCTAGAGGAGAATTCAACTGGTCCTGGATGAGAAGGTCCAGAAGCCTTGCCCCTGAGGCCCTCAGCTGCTCCCTAGACCAGGTCAGCTTCCTCTGTCCACACTTTTTAACCCACGTACTGAGAGAGAACTGGCTACAAGAAGTTACACCTATGGAACGTGTACAGCTGAGAACACAGGGACACATGCTTCCGTGAAGCCAACACCACAATCACGCCACACACACCCTCCTTCCCAAGCTTCCCGCAGCCTCTGTCCTGATCTGTGTTTTTGTTGGGAGCACAACATTGATCCACCTCTCAGGAAAAACAAGTACACGACAGGGCGCTTTCACAACAGGGACTGTGTGGCACGGCCAGTTTCCAGGGCCTGCTCATCTGCACAACTGAACAAGTACTTGTGAATAATACCCGTCTCTCCCGGCCTCTCCCAGCCCCGGCAGCCACCACTCTACTCTTCTAGGATCTATTCTAGATTCCTTATCAGTGAGGTCCTGGAGCATGTGTCTGTCTGGCTTGTTTCACGTGGCGTGTCCTACAGGTTTTTCCATGTTGTTACAAATGACAGGGCTTCATTTTTCAGGCCAAAGAATATTCAGTGTATGCATAGAACATGCTTGCTTCTCTGGGTGTAGCCCACGGCAGGACTGCTGGGGTATGTGGTCGCCCTATTTTAAACCCTTGCCTGGCTTTGGTGTCAGGGTCGTATTGACCTCACACATGAATTCAGATGGTGATCCTGCTATTTTTAAAGAGTCTAAAGATTGATATTCATTTCAGGGTTTTTGTAAAATTCCCTTGTAAAGACATCTGGCCCCAAGTACAGACTGTTACTGATGTCACAATTTACGACTTCTGTATTGTGCTTTCATGAACAGTTTAGAGCTCGTTATTCAGAAAGACTTTGTCTTTTTATCTTGATACCACGGTTAAAAGGATTTCATTTCCATCATTCAATGCCATCAGGTGTAATGGCAGCTGTGGGTGTGTCATCTGTACTTTTCATTATGCTGATGTCTAGACTTCTACCCTTACTCAGGGGGGAGGTTTTTTCTCAGAAATATGTGTTGAATTGTCCCAAATGTTTTCCCTACATCAATTGAAGTGATCCTAGGATCTTTGTTCGTTTCTTCTGTGAATGTGGTGGATGACGGATGACATTGATCAAGTCTCCCAGGTGGAATCATACCTGCATCCCTGGAATAAACCCAACTTGGCCACTGTGGTATCCTCTTTTGTTGAAGCTGCTTAGCTGAGATGATGTTGTGGATTCTTGCGTCTCTATTCATCAGTGCTGCTGGCCTGTCATTTTCTTTTTTCAGGACTGTCCTCAGATCAGGGTAATGTTCACCTCATAGAATATATATTTGGGGGTACCCCTTCTCTGATTTTCTGGAAGTTTATGGAGGATGAGATGTGGCTCTTCTTTGAATGTCTGATCCACTTCAACAGCAAAGCCACCTGTTCCTGGGCTCTGGGTGTTTGAGAGACTATTGATGAGTTTTCCTTTTGGTGCTTGAGATCAGTCCGTTCAACTTCTCTAGTCATCCTTGCTCAGTGTTGGGAGTGTGGTGGGATTCCAGATATCTGTCTGATTCTTCAAGAGATATGAATCTGTAGGCATATGGATGTTTGTGATAGTTCCTCATGATCCTCTGTACATATGTCGTTTTCCATATTGTCATCAGAGTCTGCTTTCTGTTTGCCTCTGTGTATCTGGCTAAGTGAGGTTCTGTACATTTTGTTTATCTTTTCACAGCACCAGTTGTTGGTTCCACTGAGATTTCAGATGGTCTTTTTTCCATTTCATTTATTTCCAGTCCCGTGTTTATCATTTTTTTGACAGACTTTTGGTGCCTCCTTTTTTTCTTATGCCCTCTGGGGTGTGTTTCAATATTTAATTTGGGGCATCCCCTGTTTTTGATGTCAACTTCCGTCTTGATTAACTCTCTTCTGAGAAGAGCACTTGCCACATCCCATAGATTTTGGTACTGAGTCTCCATTTTCGTGGATCTCCAGATAGTGTTCCATTGTCTTTCATTCTCTCGTTCTAGGAATGACTCAGGAGCATGTGATCTGATCTCCACATCTCTGTCTTTCTTCCAGTGTCGTCTCTTCAGTGTGCAGTTGAGGTGTTCCGTCATTGTGGCCAGACTTGCATTTCAGTCACCTCAGGTGAGGGTTAAAGTCTGATCCTGTTTGCTGATTGTTTGTGTGTCTCTTATGCAACCTGACACGTCCATTGTTTCTTGCAGTCACACACTGTCCATGTGCATGACTTCCATTGATGCATCATGACAAGCAGAAGAATATTTCCTTTTCTTTTTTCTTTTTAAACATCCCCTCCCTTTTTAAGGAAAAATGCAGGCAGGAATGAAGGTGAGTAGGCAGGTCAGCAGGAAGAGCAAGGAGGAAGATGCATCTTTATTTATTTACTTTTTCATTTAATTATTCACCCTGGTTGCTTCTCACAGGCCTAGGACTCAAACTCAGGGGCATGTGTCTTGCTCCTTCCGAGGAGATTGACCCAACCACTGCTCCACCAGGGTGCTTCTCCTTGCCTTTTCAAATGATACACCATATAATACAAGTAAGAGTAAAGCATGGTGAAAACCAGTGTTTTATAGAATGCATGACGTAATGAAATAAGAACTGAAATATTCTTCCCAACAGTCTGGGGGTTATGTCTCACTGGGTTGTTAGCAGTGCAAAGTGTGTCGGTTTCATCTTGACAGGCGTGTCCCCCACACTTTATTGAACCAGGGAAAGGAATGTAACCGGGAGCCCAGGCGATGCTGATGGAAAGCAGGTTTCCAATGCAAGGCACCGAATGTTGGAGGTTTGCACAATCATTTATGGCACCAAAGAGCAAGGACATGCGTGACTTCTGTCCAGTGAACCCTGAAAGACCTGTGAGTTGTTGGGACTGCCCTGAGGAGAAGGGTGTATGGCCTGGTCTGCCGGCTGTGGCTGTGGCTGCCAGCTGTGGTGGGATCCCCACCAGGAGCTCACAGGAGCCGGCACTGGACCAGGTGGCGCCTTGCGCGTGGGCATGGGCAGCCCCAGGCCGCACCGCAGACATGGTAGTGGGTGTAGGAGTGAGAGACTGCTCAGTTGTTATCCCTGGACCTGCAAGGGGCCGACTAAGTGGAGGGGTGCTCCCGGCATGAGGCAGGGTCATCTGGGGGTGGGTCTGAATGACATGGTATGGAGGGGAACTAATATTCTCAGGGTGGGGATTGCTGTATGGCAGGGTCAGCTGAGAGGCTGTGCTTCCTCAGGGTGGGCCTGAGAGGCAGTGGACTGAGGACGGGATTGTCAGGGGGCCGGCGACAGAGGGAAGGTGGGCACTGACGAGACTGCTCACAATTCAGTGAATGAAGGTGGCGCCCTCTGCTGGGGAAAACAAGACAGCAGGAAGCTCTTCACAGATCAGTGGAGGGGGACCCGCTATTGATCTGATCCATATTCAATTGCTTAAGTAGTGCTGACACTTCATTAACACGGACCCTCCATGAAGAAATGAAGGACACAAGTTGAAGAAGCCCTCCAATAACTTCGAAGGACAATGTCACCTTGCCCAGTCAGGAACTGAAACCTGGTCTGCAGACTCCTCTCTCCAGCCCCCTTCCGCACCATGTGGGTTTTTTTCCTTACAAACTCTGGTGCTGGCAAGGCAAGTGGAGTCTTAGACAACCAAGAACTTCACTCATATTTAGTCATACAATCTTAAATATTCTGCAAATGTGTGTATTTAGAGAATGAGATGACTATAGTTTAAGTGATTTTCCTTCACTTAAATTTTTGATATTTCAAGTTATGTTGTATGTTGGTGCATGTGTTTTTAATTTATATGAAAACGTGAGTTAGAGATTGGAGAATGTACAGGTGAATGTCAAAATCCCTCTTTTTTTTCAGGAAATTCCAGGTAGTGTGTGTGCAGAATGTCATGTGGCCTCTCTTATTGTCTATTGTTTTACTTGTTGACTATATCATGTGGTTTTATTTATTGCCTATCTATTTTAAGAAAAGGTGCCGGTGAGAAAGAAGTTGAGCAAAGATGGGGGCAGGCAGGCGAGAAGAGAGAGAAGCAGTCCACTCACTTTTTAGTTGTTCGTCTTGACTTTCATCCTAGCCCCAGGTCTTCACTCAGGTCCTGGGGATGTGTGGCCTGTGCTCTCTCTGGAAGGCAGCTGACTAATCTGCTATTCCACCAGGGCACACTGTGGAGGCATTATTTTTTAATAGATACAGACATCATAGAAGAAACTATACTAGAGAATCAACTCAGTGTTGTGAACTGACTTATCTGCTGCTCCAGCATGGCACGCCAGGGAAGTTTTATTTTTTAATAAACATGGATATCATAGAAGAAACTATACTGGAGAAACCAGTGTTGTGAACTAAAAGTACAATTTCAAAGATCTATATCAACAGTATATTTTAATTTTTTTTTTAAAGAGGAAGGCAGACAGGCAAAAAGGAAGCCAGAGGGGGAAGAAGTATTTTATTTTGTTAGTGTGTTTTTCAGTTGTTTCCTACCCCATAAGAGGATCCTTGGGCCGTGTGTGTGTGTGTGTGTGTGTGTGTGTGTGTAATGTGCCCCAGGTGTCCGCTTAACCCATTGCTGTTAGGCTGGCCCAGAGGGACAAAATGGCAGCCATACCCAGGAAAAACGTGGCTGACGTCAGACTGAGGCATTGAAGCCCACACCTGGAATCACAGGACCAATCCCGAATCTCGACGTAGGAAGCCCACGAAATTCCTTTGCTTGAAGAGTGTGCTTTCCTTTGTTCGGGCGCGACTTCCCCGGCCCGCGTTCTGCGGACCGGAGAACCTCACCCGGGTGCGCAAACCCCAATAAAGCCCTGGCTATTTGACTTTTTGTCTAATTGACTTTTTCTCCTCGCGGAGCTCAGAAAAACCTTTCAATTGCCATATTTCATGGCTTGTGTTTTGCTAGTGTGGGATTTCAGATCACTCAAAGAACCCATGACAGAGTTAGGTGAGTGAGCAAGCAGAGATTTAATTAGAGGGTAAAGGAATGGAGCTGACCAGACCCTGTGGGTTCAGGGTTGCTCAAGAGATCAGACAGGATCAGCAAGTAAGCAAGTTGGGGGTTCATTAGTGGGGAGTAGAGAAAGAGAATGGAGCCAGCCAAAGGGAGGCTAAGACTCGGTCTACCTTGCTGGTGGCCTGGATTTTTAATGAAAAAACCCACATGGTGAGGAAAGGATGGAGAGAGGATCAGCAGGTCAGGTTTCAGTTCCTGATTGGGCAAGGTGACATTGTCCTTTGAAGTTATTGGTGGGCTTCTTCAATTGGTGCCGTTCCTTTATTCCTTTGTGCAGAGGGTCCGTCCTGGTCATGTACTACACGTGAGACGTATAGAAACGGAATTGGAAAACCTTTTATTTACTGGGTTATTCTTAGCTCACAGGCCAGCCTCTAGACTCCAAATAGGAAAGTTCAGAACAATGTGTAATGGCCACAGAACACCTCACTCACTGGTCTTAGACCCCTTTAAGCTGTCAATCCTAAGGTAACTGCACGGTCCAGTTTGGGCACATATCCCGACACACCGGGGGTTCTAGGAGAATTGCAGACTATACCTGGTGTCTGGCTAGTTAAACTGGACTGAAACTTTAGATAATGGAAGAATGTTAAAAATGTAACTCTGTGAAAGCCATGATTGTGTCTGTGAAAAATTATTAACTGCCTTTGCTCTCTGCACCTTTCTGTATGTGTATAAACCCTGAGTCACACACACATTACTGCATGATTTGAGTGTTTTACTCCTTGTGATCACCAGCAATAAATCTCCCAAATAAATAATTTCTGGCATGTCTCTTTGATCTCTTTGGTTACTTTGTAACAATATCTCGCATGTCAGATTTGTCCATAGGCTTTCCTTATCAATCCAGATGATTGCATTCCTTTGCTCAGCTGTGTGGCACTGGGAAAATTCACTGCCCTGATATCTGAACTTTGATCCCTGGCCTAAGGCTTGCTTTTCTGGGGGTGGGGGTGGGGGTGGGGTGGTCCCGACAGCTAGTCCTATAGAATTATTGAAAGTATCATCCAGTCAGTGAATTGCTTTATATCTGAAAAGTTCTCAAGATGACAATTGTTATTATTTCCTGTTTTATCTCCAAGTTTACATTTAATGAGAGATATCAGAGTCAGATTGTTCTTTTTCCGCTAGTAATAAAACTTTGTGCTAGTAAAGGAAACAAAGTACAGTAAACACCTACATCAAGAATTGTTTATACATATGATAACAGTTTAGTTCAACCATTTCTGTGGTTTCATCAAGGCTTTTTTTTTCCTTTAGACTTTGGGGAAGTTGCTAAGATGCTGGATGTGGACTCTCAGTTTTGTGGTGATAAAAGTGAGGGAGGGAGGGAAGGAGATGCACTGAGGCTTCTCTGTGATGTGCAAATGCTTCTGTCAGTCTCTCATATGACTATGGAACCATACATCTCACTTAAGTAACTACAGATCACTGTTATTTAAAGTCAACAAAGCAGAGTAACAGTTTTAAGTTTAATAATGCTAAGTATTATATAGAAATATATTGGAGGAAAACTTTAGTTGATGACAATCGTATGTTATTGATCAGTAAATTATTTTAGAAAAGTGTATTATCACATATTTGGCTCTTGTTATAAAAGATTTTGTTGTATTTGAAAATAAAAGACCATTATATAAAAAGAACTAGGCTGCTATTGTGAAATCTCACGTGTGTTTCTGTAAAGTTCAGACACTGGTTACTCCCCTGGGGCCTTCTGGGTGGGCTGTGGCGGTGTAGACAATGTACAGTCCTGCCACGGTCAGTGGGGGAAGAGTTTCATTTGGCAGCACTAGCCAGAAAGAAGCCTCCCCTCCTTTGTCTTTATCTAAGACCTCACCCTGGCCCCCTGTAGCACCTTCCATCCCCTCAGGGCCAGGTTGGGGGGAGGAGGCCCATCTCTGAGCTTTGTGCTAGACTGCAGCAAAGCTCTTTCCCTTTTCCCAGTGCCCCCATCGGGAGTTTGGGTGATCTGAGCATCCAGCAAACAAGCCAGCACTTGGGAACAAATTCTTGACTGAGACTCTGTAACCAAAAGACACCTCTACAGGGGAGAAGCTGAAGGACTTGTGCTGCCCATCACTCTAGAGAAAAGGACACCAGAAGTCACTTTTAACAGCGACCACTGTGAAACTGCAATACGTATATAGTTTTGAAAAGTGGTAATAACAGGTATATATATAATCATCTCTTTGTTTTCCATTTTATATAAGATAATACATTCTCTATGATTTCCAGTTCAAGAGGACTAAGAACAAGATACTCTACCCCCATCTAGGTAAACCAAGCTGAAGAAAACACTGCAGGTACCCTCCCTCCATTCCAGTGCCCCTTACCCTCATCTACTGGACAAAAGACCTCAGGAACTTTTCTGAATACTCCCCAGGGCTCCTGTAACATTAACAGTTGAAATTGCCCTTTGCGTGCCTCTTTAGCATTCAGAGACAAAGTGCCTCAGCACTGATTTCTGTAACTTCTAACAAGCAGTGCAGATCAGATGGGCTTCTCCAGGGTCTCCTTATAAAAGCCCACCCTAGGCCCCGCTCTGTGGCTTAGTTGGTTATTCAGGTTCTGAAAGCCTGATTAAGTCCTCAATAAATGATCAAGTTTATATGACATGTATTATTTTTACAGGGAGAGACGAAGTATTTTTAAGAAAGGAAAAACTATCTTCATTTTGGTTTTACACCCCAGCCTCCCTACTGATCCCGGGTCTTGAGTTCTGCATGGCCTACAAGCCAGCATGTCAGCTGCCTGAGCCCCCAGTTTCAGGAGCCTGTTTATGGCCATTCTAACCAAAAGACTGAGGCAGACAATCAACACAAACAAATAAACATCAGTACAGTATTTCTTCTTCCCCTCCCTGCCTGACAGCCTGCCTCCACCTACTTTCACTCCTGACTCCACCTTTTCTTAAAAAAAGACCGCGCCCTGGTGAAGCAGCTGTTGGGTCATTTGCCTCCGAGGGAGCACAGGCCACACACCCCTGAGTAAGAGTCCCCGGTAGGGGAAAACCACCGGTGTGAACAACTAAAGATAAAAACAAAGGAATGCTTTCTCCTTGCTCTTCTTGCTGCCTGGTCCCCTTCATTCCTGTCTGCCTGCACCTTTCCTTTAAGACAAAATGACAGGCTGATGCACCCAGCGACCTGGGCAGGGAGGATGGGTCCAGCAGGCACAGCAGGTCCACACACCCCAGGGTGCAGAGTCAGGGCAACTGGCAGTAGTCAGCCGGGATCTGGGGGTGGGGTTATGTTCAACAGTTTCTGGGGAAGGGGCGCGGGACTCATGGTCCAGGCCCAGACGGGCCCTGGAGGCGGACATGGGGGCTGGAGGAGGGGGCGACTCCGTGCCGCCTGTCCCGATGGGCGGAGCTTCCAGCACAACAGCCTGAAAAGGGTCGGTGGAGATGCACTTCTCCTTTTCCCGGGAGCTGGAGCATTGGGGGTCGTCCTCGGAAAAACGAATGACAAAGGAGAGGTGAACCGCTTCTCTGGCCCAGGGTCATCCTGGGCTTGTCTGGAAGAGGGACGCACCTGGGATGAGCCCTGCCGTCGGACTCGCAGCACGGCTGCTCCGGAGGACGACCCCGAGGAGAAGCGCGTGGTCTCCGCACTCAGCACCGTCCCACCTGGGGGCACCGCCTGGCTCCCCACGCGGGCGGCCCCGTGACTCTCGGACAGTGAGAGCCCGTCAGCGGGACAGTGGAGACGGATAGGGGGGACCTAGCAGTGCCCCGGTCTGCGTGCTCCCGGGCTGAGGTACGTTCTGGAAACTCGGGGTCTCAGTCAGGTGGACCCTGCCTGCTGCAGGGTCGCCAAGAGGGCTCCCCGTCTCTAGTCGTGCAGCGCCTTCCCCTCCCGGACAGCCGGCCCGGGATTGTCCAGGTCCCCATTACTGTAGGCGGGTGGTGCTACTAACCTGCGAGCGGGACGCAGACCCTCCCTTCCCCGCCCCAGGCCGCCCCGCCGCGTCGGCCGTTGGACCCCCGGCGTCCCCTGGCGGCGGCGGCGGCGACGTCGGCATGTCCGCCCGAGCTCCAGCCGGGACGTGCGGACCTCGCGGTGCAGAGTTCGCAGCGCCCGGACGGCGAGTGACTGTGGGTCTGCGGTGCGCTTCCAGCGCAGTGTGGGACTGCCCGGCGGGACAAGGGCACCCCCAAGCCAGACCGCTGACCAGGTGTGGCCTCGAGGGAGGCCGGGTGTCCCGTGTGACCCGCTGTTTTCTAAGGCTGCTCCAGAGTGCGGGGTGGGGAGTCCCTTCTTGCCTAGTCCTGGAAGGCGGCTTCCCGCGGTTTTTCCAAGTCCCAACATCTAGTGTGGGACAGACGAGTCCTGCCTCGAAGGTGAAGGGGGAAGGGTGACACAGCCCTCCAGCGCCCACTGAGCCCCTGTGCACCCTGCTCTACTGGCCCAGAAATCCCGGGGGTGGCGGTGTGGGGGCCGACGGTGCTGGGGTTGCAGGCTTGCACTCTGATCCTGCGGCCGCGTAAATTCTCAGTGAATTAACACTTTCTGCCGCCACATTTTTCTAATTCCATTTTGTATACTACATCATTGCCAAATTTGATATTTAAAATTTTCTTGATCCAGGCTGTTCTGTTGTGACTGGAGGTGTTTGTCATGGTTGAGTTTGCATTTCCATTATAATGCGGTTTAAAATCTTACTGTGCTTGTTGATAATTTGTCTATTTTTCATAAAGCATTTACTTTATTTCTTACAATCAAATATTGACAATGACCATGACTTTTATTTATACACTATTAAAGCAAAAATATATTTCCCTAGTATTTTGAAATGATGCCATATAGAATAAAATAGTTAGAACTTAAAGAGCAGAGATTAATTCTGTAACCGGTCATTTAAAAAAGCTTGACTAATAATTTGGTTCCTTCATAAAGTGGAAATTTAAGTATTTATACTGAGATTAATTTTAGAGATGGGTAGAAGTCTTTAGGAAGCCGGGGAAGAAATATTTTTATTTAGACTTTTTTCTTTTAAACCCGACCTCTGATCATAAACCTTAGTCCTTGGGCTTCACTTGGTTCACTCTAGTTTCAGGTGCCCGAGCCACCAGGGTCACCTCTCCTGACAGTCTTGAGGTTATCAGGGCGGAGTAGTGCGAAGTGGCTGCTCGATTTAGAAAGGCTCCTCACACTTCAGACGAACGCGGCAGGAAGCACACGGTCCGTGTGGTAGGAGCACATTTTGAATCTCGGGCCACAGAACGAGGGTTTGCGTGGTCACCTGTGGCACCAGAGAGTGACTGCACACAGCACTTCTGCAGATGGAAACCCTGAAGAGCGAAAAAGGTTTTGTTCGGCAGTCTTTGATATTTTTGCAGTGTCGCCAGCCAGCAGTGACTCCACAGGAGCGAGGCTGTGCTTCCTGTGCCGCCGGCTCCAGACCCCAGAGCTGCACTGACCGTGCGCTGAGCGTTCAGCCGGGCTCTGTAGCTGCCCCGCAGTTTCCCGTGTCAGGCGCCGGCATCGTTGCCGTCACAGGCTCGCAACCCTGCTGAACCTCTGCCCTGCTAGTCCTCCCTGTGTCCCACGCTCGGTGCTGGTGGCCGCTTGGCACATGCCTGCCTCACACTTGCCACTGTGGGCTGGCTGGTATCCCCACTCTAGAGCTGCTGTCTCCCTTCAGAGAACCGTGCCTGAGCGCCCACCCTGGCTACTCCATGTGTCCCGTGTCTCAGGCACTGGTCCTGCTGTTCCTTCAGGAAAACTCACACCCCAGATCCAGACCCACAGCTGTTAGGCAGCACCCCTGCTCCATGGCTGGTCCCTGGGCCCCTGGGCATCAGAACCAGTGCCCTCAGCCAGTGCGAGGATGCTTGTGACAGTGTCAAACAGAATTCACTTTGGCCACAACCTCCCCCAAGAAAAAGATGAACTGATCACCAGCTGATTTTGCCAATGAAGACTCCTGAGTAGCGTAACACATGCTCTTTATCCACTTCTCCTTCTGGGCTCATTCAGGTTCTGTTCTGCTCTTGGTTGATGTAAAAGATGCAGCAGTAAACAAGGGTGTGCTTAGTTGTTAGGGAAATAATTAAAAAATGGGACCACAAGATCTTAAGGGATTTATTTGAATTTTCAATTTCTTGAAGAATCCCCATAAATGATTTCAATCAGGATGGAACTAATTTACTCTTCCCAGCTAGTATGTAAGGGTTCTGTTTCTCTAATCCTTGTCAATACTGCTTGTATTCAGTGTTTTAGATAATAGTCATTCTCACCATGGGGAGTTGATGTATCATCGTTTTCATTTGCATTTTCCTGACAAGATAATGTGGTACATATTTTGGCCATCTGTCACTGGAGTAGGGTCTATTTAGATCTTCTGTCCTTTAATTGGGTTTTTTTGTTGATGCAGTTTTGAATTTCTTATATATTTTAGGTATCAGCCCTTGTCAGATATATATGAAAATAATTTTATGCACTAGAATGTGATTTATTTTTTAATCCTAGGTTCTATGACTGTAGAAGATTGTAAGTCTGTGGTTCATTTGTTTATTTTTGCTTTTGTTTCCTATGCCATTGCAGTTTAGTTTCCACAGCCATCTCTCAGGCCACTGGTGGATGTTTCAGAGTCTGTTACAGAGTAGTTGAGTCCCCATTGTTTTCCATGTGCCTGTCCAGTTGTCCTGGTATTATTTACTAAAGAGATTATCCTTGCTGTAGTATATGTTTTTTGCTAATTTGTCACAAATTCTGCATGTGTATATATTACATATTTGTCACAAATTCTGTATTGGTTTTTGGCCTCTCATTTGTGTTCTATTGATCTGTTTTTATTATAATAACATACTGATTTGATTACTGTTGCTTTGTAGTATATAGTTTGAAGTCAGGAAGCTTGAGACCTCAATTTTTATTCTGCACTTTATTTTGCTTAGAATGTTTTTTTTTTTTTTTTTTTTTTTTTCCTGAACAGCTAATAGATCATCTGAATGGCAGTGGTAATTCACATTGTGTCCTAAAATAAGATGGATATTGTGTTGGAAAAGAGAAAATGAACTAATTCAAATGTTAAGCAATTTTACAAAAAGCAGTAAACCAGGCAAGCTTTACATTTAAAAAACATACTTTTTACATTCAGGGCTGCCCCATTAAGTATGATCTCTTGAAAGAGAAACTTACACATAGAAAATCTGAAAAATTCTGAAATGTTATAAAGTCACCTAGAATCCCATTAGCTAGAAATAACCATGGTTAATATTTCTATATTTCTGATGAATTTTCTTTTTCTTTACAATTAAGCTTATAATGTGTACATTTTTTATAATGGTTATAAGGGTTTACAGTTTAGATGACAAAGAGGAACTTTTTGACAGTATAGATGACTCATTAAGCTTCCAAGAGGCAGGAAATAGTCACTCATGATCCTCGTCCATTCATGTCACAGGAGGATATGGCCTGTGTCCTTCAGAGGAGATTGACCTGCTCTACCAATTTATTTTATTTAGTTGTTTACCTTGGTTGTTCTCCCCAATGCTGGGACATGAACCCACATCCTTGGGTTGTAGAGAACCGTGCTCTTTGTCAAAGGCAGATGCCCCATTGTTAGAACCCATTTTACCCTTGTACCAATAACGTGATATGTGTGTTTTTGCTTGGTATTGGTATGCTAAAGAACTCTCAAATTTCTAGGATAAAGTGACTTCATAATCCCTTTATTATGCTGTTGGTTTTATAGTGTTCATATTATTGACAATGTGTACATTTATACTGATGATCTGGGACTATCATCAGTGTATATATTGGTTTTATTGGATTGAGGTTGTTTTAAGTGTTGGGTATTATGTTAAGTTTAAGGCTAAAGTTAGGAATCTGGTTTAGGTTAGTCAGTTTTTTTTTTCAGTTTAGGCCTTAGTGCTCAGGTTGTTTCTCTAGTTGTATGGGTAGGAATAAGTTTTCAGGATTTAGTTTTAGGCTATTCAGGTTAGGGTAAGAGTCAATCAGTTTGATTGTGAGGGTGAGTTTAGAAATATTCAAGAATCAGAGTAAAGGGATCTGCTTCATCCTGCCATTGTAAAGACCCAGAATTTTGGGGTTTAGGGTTAGAGCAACAACATTGAGAGTTTGGTGTCAAGTGGAATGTTTAAGGGCTTAAATTATAATGGTTTTGGTTTACCTTTATAGATTTGGGTATTAGGATTAGTGATTAAAATCCTGATTGTTTAAAAGAAAGAGCCAGTTAATTGATCAGCAGATGCTTATTTGGGAAGAGCTAACATAATTGCAATTGCTGACATGCATGACTTTCACAGGGAAGTAGAGTTGCCTAGTTTAAAAGGGGACACAGGAAGAGCGATTTCAGTGCTGCTTGTCAGCTGTGCTGTGGTGCCTCTTAGTGGTGGAGCAGTTGCTGGGCAGGAGGGTAGATTTTCCTTGCAGCAGTGGATGACTCCTGTTTGTCAGGGTAGCCTCCTTCCTTGGGTATGAGAAGTGCATGCAAATAGGGTAAGTGAGAATTTATGGGTGGTTTCTTCTACGTGTCTCTTATTTTAGTTAATGTTTTAATTTTTACAGCACTAGGCCTTCATCCCCCTTCATTTCCTCATCATCTGCTCTAGGATGTGTGGACGTGCCCATGGTAACACATTTGTGAAGGTGAGCTGACCATTGGTTTTCTGTCCCTGAAGTCCTAGGTTGACTAGAACAATGAAATGTCCTCTAATAACTGTCAAAACATTCTCAGTCCATGGTAGGGTTGTTAATGGAAGGGTTGTTAGAGGCCTACTGTGCTCCGGAAGTCCCAGGTTCCAACACAGCCCTGGCAGGTGGAATACTGAGGAGATGTGTGGTTGAGGACAGGGCATGTCCAGTGACCTGCCATCCTGGTGCAATTTCTTGAGATCTGATGATGTCTTCCTACTACTGGTTGGACTCTTCATTACACCTGAGTGAACAAGTGGACAGGAGTGGGCAGTCAGGTCTCATAGTACAGACTGTGACCTCCCGTTATCCAAGAAGGCACGTAGCCTGGGTTCTGCTCGGTTCAGCCTGGGTTCTTTTAAGTCCCCACGGCCAGAGGTTGCATTACCACTGGGTAACTGAACAACTGGGTCACCGGGTGATTGAACAGCTACTTGGCCAGTTGTGAAGAGTTTATTTGCCAATATCCATATTATTGAGATAAGTTTCTCCATTCACTCATATAGGCTCTTCACCTTAAAAACTGTCAGAGTAAAGCACTAGAAAAAGCTGCTTTATTGGGAAAAATTCTTGAACTGCTCCAAATGTCCACATTCATAGAAACAAACAAGAATGAGATTATCCTGTTTGAAAGGACTAATGAAGAACATTTTTTCTGACTCGTCACTGTTACCCTTACCTAGAGACTCCCCACCCTAGCAGTCCATTCCTCATATTTTCTCTAAAAATACTGTATCATGACCCATCTTGGACACATTTTTCTGGGAAGTTTATAGGATGAAGATATATTTATGGTTCATAATCTTTTTAATATGCTATTCTTTGTTATTCTTATTTTTATATAATATGTACATTTATACTTACAATGATATGACTGTATTTTTGTCATGTGTTTGTATAATTTGACTGGATTGTGATTTTTACTGGTTCGAGTATTGGCTGTTATGTAATTAGTGCCAAACCTAGTGTTAGGATTAAGGTTTGTGGTAATGGTGGGATTAGGAGTTTGGGTTAGAAGTTTAGGAATAAGGTTAGGATTTAAGGGTTGAGGTGATGGTGTTAAGAGTTGTGTGTAAGAGTGTCAATTTAGGTTTGATGTTATTTCACATTTAGGGTTGAGGGTGAGTGTTAGAAAGGCTCAGCGGGTCTGAGAAAACCCACAGTGTCAGGATCACACAGGGGTCAAGATTTAGAGGATTAGAAGTCAGGGTTAGAGGGTCACCATTTCATTGTTGTTTACAGTTTAGTGTGTTGAGGTTTTGATTGGTTAACATTTAGAGGTTAGGGGTTTATGGCTATATCAGTGAATTATATTCGCTGCCTTTTTTTTTTAAAGGAAGATCGAGGTAGGAATGAAGTTGAGGAGGCAGCAGGAAGGAGAGGAGGAGCACTTGATTTTATTTGGTTTTTCATAATGATTTTTCCCAGCCCCACGTCTTGAACCTGGGTCCTTGGTGTGTATGTGGACTGCGTCAAACCTCTACTCCACTAAGTTGCACCCTATTTGTTGCTTTTCAATGAAAAATAGCCAGTTACCACCTAAAGTGGGAATAGTGGGAATAGTAAACAATTACAATTTGTCTGTGATGTCATGCTTAAGAAAATGTAAATCCATTAAAAAATTATTCAGGCTGGGTGCACCCTGGTGGCAGTCCCACATATATTCCCAGGTCCCAGGTTCAAGACCTGGGGCCTTGGGGAACAACCAGAGTGAACAACTAAAGTGTTTTTTCCGTACTCCTCTGTCTTCCTGCCTGTGTACCTGCCTGCCTGCACCTTTCCTAACAAAAAAAGGGGGTGTCTGTAAAGAAATACCCAGGAGCTGTGGCAGGTAAAAAGGGGAGGGCGTTCTACATTGCTCCCTCCTGTTCGCTAGGGGCCACACCTGCGCCTCTCCCCCGCTGCACTCGTTAGTCCCGCCCCCCCATTAGTCCCACCCCTCGGGCTTCGTCCCGGTTCCCTGGGGTTAGTGCCCACCCTGAGAGCCTTTCTGTTTCCGGGGCAGACTGTTTCTCAGACACGGCTTGGAGGCGCCAGGCTGCTGCCGCTCCTGGGCTCTGTGAGGCCGGGTGATGGAAACTGGAGGAAAAGACAGGAATTTGAGTGAGAAGCGGGAGGTGAGGAAACGGAGGTAAAGTTTCTGTGTGGAGGTGCTGAGGGACTTTGAGGCGAGCACTTGATTTGCGTTTGTCTCCGTTCGCCCCGGTTTAGCGACGCTGTCCTGTCCCGCGTGAAAGTCTGTCCCGGTTTCAGTCAGGCGACTAAAGTGAAATTTGGCCAAAGCCGCCTGAGAAACCGCCAGACACGACGCTGGTTCCCAGACAGCGGCGCCCACCACGGCCCCCCACGCGACACACCCGCGGTGTCCCCTGAACCCCCCGCCCCACTCCTGACCGTCCCCGTCTCCTGCCTGACGCCCGCAGCCCCGCGCCCGACGCCCCTCAGCGGCGCCCGGTCGTCCCCAGTGGGTCCTGGTGTCTGCAGCTCAGTGTCTGTCAGACCTCGGGGCGCTGGCGGGTGACTCCGCGGCTCAACGCTGTTCTGAAACGTCTTCAGTCTTAATGTCACAAATCCTATGCCACGACTCTGCTGCATGTGCAGCTTTGCGGTCACATTTTGCCTCGTGTTGACTTTGTGTGTCTTCAAATTTCCTTTATGGCTTCTCTGACCCGCGCTTGGTCCTGGCACCTGGCGCCTGATGTCCCAATATCTGGCCACTAACGGAGCCTTGTTGAATCTGTGGGCTGTTACCGCTCTCATTCAGCAACATCGTGAGCAGAGCACACGGCAGGGTTGAAGTGTCTCAAGTCGTGGAGACCGTGTTCCATGTCATGTCATCAGTGCCCTGGGCACACTTAAGTGGCTGTTGTCTGAACCACCCTGCAGGTTAATGAGCTCCCATGGCCCACGGGTCATTCCCGCGACTTCTCCACCTGCTCCAGGGAGCAGTGTGAAGCCATAGGCACAGTGTGGGTGAGTCTCCTTCCCTTCAGTTCTGCTCTCACTTCTGGCCTTCGAAACTGTTACTCGAGTCCTCAGGACAGAGGGTTTCTTCTGCCACAGGCCTGTCAGCACATGGGCTGTGCTGGGGGCCTGCTATTTCCCCACTACTTCCCCACTACCAGTTCCCTCCCAGGGGCAGGCTTCCATGATTCCTGTGTTTTTGAACTGTGAACCACACTGTCTTTTTTCTCAGAGTGTCTTCACATCTTGGTTACTGGCAATAGGACTGAGAGACCAGTGGGGAGGAGGAAGGATGGTCAGTGGTGGGTCCATCCACATCCATCCATCATCCCTTCACCATCCATCTATCATCCATTCATCATCCATTCACCCATCCATCCACTATCCATTCATCCATCCATCATCCATCCACCATCCATCCACCATCCATCCATCCATCCATCCATCAACCTACCATCCATCCTGAAACAGAGGCCCTCTTCAGGGGAGGCAG
>RJWH01002856.1:0-196705 GCA_004363575.1 Solenodon paradoxus
CTGAGGATCATAAATGGAAATCATAGTTATTGTACATAATTTTTTCAACAAATATTTATGGGCTGCTTTTTATGTTCTAGACAGTGTTAAAAGCTGGGACAAGATAGCCAAGGTCGGACATTCCAAGGAATGAATAACACAAGAGGATAGTCATAGGAAGTGATGGGAATTGTCCTGGCTTGAAGCTAGTTATTTCTAAGAGAAATATTTAAGAAGAAAAGATACGGTCTACTTCTTCTGTTTATTGTAATAAACTTTAGCACAGAAGCATGGTATCAATGAGGGCAGGTATGGAGTTCATTCCCACTTATTTCTCATTCACGTTATTTTCTTCAGCCTTATAAATAATCCTATTAGATAGAAATGTAAGCCAAAGGAGTTCCCTTTTGCATAAACTGGAACTAAGATCTAACAAAGACCAACTGACTTGTCTAATGCAACACTGCCTTTTTCTCCTTACTCTGAGAAGCATGAATTAAATAAACAACCTTCTTCACTAGAAGCTCTTCAGGACAGAATCCGTTTCAAAAGCTCAGGGTAATGGTTTTTAAAATGCTTTTCAAAGGGATCTCAAAGACTTTCCTGAATCAGAACTATCTGAATATGGTAAAAATGCACATTCTTGGTGCCCAGGACGAACCGATCCAATTAGACTACCCGTAGATCTTTGATCTGCATTTTAAAACTCTTAGACTTGAAAGTTCCGGAACTACTCGAAGAATTTGGGTGGACCTCAACCCTACTGCAGGGCTAACATTTGCTTTTGAATAGATTTTTGTTAGCATTCCTAAGAGTAAGCCATGAGAAAGCAGTGGCTTTCTGGCTGGAATCTCTCTCTTTTGTGTGGAAGCATTTTTTTTTTTTTTTTTTTCCTTGTAAATCGGGGGTTCCGCTGAGCAGGTTGCTGGTGACCACTCGTAGTTCAAAAATCTTTTGGCTCTTCCCGACACCTTATTTCTCGCTGTCCATCATGGAGCCAAGAAATCGCCCCGCCGACCACTGTGGGGCGCCGGCTGCATGCGTTGCCTTCTTATTCTCTCGTTCTCGGGTCCGCCTTCGCGCCCTTAAGAAGACTCACCCGGAGTTCTTGCCCAAGAGCGCCAGCTGTCGCCGTCTTCTCGCGAGAACGGCTCACCCGTCCTCTCCCTGAACCCCCCCTCCCGCGGGCAGGTTCCATATTGGGTAAAATCTCGGTTCGCGGAGAGTCCCGGGAGCTGTTCTCGCGAGACAACCACGGGAGACTCCAGTTACTGGCCCTGGAACCACGACCACTGGATCCTTAGTGGGCGCTGCAACTGCAGCTGTAGACCTACCGCGCACGTCTGAGTCGGCCTGGTTGGGAAGAGGGTGCAGAGAGCGCGCGGAGGGCGCAGCCCTGACCGCCGGAGCGCACCCGTGCCCTTAGCAGGGCTCGCCGGATCGCTGAGACGCGCGTCCACTAGCTGCGGCTGACAGGGGCGGTGCACGCGGGAGACTGCGGGGTCTCGGCAGCCGCACCTGCGCTTGCAGCCAGCGCGGGGTCCCCGCCCGATCGGGCGGGAGAAGAGGGCCTGGAAGAGGGTGCGGGCGCAGGCGGGGCCCCGCAGGGCCACCTCCTCGCCCCGCGGCCGTCACTGGAAGATGTCTCAGGAGAGGCCCACGTTCTACCGGCAGGAGCTGAACAAGACAATCTGGGAGGTACCTGAACGTTACCAAAACCTGTCCCCGGTGGGCTCCGGCGCCTATGGCTCTGTGTGGTGAGTGTCACCGGGCCTGGGTCCGCGGTGGGCTGGGTGGCCCCTCGAGTGCCTGGCCTGCCCCCACGGCTCAGCGTTGCACCAAGCGGCAGGAATTTTTCTCGGGGCAGGGCATCGCTGCCCCGTTTGACTCCTGTCCTGCACTATCAGTACCCCTTGCACCCCTCACTCTGCACACCCAGGTAGGTGGTCAGCCGTGTGCAGGACGCAGGTCCTTGGTGCGCGGTGAGTGGCGGTGCTGGAGCTCGGTCCTGGCTCGCACCCTGAGCATTCTCTCTTGCTGGGTTACTGCTCCGGGGCCAGGCACGGGTGGGGGTGGGGTGAAACCCTTCAGGAAGTTCCCTGCCGGCGTGGAGCAAAGGGACCCTCTCCTGACTTGCACTCATCCGGGGAGCCCGAGCCTACCCTCTGAGCAGAACAGCCCGGTCAGCTGCCAGGAGAAGCAAGAAGGGCAAAGGCCGGGAGACTGCGGTCATCTGCACAAAACTGACGGCGAAGGGCGTTCTGCCCGGGCTCTTTTTGCAAACCTCAATCGAAATCCCATTTCGAGGAGCGTTCTTTTTTGGATTCACTCGAATTAGCAGCGGCTCATAGAGCTTAAAATACCGACTTTATCTTGGTGAGCACTGTGCCAGCTTGAGTGGTGTGTTTCCGATTCTGTTGAAAGCGTATTTCCTTTTCGCAGAGTGGGGGGTGGGTGGTAGCGCCTGCAAGAGCACTGCAGCTTGAGAAACTGGCGGCCTCGCAGACTGGCCACATACCACTGCTCATTTAAGTATTGTTTGACAAAACAATTTTCTCATTTGGAGCAAGTGAGATATACATCCGTTGGACGCCCTCAAGATCAAAAAGTTATTCACAGTGGGGGAAATTATTGTAAATATTTTAAAATTGCGATTATCCTTGTGAACACTGTGTTTTTAAAATCACTTAGAGGGACTTTAGTTACATAGCTCGCAATTTGTCTACATTTATAGCTTGAGGTACGCGATGGTTTTCCTAAGGGTATGAAATATATTAGCAAAGGAAGGAAGAGACATTTTTCAGCTTTAATTCACACTAACTGCGTTTAAATTAAGTTGTTGCCATAACATTTCCGGACCCAAAATATTTCTGTAACTTCCTAAGTTTTATACAATGTAATCTTAGATTTACCATAATTTGAGAGCTTCTGGTCTGAAGCTAATTAATGTAATTCTTGTGGCATACATATTTGAGAAGGGGGCTTCTACATTTTTTTTTTTTTTTTTCTTTTTTGGTTTGGAACGAATTGCAGGTTTTGGACGTGTTAATCTTTAAGTGCAATTCCTGTCTTTCTTAAAGTCACATCATGAATTTCCTGTTTGGTAGAATCTTCTGGGTAATTGAGATTGTGCAATTGTGTCCAGTAACAGATCATATTGCGTTTTCTAGTTCAAGCTGCTTGAGTTAATGTTGCAAATGGCATCATGCTTGACATCTTTTTCCCCATGTTTATTGTACAGCAGTTTAATTTTAAGAGATTTTGTAATACTTTATATGTATATGTAGATATGTGTGTTACTAGTAATTTTTAGAATTTGTATTTGAGTCATTGCTCCTTTCATAGCTCATCAGAACTCCAATTTTCAGTCTTGAATTGGGACATTCATTTTTGTTGTATTGAGTTTTTGTTCCCAATGATGTTTAAGGTTTAATGGAGTGATACAGCAGAATAGCGCAACTAAAGGGAGTTTGGTTAATGTGAAAAGAACTGCTTGCAAGGCTTCCCTTATGCTGGTGTGGTTAGCTCTGTGCGGGAACAGGAAATCCAGATTTACAATGAAGTATCATTAAAATGAACTCCACATTTCTTTAGTACTTTATTTTTCTGGCTGATAGAAGCCAGCCATACGTGACACTTAAAAATAATTTTGTTAGACAGGTTTTTCAAAATAATGTATTACATTCCCATTTGTAAATTTCATAAGGTATAAAAGACATACAGTGACTAGTCTCCTTTCTTGCATTCCAGCCATGCTATTTTTTTATTCTTTTCCCTAAATATAACCAATGGTATATTTCCTGTTTGTGTTTGTTTTTGGTTTTTGGTTTTTTTTTTTGAAGGAAAGGTGCAGGCAGGAATGAAGGTAAGTAAGGCAGGCAGAAAGAGAGAAGGAAGAGGCACCTTTATTTTATTTTTTTATATAGTTGTTCACACTGGTTGCTTTGCTGCCCACTGTCCTCCACAAACTCAGGGTCATGTGGCTTGCTCCTTCTAGGCGAGTGACCTAACCTCTGCTCCACCAGGGCACACCAATGGTATATTTCTTGTGTGTCATTCCAGGGAGGTAAAATTTTTATTCTTTAGTAGTATTTCTACTGAAGGGATTTAAGATGTAACCTCTAGTATAAATGGAGGAAAATACACCTGAAATTATATGACAGTTGACTGTAAACAAATGTAATCCATTTTTGGATTAAAATATTAGAATTTAGATTTACAAGTAAGGGTTGCCTACTTCAGAATAGTAATTTGCTGATGATAATGATAATCTTTCAGTTAGCGACTGTTCCGGTGTGCCAGAATACATTTTGGGGTAAGTTCTCTTAGAATTTATTTTGGAGTCTGTGCTTTGTGCTATTTTTCACCATCTCCATCCTTTGAGAGTTGACTTGATTTTAGAGAATAATAAAATAAAATTTCAATGCAAATACTTTAAAGAATTTGGACTCAAATCAGGTGAAAAAGACTAGGCCATCAGGTTGATGATACTATTTCAAATATGAGTTGTAACTCTAAAGTAGTGACACAGAATGCGTTGTGTGACTTGTCGAACTGGATCTGAAGTCTGCCCCAAAAAAGAATCTCTGGAAGTATTTTAACAAATGTAACAGCACTCAAATATGTATCAGTTTGATTGCTCTGAACTGTAATAGACTTTGATGTGTAACTTAAAAGGTTTTTTTTTTTTAAATATTAAGTCTACTTTCCGTATTTTAATTTTTATTTAGTATATATATATATATTTTTTAAAAAGCAGATAGCTGTGATAACCAATTGCAAATCAATAAAGTTCAAGGAATCAGACTAGAAATGCGAGAATCGATGGTTTCACCAGTATGCCTTTCTTGTTTTAAAGAGTAAAAGGAACTGAGCTAAGGCTTACAGTTTTAAGGAACTTTGCGTATTGTTTGTGAAGGGAAATGAAGCAAAATTGTTCAAGAGTATGTTGTTGCAAAGCATTGATTTTTGTGGTTTTGGGACAGAAGGTGGAATCTTTGTGGTGAGTTTAAGGAAATATAAACAGGAACTTAAATGCCTTTTCTCTGGGGTACGGTTTTTCTAGATCTTTGCTGTTGATTAGAGGAGGTGGGGCATTGTTAACCATAAATAGCAGGTGAGAAATAAGAATTACTCTTAAATCTTGTTCCGTGGTTTATTCGACAGTATTTGTTCAATACCAACTGGAACCACATAGCAGGTTAGATGTCTTGAAATGCTGCTGAACCAGACAGGATAAGACAAAACATTCCTTCCTAGAGCTTAAAGCTAATGGGAGTAGTAACTACATTTTACTGATTGTTTACTATGTTCCAGGCATTGCATTGTGCAGTTTATATTTGTTATCAGTATGTAAAGTATACACAAACATTTGGTAAGAGGATGGCAAACTTTACTAAGAAATCAAATCAGATCCAACTTTCTAAAAACTCTGTGGAACAAGGTGGTGTGTAAATAAATATAGTGAAAATAAATGATGCTAAATTTTTTTTTTTTTTTTTTTTTTTTACTACTAATGGTCACTCACCATTTTAAATATTTTTAGGATGAGCCAGGGCACAGCTAGATAAAAACAGGTCATTATTGAGTATGCAAAGGTGACTTATTAACTCCTTATGGTGGGAGGGGTATGCGTTTTACTTTTCTAGTGAGGGTAATAGATAAATGTGGATCTTTATTTCTATTTGCTTTTAGTTGTAACCAAATACAAGGTGTTTAGCTGCCTGTTACCAGTGCCAACCAATTAAAAAAAAATTAAGCACAGTGGAAATTTTTGCATTGTTGCTATATAAAGACTTTAAGAAAGAGTTCAGTCAATTTGGCTATAAATTCGTATTTTATCTGTCTTCTTGTGACTTAATCATTAAGTCCCCCGGACATAGTCCATATACATGCTAAGGACCAGAGTTCACATCTGGGGCTGGGGCAGCAACCAAGATAACTAAATAAATAATCATAAAGTCAAAGCTTCTTCCTCCTCTTTCTTCCTGCCTTCATTCCAGCCTGCACTTTTTCTTAAAGGAAACAAAAGGCATATTTTATTTATTGAAACTCATTTTTCCATTGATACTTTTGCACTGGCGCTCTCTCTCTCTCTCTCAGTGGACAAAAGGGATTCTTTTCTTTTTTTAAAGGAAAGGTACAGGCAGGAATGAAGGTAAATAGGCAGGCAGGAAGAAGCATGTAATTTAGTTGTTCACATTGGTTGTTTCCCTGGCTACAGGTCTTGAACCAGAGCTGGATGTATGTGGATTGCACTGGGTTTAACTCTCCAGGTCACCAGGGCTCGCCCTTCTGCCTCTCCTTTAAAATAAGGATATCCCAGACTGCTGTCTTTTCAATTCTGCCAGTTCGTTTCTTGAGACTCAGGAGTACCCTGCTTTTGATTTTCCTTGAGCTTAGTTCGCTTTGGAGATGATTTGTGTTGACTCTGCCTTTCATGGGCAGCAGAGCAGATGGTGATGAGCCTCTTAGGCTGAGGATTCAAAGATGGATGAATTCACTGGGCTAGATCCTGCTCACATTAGTATTAACTGACATTTTTATGGGATTTTCCAGTTTATCAAGTCTTTTCAGTCAAAGCATTATCATTCAGTCCTCACTGGCTCCAAGAAGGTATCATTAGCCCAGTTAAATAGATGAGGCCCTCAACTCATTAAAGAAATGTCATCCTTGTCATTGCTGCTTTGGAGTTGGTTCTGGGGTTCCAGTACTTTGGAGGTTTCTTTCCCTGTACATGTTGGCTACTAAGATTGTGTGGTGGCATTTTTTAGTGAAGAAGTGGATTGCTGAGTCACTTGGCAATAGAGTTGTGACTATAGGAATCCCATCCTACCACTGTCATGGCTCAACTAATCTGAGGGGTAATAACATAACTCATTAAAGCTGCTTCTCTTCCTCAGTATTGCTAAACCAAAAATGAACTCACTGCCCAGATTAAATCTTTTTCCAAATAAATTATGAAGCAGTACAAATAGTTCCCAAATTATGAATCCCAATGGTTTGAAATTCTTCTGTGTTCATTTTATAAAATTGGAACTATCTGTATATGTTTGTATATAAGTTAGGATATAAATAGAAAGAACTTCCTCTTTAGGCCTTTGAAAATACATTGGATTTTGTTCTTTATTGTTAAATAGCTAAGAGGTCTTAGGACTATAGTGCTCAAAAACCCTCGTTATAAAGTGGGTTCCCCTGCCTTGAAACCTAGGGATTTCATCTCATAGTTGGCATCTACTTGGAAGTCATGCACATATTTCTGTTCAGGATGAAAAGAGCAGCAGCAAACAACTTTTTAAACCTGAAATATTTTCAGAAGTATTTTATTTTAGAAGCCTTTGCATACACAGTACTTCCATAACTTAAGTACATAGGTGTTGTAAATGTATAAGATTAACTGGTTTTTCAACATTTTAGCCTTTTAAGAATTTATTCCAGGAATGAGGATGGTGGTCTGTAAATTCTGCACTTTCGACAGATGGTCCCTAGTTGCTGGCATTCTTGGTTTCTAGGCTGAATATCAGAGATAAAAAGATACAGATGAGAGAGGAGTTTTGGCCTTGGGCAAATGGGTAAATGTAAATGCCATTTATTTGAACTTTGGATAGTAGAGGATACAGGATTTTGGCGGCAAAGGGGCAAGGAGATGAGTTCATAGTAATCTCAAAGACTATACTGATACTGAGCATCTACTATGTACTGATAGCTCCTCGGATGTTGGAGATGGAGAATGTACAAAACAGGCACATTTCTACTGGTGAGCACTTCTCATGGGGATGGAAATGGAAGTAGATAAGAAACAAGTAAAATTTATATTATGTGAGGTGAAAAGTGCTATATGGAAAATGAAAGCTGGGATGGCTGTGTGACACTTTAAGCTGGAGTAGGTAGACAGGGTGGCCCTTCTGTGATAAAGTGACAGTTGAGTAGAATTGAGTAGCCCTGAAGAAGGTACTGTAGGTCACTGTTTGGTTATGGGTGGGGAGAAACAATGTCCCAGGCAGAGGGATCTGCAGCTCCAAAGGCCTGACTCTCCAGGAACAGTTGGGAGACCAGTATGGTTAGACCTGAGTGAGGCAGGAGCCAAACAGTAGTAGTAGAGGGTGGCTCACCTGCAGATGTTCTATGTTCGTTAGAGTCTTACTGACATGTGTGAGAACTTTGCCTTTTACTCTTGAGTAAGAAGAGAATCCATGGGGGATTATTGCAAGAGAGAGACATTCTCTAACTTATATTTTAACATATCACTCTGCTATGGGGTACCTTTTTTTTTTCTGTTTCTTAACCGTTTGGGGTGTTATTTGTAATTTAGGGTAGAATGTGGGAGTCAGATGAATTGGTTCGGGGCCCCTAACATGCTCACGGTTCTCATTCCAGAAGGCTCAGCATACCAGAGCCAGTACTTTAGGTGGGCCCTAGAAATTTAGGGTACTCCAGCCTAGTTCTTTAAATAATACACGCTCACCTCACCGTTTTAGGTTTCTGTTGCTAAAAGGAAGGGAGCAAAGAGATTAGCCTCAGACTTCTTTTAACAAAAGAAGATAAGCCTACTGGCAGATTGAAGGTTTTCTGATTTCTTTAGGCATCGAGGTTTTGTGTTGGATTGTTGTTTTTGTGTTTTTTTCTTTTTTTCACAATTGGGTCCTATTTTAAATGTAATTTTACCTTCCTTCAGTTTCTAGGGTCTCATTTTCTTTTTATTTGGCCCTGTATCGGCTTTGCATTCCTCTACCTTTCCCGCATTACAATAATTTTATTAGCGATCAAATGATTATTACCTGTTACTAATGTTTTGAGCTCTGAAACCTCAAGGACTTTTCTGTTAACTTGAATAGATTAACTTACAGATTGAAAGAGTCTACACATATGTGACACTATAAAACCCAGAGGATTTATTGTCCTCTCTGCCTTTAGCGATATAAGCTTCTGTCATTTATCCTGAAAGTTATCCCCCTTTGTACTGCTTCATCGTGTAGTTGCAGAAAATAAGTGTTCCTAAAAACAGATTCCCATGGCAACATAACAAAAAGGTAATAGAACAAATGTTTATTTTGTCTAGACCTGCTGTCTGAGTTACTTGAGACCCTGGACTTGTTGGCTCCTGTTACTTTGATCGATGTTATTAAAGATTTCCTTGTTTTCCTCAAAACCTTAGGACTTGGTATTGTCACTGTGCCTTTGACAGGAAGGAAGGTTTGTGAGCCATGTGTGCCTTACTGCCAGTCTACCCACAAGTATGCATTCGTTGCTTTTCCAAGAATATGCTTCCTCATGCGTATATGCAGTGTAGGCATCATGCAACACATAGCCATGCAAAAAAAAAAAAAAAAAAAAGCATACCAATTTCTTTTTGTCTTCTTAAATTCATTAATTCAGTATTGCCAGCGCTAGGCACTGCACTAGGTGTTTTGTTCGTAAAGATGTCAGAAACCAAAAAAAGTAGGCAGCATCTCTGCTTTTGAATGCATCAGTCTCGAAGGGACATATTTATATATTATTTCTTCAAAGATTGCTTTGGAAGTCCTCCATAGTTTTTCTTTTCTGCTTTCTTTCAGTTCTAAGTTGCCATCTCAAATCTACCTTTGTATCATTAATGCTTCCCTTGAAATTTTCTTTTCGATTCTTTCATGTCTCTCTTGTATCTAATGACATATTGGCCGTGTTTTACATCTAAGGCAATTTTATACAAGGATATGTGCTGCAAATCTGTGTCAGAGAAGCTTTTCATCTGATGAGTCAGATCTGGAAAGTGAAGACATCAGCATGTGCCCATAAGAGGTCAGAACTTCTTCTTTTGATCTGCCCAGCGCTTGGGAAGATAATTTTGAGGGTGAGGGTAAAGACCCTTAACTCATCCCTATACTTCCATTTGGGCTAGTGTCTCTGCTCTGACAGTCTTCTTACGTATAAATCCTGTGTCCCTAATCATGCCTGTAGTCTGCCCGTGGCACATTCAGCCACAGGTGTCTGCTTCATGCAGGTGTATATTGAACTATTCTCTTTGTATTTCCTCATCTCTCTAGTAGATGTAACTTTATTCCCAGAAATAGTTATTTTATTGTAAATGTCCCCAATAGCTATTTCTTTCGTTCCCCATCTGTCAAATCCTTCTTCTAGAACTTTAGCTAGCTTGAACCTTCTTGAACTTAGACTTTTGAAGAGTATCTGTTTATGGCTTCCTCTGCAGGCTACCAAGTGCTGGTGAAAATCTTAGCTGTCTTCCTCATTTAGTGTGATAAAATATATTTCCTTAATGATCTTAGTGTTAAACTGAAGTGACATATTTTTGGTTTGCTTCATTTTCTGACTCCTAGTTTTGAGTCCTAAATTGTTTTGAGTGATCAGCTTTGAAATGAGCTGAGCAAATTAAATGATATTGATGCTGAAGGGAGCAACTGGGGGGGAATGGCAAATTAAAAGAACAGATAGTATTATGAGCATCTTTTAAGCTGTCTTTATGTTTCCAAACATAGTGTAACCAAGGGTTATTCAATCTATTGACATTTTGGATGGGGTAATTTTGATTTTGTGGGATATGCTGTCTTGTGTATTGTAAGTTGTTTGACAGCATGTCTGAACCTTATCCACACTATCAGTTGCAACACCCAGTCAAAACAACCAAAAATGTCTCTAGACGTTTCCACAAGTCTCCAGGGAACTCTTGACTGTGAACTACCATATTTTGCCATAATGATGCACACTTTTTTGGCCCAAATATCAAGGGATGTGCATTATACATGGGTCATACTAGTTCTGTATCCATATAGATGCTTTTGATTCTTATATTTATGCTTATGAGTTAAAAGTGTAATTCTAGACAGGAGTAATTATATCCATATGCAGAATAAGACCCTAGAATATGATCATCAGTCGAATGTAGATGAACTTTCAAGGAAAGCAGTTTCGGCCAGCAATTCAAGCAAATTACACCAAGAGGGCTGTGTTCACAGGAAAAGTGACTCTGACTTGATCAGCTAGGTGATGTTAACTTTATTACCATAGGGTGAGCAGCGGGACATTTCTCTGCTTGCATTTTAGGTGGGAGCTAGTGATAGAGCTGATATTTTTGCAGAAATATAGGCACTGCAAGCTTCAAGCTAGCAATCATTAACCATGGTAAAGAGCATAGCCACAGAGCTGCTGAGAAACACCTGGACCTCCTCCCACAGAGAGTGTCATCAGACTGGAGGCAACAGGAAGAAAAGCTTCCTGTACCTTGTATCTGTTCTTGTGTTTTGTAATTCTTTATTCCATAAAATTTCTTGTACCATAATATGTTAAAAGATAGATGGCAAAATTTCTCTATCATACGAAAAACAGGTACATAAATATAAACAAATAAAACTTTGAATTAAAAAATTAAAACAAGGCACAACCTAGTGGAACAGCAGTTAAGTCAGTCATCTCTGAAGGACGCAGGCCATATGCCCCTGGGTTTCAGTCCTGGGTCTGGGGAAAAGAATCAATGTGAACAACTAAAATGAAAATGAAATAAAATGCTTCTTCCTCCTCTCTCTTCCTGCCTGTCTGCCATCTTTCCTTTAAAAAAAAAAAAAAAAATTAAATGAAAGATTTTTTTTCCTAAAGTTTGGACCAAAAATGTGGTGTGCACATTATATATGGGAGTACATTATACACAGCAAAACATGGTGCTTACATAATCCTATATATTTGGATTGACTGACTCTAAGTAAAAATTAGGTAGGATAACTCGAACCTTCCCTACTGGTAACCTCAGTTCTATAGTTAGTGTCCAAGTGTTAGTCTTTGTTTTGTCTTTTCGTTTCCTGTTTGTTTATATTCCACATGAATGCCTTTCTCCTAACTTATTTCATTTAGCGTATCCCCTCTACTTCCATCCATGTCTTTGCAAATGACAGGATTTCCTCTCTGCTGTGTATATGTAGACCACACCTCTTATCAGTTGGTGAGCACTTCCATCGTTTCCATTTCTTGGCTATTGTAGATAATGCTGCAGTGTGCAAGGGGGTACATATGTTTCTACAAATTAGTGTTATTGGTAAATAGAAGTGGCTAATAGGATCATATAGAATTTTCATTCTCAGTTTTTTGGGGACTCTCCATATTGGTTTCCATAATGTTTGCACCAGTTTACACTCTCACCAACAGTGTAAAAGGGTTCTCTTTTCTCTGTGTTCTCGACACTTGTTTCCAATTTTGGATAATATCCATTCTCAGAGGTGTGAGATGATATTCTTGTTTTTCTCTGATAATGAGATGAGGAACATCTTTATATCTACCTCTTGGCCATCTATATGTCTTCTTTGAATAAATGTCTAAATATAGTATATTTTAAAACATGCATATATATATATATATATATATATATATAAAGATGTGTGAGGGCATTGTGGGTTATAGTATGTAGAATGATTTCATGGAGACGGGAGGATTTGAAGACTATTTTCAAGAAGGGGTAGTTTTTAGGAGAAGGAAAAGAAGCAAGCCAGGTGCCAGTCATGGAGCATAAACACTGAGTTCCTGTGTCTCTATACCTGTCAAAAGCTTGGCCAATGGAAAGCATCTTTGGAAGATTATCTGTGAAATATGTTTATTATTTATTTTTCTAAACACTTGTGATTTCCTCTGGAATTAAGTCTGTCAAAGCAGCATGCTGTACTATTTTGTACTCTTTTCCTCCTTTGGTAATAATGAACTGTATTTTAGCTTTATGACAGTGTTCTTCAATGATGGATGCTCAAGAAAAGAACCATCCCATTATTATATATGTATGAGGATGTTGATTAGGACATTTTTACTACATTATATAGTGTCTCCTTGATAAACGTTCACAAGAGGAACTTTCCTCTAGTTTTATGACAGGAATAATTATGCCTCTCTTCAGTTCTCCTGAGTATCTGGTTAGTTTTCATTCTATAGGTGTTGTGATTCATGCACTAGCTGGTTGTATTTTCTTTGTGATGGCTTTAGTGGGCTTAGAGCCAAATATGAGGCCCACCTCTGACGGGTATTTGGAAAGGACCTCATAATATACATTTGTATGCTAACCTTAGTCATATGGAGTTTCTTACTTATCTTATTTATTTTCTCTTTACTTAATGTTTTATCAAGTTTTGTACATGCAGTGCTAGGGTGCTTTAAATTCATTGTGGAATGAAGATATATATAAATAAATTTAAAAAGGTATATATAAATAAATTTAGAAGTTAAAGTTTTATATGAAAATATTGAGAATCCAATAAGATGGTTGTCTGTGGCCGCCCCCCGCCCCCCGACCTCCACCAGTGGGAAAGGCAAGTATGAATGTGTAACAAGACATTTAACTTTATTTAATGAATATTACTGTGTTCTAGGCATTGGATTTATAGTCAGAGGTAGATGAATAATAATGACATTCTGATATAATAACTACTTTTAATGAATTTTATATTTAAAATAATTATTTTATAAAATGTGAATTAGTCTTGCATCTTTGAAAGTCTTTGTGTACATTTCCAATCAGGGGGAAAACTTACACTAAACAGTATATTCTGAATTTTAGTTTGGAGAACGTGATCATCATAAAGATAGTTCTATTTTATGATGTTGTTCGTGAATGTAGGTTTTATTTGTAGCTATAGTTTCAAATATGTGATTAAGAGGAATTTTCCCAACTGGTAATACTAGTAAGTGAATCATTATAATGAAGGCAAAGCCCTATGGTTGTCCTTTTCTCCGCATCTTGGCTTCCTGGAAAAAGTGAGCATAGCGAGAGGTCTGATTTTGACCCACTGCATACTAATTAATGACCTTTAGTGAGTTGTTAATGTTTCTGCCCAGTAGTTTTTTATTTTGAAAAGTAAATATAACTGTCTCACAAGGTTATTACAAGGATTAAGCAATTTAACCAGGTACTCTGGTTTTGATCTTTCCCTAATAACAAGAGAGGTAGAACATGTTTTCATATGCCTGTTGGCAATCTGCCTATCTTCTTTGGAGAATTGTATTAAGATCTTCTGCCAAATTTTTAAGCGAATTGTCTTTCTGTTGTTGAGTTCACGTGCTCTTGATATATTTTGAATATAGCTCCTTGTTGGATATATGATGTGCAAATAGCTTCTCCCATTCAGTAGAATATCTTTTTTTTTTTTTTTTTTTTTTTAAAGGGAAGGTGCAGGAATGAAGGTGAGCAGGCAGGCAGGAAGAGAGAGGAGGAAGAAACACTTATCTTATTTATTTCTTCATCTTGGTTATTTCCCCAGCCCTGGGTCTTGAACCTGGGACCTTGGGATGTATGTGAACTGCACCACAGTGGACTAGCCCAGTAGGTCACCGGGGCAGCCCAAAAGTCTTTTGTTTTAATGAGAGTTTCTTTTACTGTGCAGAAGTTTTTTAGTTCGATGTCCTATTTGTTTAGTTTAAATTGTATTTCCCTTCTGGGAGCTGATTCCCAAAGACATCTCTTAGGTCAAGGAATGTTTTGCCTACATTTTCTTCTATGTATTTTATGGTTTCAGGTCTGCCATCCAAGTCATTAGTCATTTTGAATTAATTTTTGTATATAGTGTTAGGTAGGATCTAGTTTCAGCCATTTGCATGTCCAGTTTTCCCTGCACCATTTATTGAAGAGACTATCTTTGCCCCATTGTATGCTTTTGGCTCACTTGTCGTAAATTATCCATTTATGTGTGGGTTTATTTCCAGGCTCTCAGTTCTATTCCATTGCTATGCGTCTGTTTTATTCTAATACCATGCTGATTTGATTCCTATTGCTTTGTAGTATAGTTTCAAGTCAGGGACTATGACAGATCTATTTTTGTTCTTTTTTTTCTTGGGATTGTTTTTGCTATTTGGGGTTTTTTGTAGTTTCAAATAAATTTTATGATATTTTGTTTTATTTCTGTGAAGATTGTAATTTTGATGAGAATTGCAATAAATCTGGTTCATTGATTTTTTTTTTCTTTTTTTTAAGAGGAGGAAGAAAAAGTCTTATTGATTTTAGTTGTTGAATTTTTTGTTTTCACCCCTGCCCCAGGTCTCAAACCTAGGTCCTTGGACTTTATGTGGTCTGCATGCCAGCATCTCAGCCACCTGAGCCATGAGTACGCTCTTTATTGATTTTTTTAATAGTCTTTTTGATCTCTGTTATATTTCTGCTCTAAATTTTATTATCGCCCTCCGTCTTTGGCCTTTGGTTTTGTTTTTTTCTTTTTTTAGTCCCTTCTTGTTTCTTGAAGTAGGACTATGTTAGCAGTTTCTCTCAGTACTGTTTTTGTTGCATTCCATAGATTCTGATGTCACGTCTTTATTTTCATTTGACTCCGGGTATTGTTGTTTTTCCACCTTTGATTTCCTCATTGATCCAGTAGTTGTTCAGTAACATGTTTATTCCCCACTTCTTTGCAATTTCCATCTCTTTCCTCTTGGTTGATAAGAATATATTTTAAATGGACTGAGCTTTTAGCAGAGTTGAACTTGCCTTTCTGTTTATGGTATGGTGATTAAGAGCTCACAGTTGAAAAAATCTAATTGTGTTTGAATCCCAGTCTATTGATATCCTGGGCATGTTATTTAACCTCTTTGTGCCTCAGTTTTCTCTGTAAAATTTTCTCTGTGAAATGGAAAGAATGTCTTCTCATAAAATAGTAGTAATTAAAGATGCTCTTTTATGTAAAAACAGTGCCTAACACCCGTGAAGTAAATTTTAAACAATGGATGCTATTAAATTTACAAAAATTTAGAGTCAGATGATAAAGTTGAAGTTTATTTCAGATAACTACATTATAAAATACTCTTTTTTTATACTTTCATCAAGCATTTGTTGAGAATGTACCACATACCAGGCATTATGTTACATCCTATGTAATTCAATGATGAATAAAACCAAAGACATTTTCTCCCCTGAAGAAAATTATGATGAATGGGAAAGTCAGACATTATTAATATCTGATATGTATGCTGTATCTTGGGGCAGACCCTTTGCTAACCCTCTGCTATAAAAATGATCACATTTAATCCTAACAAATATCCTGCAGGTTAGATATAAACATTATCATCACTTTTTTTAAATCGGTGAGGTTTAGAGAATTAACTTCATTACAACTATTAGGCAACAGAGCTGGAATTAAAATCTTTATAGTCTAAATGACAAGTTCTTTATTTAACCGCTTTGCTGGGTGATAAATAAACACATAGTAATAAACTGGAATTATCAGGATTTGCAGGAAACTGATTAATCCTAGCCTGCCTTTTACTGGACATAGGAACAATAGATTCGGGACTCAAATACAGATAAAAATACATACTTTGCTACTGGTAACGCTGGCATGGAGATGACTTGGGAGAGGCAGCTCATGTGGGCTTCTTATTTTTATCCCCAACAGAATTGAACTTGCCTACTTAGTCACAGACAAGTCAGCTAGAAATCTGATTTACGTTCCTTGGTTCAGGAGGTCCCAACAGTCCTACCAGTGAAGGAGAGGAGAAAGTGGAGTTGGGCAGACAAACTCTGAGGTGGAGAGTTGAAGAGTCTGGGTCACGCAGCAGCAAGGCCATTTCCTCAATCTTACCAGAGCCAGTGAGGGATATAGAGTATAAGTTTACTTATAACCTCCTAAAGGAAAGATGCTATTATTTTATGAGTTTGTAGAAACAGGGTGTGTAGGAGAGAAGAAAACCTCCCTCCTTTTAAGTGAGATAAAGAAGGAAATGATTAGGATATTGTTATAACTACTTGGAACCTCTTAGATACATCTCTGAGGGGATGATTATTTCTGCTAGTGCTATAAGAATTCAACTGTGGGGTGGGCCGGGGCGGGTAGGTGGGGAGAGAAAAGCATCTCAGAATCAGGAACAGCCTGTCTGAAGAGTTTAAGGAACTGAAAGGAGCCAGCATTTTTAGAACCATGCTCTGAAAACTCCAACATACAGATTCCCGTAGAGGAACTACATACAATGCAGATGAAGAAGTGCCCATAGAGGTCAGACGAAACCAGCAGAATGTGCTGATATGGACTCCAGGTTGGAGAGTGTTTAGAGAGAGGAGAAGTAGTTAATCGTGTCAGTTGCTAATCCAGAAAAGTAGACTTTGGGCTTTGTAACACTGATCATTAATGATCCTGAGGAGAGGAGTGGGATGATTAAGCAAAGAATGGAAGTTGAGAAAATGAGTCTGTTGTGTACACCTGTGCTTCTCAAATCTTAAGAAGTATAAAAATTAGGACCTCATGGAAATGTAAATTCTACTCTAAATCCTGAGATTCTGCATTGCTAAAGAGTTCCTAGATAATGCCAATGCTGCCAGCCCATGGTTGTAACAGAAAGGTATATTAGTGGTTCTCAGACTTCATTTGTGTAAGAATTATGTGGAAGACTTATTTAATAAGATACAGATTACTGGACCCACTTCAGAGTTCTAATTCAGTAGGTCTGGGGTGGCAGCTAAGAATTTGCATTTCTTCCCTGGTTATGCTAATGCTGCCCATTTAGGAACCATCCTTTGAGAACCAGTGGAGAATGTTAACAGATTGGGAGCTATCAAAGGAAATTTTTTGTTTGTTGAGCATATTTATGCTGATCAGAATGATTAAGTATATAAAGAGAAATGGATGTCATAAGAAACAGGGTGGAGTGAAGACCTTGAAAAAAGGAGGGAGGATAACTCCAAAGCATATCTTGAGTGAAGTCTTGGATTTTTGTAAGAGCTTGTGTCTTTAGTTATAGCAAGAGCGAAAGCAGAGAAGATGAGTTTGTAGATTTTGTGATAGGAAGATGGAATTCCCTTGTGATGGTTTCTGTTTTCTCAGTGAAGGCAAGGGCAGGTGCCTCTTGAGGGAGCAGGATGAGTAGAAAGTTTGAAGAAAGGGCTAGTGTTAAATGATGACTTTGAATAAGAAAAATAAACTTACTAGAAAAAAATGACAGCATCGGGAGCCTTATGTGAGGTTAAGATCAGAAATTAAGAATGAAACCAATCTGTGTAATTGTGCATTTGCTTTTTCTTTCACCACAGTTCTTGGATTCAGATAAGGAAATTGAATAGTTGCGATTACTCAGTTAAGACTATATCCAGTGCTTACACGAAAGAGGGAGAGTTACAGAAGCATGTAGTGCAAGCCAGGCAAGATGGAAATGAAGATGAGAGGGCTGAGGGGTAGAAACAAAGAGTGTGTTCAATGAACTGCTGTAGCCGGGGGACATGTCAACTTGGGTCATCTAAAAGGGGAAGGAGGTTTGTGATAGAAAGTGCTGGTATTCACAATTTTATAGACAGAGCCGATTTTAGTGGTGACCGAGCTCTAGGGTGTGGCCGTGATGGTGGCTGGATCAGGTGGAGTTTCCTGGAGAGGTCAGGAAACCAAGAGGCCAGGATGGTTGGATGTGCCCTCCACCTGGATGTTGAAGTTGCCAAGAAGGAAGACAGAAATTGGGAGTGGAGAGGGATTTTGAGATAGGGGCTAACTTTATAATAAATGATGGAAAATTCCAGGTCCAGGAACAGCAGCAGCAGGAGAGAGAGAGGGGAGAAAAAGAGAGAGAGAGAGAGAGAGAGAGAGAGAGAGAGAGAGAGAGAGAGAGAGAGAGAGAGAGAGAGAGGGAGAGTGTCAGAGAGAGTCAGAGAGAGTCAGAGAGAGTCATGAACAGAGGTGTTTGAAAAATAAAAAGAGAGTTATGGTCTGAAATGGTCATGATACTTGGCAAGGAGGGTGTCTTCTCCAGCTGTGAGCCATGAGGTACCTGGGATATGAGACTACTCTAATGGCAGGGCTGTGAGAGAAGTGGTATCCTCAGGTATAGCAGTGTTTCAATTAAAGCAAAGAGATGGAAAGAAGCTTCAGAAAAGAGGTTGAAGATTTACAGGAGTTTATCACAAATTGGAAATTGAAGAGCAAGGGCATAGTGTCAAGATTTAAGAGTGAAGGGAGGGGAAATATGGAATAAGCGCAGTCGTGTAGGAAAGAAAGTTTGGTAATAGGTGATCTGAAAGCCTTGGATGCCCCTTAGAGACTGAGATAACCAGAGACGAGGCATGATGGAATTCGCCCGAACAGTCTCCGAGAATGGTCAGAGTACACATCAAGTTTCTTGCTGTGGATGGTCCCACATGATACAGCCTCTGCCTGCGTTTCTGGATTCTTTTTGACTCTCCCCTTGCTCTCTGTGCCCCACTTACGCCTCTGGCTTTCTGTCATGGCAACATGCCATATTTTTCTTTTGTGTGTGTGTGTGTGTGGTTTTTCTTTGTCCTTGCTCTTCAGTGAAGCAGCATAGTAAAGTAGTTAATAACATGAGCTCTGGATCCAGACTCCCCGCTCTGTCGCTTTCTAGCTTGGTGACCATAGCCAGGTTCTTTAACCTCTCTGTGCTTCTGTTTCCTTTTTTGTAAGAGGCAGAATGATAGTAGTACTTTCTTCACTAGGGTTTGGGGGGATTACTGCATTTTGTCCAAATTTGAGAGGGAAAAATAAGGATGCGCATTATACAGAGATAGTACTAATACTGTATATAAATGTTTTAATTCTTTCATTTATGCTTACGAGTTGTAAGTGTAACTCTAGGAATCGATAGCAATAATAATAGCCGTGTGCAAAATAATACCCTGGAAAAAGGAGGGATGAATGAAGAAGGTGTTGAACTCTGGTTCAACAAAGTCTGGTCAAAAGGCCTGGAGAATTACTTGAAAAGACAGCTTTTGCTTATTTTTGATCGCTTTAGGGCCCATGTTACACAAAGTGCAAAAGCCCTCACAGTGAACTTAAAAACCCAAATTGCTGTGATACCTGGTGAGCTAGCCACCAACTGCAACCTCTTGATACATCAATAAAAAAGCCCTTTAAGGCCCTCATGGAAAAAGAGTGGGCGTCAGGGATGCAGTCAGCTGGTAATGATTTACAGCAGCTACAAGGCAGCATCAAGAAAGCATCCATCGCCCAGGTTTGTGATTGGATCCTAAGATCATGCAACAATGTCAGAAGGAATTAGTTGCAAAATCATTTTAAAAATGCAGCATCAGCAATGCAGTGGATGGAACTGAGGACAATGAAATTTACCAGGATAAGGAAAGTGACTCTTCAGAAGACACCAGTAATACAGAAATTGAAGAAGATGGTACTTCTGGTATTGACAGTGATGAAGAGTTGCTGGGCTTCTATGATACGTAAACTGTAAATTTGTTACTGGTATAGTAAATGTCTTGTATCATCATATGTTAAAAACGAAATGCTGACATTCCTTTATAATAAAAAAACAAAACTTGAATTGAAAAATGAAAATGAGAGGGGATTATGCTAAATGAAACAAGTCAAAAAAAGATAGATACCAGATGACCTCACTCATAGGTGGGATGTAAACAGACAAAACAAAGGAACAGATGAAACATAACCAACCCTGGAACATTTGCAACAGAACTGAGGTGACCAAAAGGGAATGGGGCAGGCGGCGGGCAAAATGGTGGCGGAGCCCACTGGACAATGGTGAAGAACACTTGATGACCAAATGGTGGAGGGCATGGTGTGTTGACATATCTAAGAAATGGAGAACCATACATAGGAATTTATTTTAATGTGTAGAATAATTACTACAACAAAACATAAAAGAAAATGAAGACTAAAGATTCTTTTTCCTGAAAGTATGGACCAAAAGCATGAGTGCACATTATACATGGGAGAGTATTATACATGGCAAAATGCAGTAAAGGAGTTAACTTTAAAATTAATGTAGGTGCATCCCTGTGACTCAGCAATTAAGGTGCAAGCCATGTGAAGCCCGAGGACCTGGGCTTGACACCCCAAGCTGGGTGAAGGAAAAACAAAAAAATTCAAATTTAGCATAAAAGGCTTAGAACAGTTCCTGGTATACAGGAAAGACTCAATAAATACCTATATAATGTTTCTTCCCTCTGCCTGAAGCTCTTTTTCCATTTATTTTTAGTCAGTGCTGTTTCGTCACCATTCAGTCGTCTCAGCTCAAAATGTACTTCTTCAGACATCTTAGCTAAAATATTGTGACTCTATTGGCTTCTGTCATTCTTTATCCCTTTAACTCTGTTTTATATAGTTGTAGTATTCATCATTGTTTGAAATTACATTGTTCTGAACTTACCTATTTATTCCCCGTGTCCCCTGAGGGGAGCAGGTTGTTGACTTGTTCCCTACTGTGTCTCAGCTTCTAAAACACACCAAATACTTGTAGATGCTCGAGGAATGTTTCTTCCAACTCGTTGTCCTGAAAGCTTGGTGGTTTCTAAGGCCTCCGCTCTGCTGAGACAACATCTGGTAGCTAGCTGATGGTGGGGCCTAGGCAGAGAAGACAGAGTCTGGCTCTTTGTTTATCAGTCTGTTTGGCTCATCTAGCTCGGGTGACAGCCTGTTTTGTAAGTTTCGTTGGGACACAGCCACATCCATTTAAAAAAAAATTGTTATCTCACTGGTTTTCATTCACAATCAGTTGCGTAGTTGTGACAGAGACTCTTAGCCTCACAAAATATAAAATATTTATTATATCTGGCCCTTTATGGAAAAAGTTTGCTGACTCCTGATGGAGATGCTTAGGAAAGACTAGCCAGAAATGTCAAACAAAATGGAAGTTTTCTTTGGATGTGGGGATTGCAGGTCATTTCACTTTTAATCTTTGTACTTCCTTATAAGTTCTCATTTTGATGTGTTTAGAGCACTTTAATGATGGGTTTTTAATATCTTTTTTTCCTAGTGCTGCTTTTGACACAAAAACTGGATTACGTGTAGCAGTAAAGAAGCTGTCCAGACCATTTCAGTCCATTATTCACGCCAAAAGGACCTACAGAGAACTACGGCTACTGAAGCATATGAAACATGAAAATGTAAGTTCATCATTCAAGGGAGAATAATTTTTGCTCTTGAATAGACAGGAGAAAAGTGTGTGTTTTACCTGCTGCAGATGGAAGTACATTAGAGCGCATCAGGTTTGGACCACACTTCTTGTACTAGGACGTCCATGATCACGCAATGGCAGGTACCGACTCAGAACCCTGGGGCACAGCTGCTGCATCTTCCTAGAGTTCTAGAGTTACTTTAAGATTTTTAGAGAGAAGAGTTGTTTTAAAATGAAAAAGAAGACATTATGAAGTCTATTACAAAATGAAAAATAATTTTTAAAAGAAAATATTACAAAGAAATTTTATATTCCTTACCTGGTATGCATATGGCTATATTATCAAAATATGGGAATCTCTGGTTATTTTTCATTATGATTGGTTATTTCAGTGGAGAAAATTGAGAAACAGTACTTTAGACTCGCTGAAAGTCCTATCAAAAAGATGTAATTCAACAAGGTAACCCTTTAAAAAATCTTCCAAAAGCAGCTTTTCCAGATTCAGGTATTTTAATAAATGTGGCAAAAACATTAAGTTAAATAGAACTTTTATTTGCTTTCAAGTTGGGAATTTGAGAACAATGCCATCCTGCAAAAGATTCCTTAAAAATCCCATTATGGTAAATAAATAAATGGATGTGGTTGGAACTGAAAGTGAAATAAACAGTTGACCTAAGACACTTATTTTTTGGAATTTACAAAGCAAATTAAACCATAGGGGAAGAGGTTCGGAGGCAGGAGCAAGTGGTGATCGGGTCTCCTGGACTGTGTTGGCGACTGTCGGTTATTTGGTGGTGGGGTGGTGTGTTGTCATATATTTGATGAATAGTGAACCTGTATGTCTCAACTTACTTTGTGAAATCAAAGTTACACATTTGAAAAGTAAAGTCAATTAAAACGAATATATCGTTGTGCCCTGGTGGTTTAGTGGTTAAAGTCCACTGCCTCCACCAGCACTGTCCACATACAACCAAGATAAACAGCTAAATAAAATAAATAAATGTTGGCATGCTCTGCCTCCACCTGAAGCACAGTACACATACATCCCAAGGATCTGGGTTCACATCCCAGTCCAGGGAAAACAACCAGAATTTATAGTTAGATAAAGATAAATAAAATGCTTCTTTCTCTTCTGTCTTCCTTTCTGCCCGCCTTCTCAGTCTTCAATCCTGCCTGCACCTTTCCTTTAACAAATAAAATTAATGCTTTTATAATAATTTGTGATTGCTGTGTGAAAAGAACTGTGTAATTTGTAACATTGTAAAAACAATAACCATAAAGAAATTTTAGAGTCATTGACTCTATTGATTGTTTTACTATGTAGGGAAAAAGTCAAAATCCATAAAATTTTACTTAGCTGTTTAGACTATTTCTGTTTTAAAATTGAACTTTTTTTTTCCACCATAAGAGGGAAAAAGCACAGATAAGTGATACTTTATTAACGTGCATTGTTTCACCAAGTACAAGCCTCTCTTAAATTGAAAGCATTAAGATAAATTTGGAGCTGGGTTATGGATACATAATAGCTGCTTGACTTTTTTTTTTTTTTTTTTTTGTTAAGGAAAAGTGCAGGCAGGAATGAAGGCAGGCAAGCAAAACAGAGAGAGGAGGAATCATTTTTGTTATATTCAGTTCGTCTTGGTTGTTTCCTCTGGTCCTTTGGGCATGAACCTGGGTCCTTGGAATGTACGTGGATTATGCTGGACTTGAGGCTGCAGGACAAACCGCTACACCTCCAGGGCACACCTAATGCTAGATTTATATTGCATGCTATCGAGAAAATCCTGCTTTTCTTAGATAACCTTTATTTGTGGGTATAATTTTATTTACGTACCCATGTACAAACCTAAGTCCTTGTTTTTCAGTTTTTCCCTAAAGACAACCTCCTATTTGGAAAACAATCATTTTAAACTTATCTCCTATTATTCTGAGTTTGTAAAAGCTCAGAGCTACAGCTCTCCTAACTGGTGACATGCTTACAAGAAGTTGAAATCTGTGGAAAAAGCTGGAAGGAGAAGCTTTATTCCAAGATCTGCATAAAATCAAGGTGGCCTGGCAGCTTAACTGATGTGTTTACATTTGTTTTTTTAACACAGTGTATGCTGTTTTTCATTACACATTAATAAATGTGACAGAGACATTATTATAGCTCTTTGAATATAAAAAATACTTTGCAAATGAAATGTCAGCCAAACATTTATGGGACCCCAAAACACTTCCAGGAGACCCCAGAATCCCACTGATGTTGCTTATGCTAATTTAAGAATATCTGTTTTAGATTACCAATGCTATACTTTATTATTTTACCTTACAGACAATTTCAGCCAGTATTTAGGGACAAATTTATGTTGGATTATCGGAATCCATGCCTTGGTTTTTTTCAGTGATCATAAGAAACAAACTTACTTAGTTTTATATGCTTTACTTTTTCTATAATAAGACACCTCAAAATGTGTCTTAATGTGGTACTGAACTAGTTATATTTGTACCATTCTATATAGTCACACATCGTTTAACAAAGTTGGGTTGATCAGACCGTATTATACGGTGGTTCCAGTATCATATTAGCCTGAGTATCTAGTAGGCTATACCTCCTAGGTTTCTTTAATTACTCTCTGACTTTCACACAGTGACAAAATTACCATATGATACATTTTTGTCGCTGTCATTAGGAATACATGACTATTTATAGAAATGAGAAGACCACGGTGATTGGATTTAATTTAGTCAAGACTCAGACTAATAAAAAAAAAAGAGAGCTAGCAGTATTGGAAAAATAGGATTTCGATTTACAAAAGTTGTTGCATAAGCCATTTGTTAATAGCATCTATCTGTTTAATATGAAGATGTCTGGATTTTAGCAATAGCTGTGTAGGTCACTCTCACTTAGAAGTTGATGATTATTTGTTTGAACAAAAGAAGGCACATGACTGAATATTTCTTAGTTCTCCATTCTGTTGGCAAATGTTCAAAGTGGGAATAGGAAGGGACTAAAAGACTGACTCAGTCTAGAAAATTCCTGAATGTTAGTCTATTCTACAGTTGTTTGGTGCTTACAATGTAAAAGTAGTTTTACCCAATAAGGAATCAAGACTTGCAAGTAAGTTTAAACAAGGATTTTAAGAGAATTTCTTCTCCATCATCTTCCTCTTCTTCTTTTGTTTTTTAAATCACTCTTTTGGGCCACAGTCCAATTTTTACTCATCACTCCTCCCAAAAGCATAGTAGCAGTAGCTTAAAAACCTTAGTAATTTTGGCTATTGTTAAGTGTGCACATGTGATTTTTTTACACAATAATGACTGACCCATAATCCACAGTTCATCCTAAATTATTTATTTTATTGGTGATAATGAGTGACAAATATCCATTTATCAGAAGGGTCTAGGAGCTAGGCGATGATCTCTCTCACTCTAAAAATTATTCTCTGAACAAAGTTAACGGGCCCATTCTGATTGAACTTGCTGCCTTCTCCAAGAAAATTTTAAAGGGAAGCAGCTGTTCTCAGGATAGATACTAGATTACCCAGTTAAGGGCCCAAAGAGCTGTACATTTTAAAGGTTAAATTTAATTAAAAGATTCTTTTCAGGAATTTTATTTCGAAGGCAAGTCGGTTATTATGGTGTGCTTGTATTAAATGTATTAAATATTATACTTTGATTACTGAGTTCAAGTGGATTTTAATGAATATGTTCCAATTAGGTAAAAATGTTTTACTTCCATCTGTAAGTTTGGGAGCCCTTATAGGACAATCATTAGAGATGTTTGCTGATTACGTGTATCATAAACCTTTTCTAAAAATGTTATTCCTAGGTTACTTTTAGGTGTTCAAAATCATATAATGGCAGGAGTAAGAAAATAGACTAAAATGTTATTAACTTAAAAGGAAACATCCATTTAAGAAATAAGAAATGAATCGATTATGGAATATTCATAAAATGTTCCCCAAATCTATTTTAGTGCTGGGAAACATTTATTTTACAATACTTTCCTTATGATTAACATTCCATAAATACAATTTCTGAAGAAGGGATATTTTGTAAAAGACCACAAAAAATTAAAAATATTTTAATATAACATGAGTAATTTTAATCTCTTAAAATGTGCCCCTGTTATGGAAATTAAAGTTTGACAGATATTTAATGTGCTTTGCTTTATTTTTTTCCAAATTAGTTATGTGCTTTTAAAAAAATTTTTCAGTCCAAGAAAAGAACACGATTTATCACATTAAATACTTATTTCAAAAGAAACTCAGGAAAGTACAATATATTGGATATTTCCAAAGCAATTAAACTTTAAAGTGAATATAGTATAATATATAGAAATTAATAATATAAGCTTGAGTCACAATTTCTTAGTTTGGAAAAGCTAAAAATTGAAATTATCAAGAAGACTAAGGTAACTAAAAAGAAAAACTCAGTGAGATGAAAGTAAAATTTAAAAATTTTGTATGCCATTATCCAAATAAAACTATCAATAATGATAAAACTAAACAGGATAAAATATTAATAAGCACACAGGATTTGGGAATAAAAGATAAATTTGAGCCTTGGCTCTGGCACTTATATACTATATAACCTTAGGCAAATTTCTTAGCTTTGGTCTATAAAATGGGGATAATAAAATCTACATCATAGCTTATCTTAAATAAGGTAATATATGGCAAGTGTTTAAACAGGCCCCACAGAACAATCACAAGCAAAGAAATTGAAGAGATAATCCAGAGTTACCCTAAAAATAAAAGCCCAGGACCAGATGTCTTTTCCAGTGAGTTTCACCAAAACTTCAGAGAAGAATTAATACCTGTTCTACTGAAACGCTTCTGAAATACTGAAGAACAGGGAATATTCCCAAACACTCTCCATGAGGCCAACATCACACTGATAGCAAAAGACGACAGAGATGTCACCAAGAAAGAATACCAGAGACAAATAATATCTCAAATGAACATGTTTTTAAATGATGTTTCTTTATACTTTTTATAGCACCTTTTAGTATTTTTGTAGAACTGGTTTTGTGGTGATAAATTCATTTAACTTTTGTTTATTGGAAAAGCTTCTGATCATTCTTTTAGTTCTGAATGATAATCTCTGAGAGACTAGTATCCTAGGCTGAAAATCCTCTTCTTTCAGTCTTTTGTAGCATTTTAGTTCAGAAATCCACTGATAGTCTTATGGGGACTCTTTTATAGGACTTGCTTTTCTCTGTATGCTTTTAAGATTCTTTCTTTATCTGGTATTTTGACATTGTGATGACAGTGTGTCTAGGTGTTGGTCTGCTTGAGTTTCTTTTATTCGGGACACTCCTTGAGCTTCCTGGGTCTGGAATCCTCCTTATTCTTCAGGTTAGGAAATTTTCAGCTAGTATTTCTTCAAATACAGTTTCTGCCCCTTTTTCTCTCCTCCTTCTGGGACCCCTGTGATGTGAATGGTGTTTCTTTTTTTAATCATTTGAATAGTTTATGTCTCATTTTGTTACCAGAAATAGTAGCTTGAAATAGTTTGTTCCTGTGATTTAGATTTTGTAATTCTTGTAACTCTAGGGGTTGTGAACTCACTTATTTTGGTGATCCACAGTGGGTCAGTCCTTTGTGCTGGGTTCCTTTAGATACATTGTTTAGTTAATCTTCTTCACAGTGCTGTGAAAACAAGTAATGGTGTCCACATGTCTTTCATATGGTAAAAATGAGGGTCAGAGAAGACAATTTTTTAAAAATTTATTTAACCAGTATTAATTGAACTGCTTCATGCTGGGCACTATTCCAGAGTGCTGGTGTTATTGGAATGAAAAGACGTAAGTGCCTGGATCCAGGAAATCACAAACTTATTGTGGGGGCCAAACTTACAGCTGTTTGATTCCAAACAGAAATTGGAGCTTTATTTGAAAATATTTAGTCCTTGTTTTTACTGTCTTTGAAGAAGCTTTTGTGTGAATAACCCTGTGTAAATCGGATCGTTAGTTTTATTTTGATCTAAGGATGATTTTCACAGTCAATTAAATTGTTACAAAACAAATTGTTTTAGGCTCTTCTTATCGAATGGAGGAGATGGGACATTTCAAGTAACAAGAATTAGTGGTTTAAAAATACTGGAACAGGCCTGCGCTAGTGAAGTGGCTGTTGCCACCGCCACCTCTGGCCAAGCACAGTCCACATGCATCCTGGGACCTGGGTTCACGTCCTGGGACCAGGGGGAGTAGCCAAGATGTACAATTAAATTTAAAACATAAGTAAATCAGTACTTCTTGCTCCTCCTTCTTCCTGCCTGCTTGCCTATTTACCTTCATTTCTGCCTACACTGTCCCCTTAAAAAAAAATCAGAAAATAAAATAGGCATGTAGCTTTCAGCTAACCTAAATTACAAGTGGTTCTGGGAAAGAGTAATGAAAAGGTCAGAGTTCTTAAGCCAGGAGTGTCTCAGACTCAAGGAAAGCAATTATGGTTTAGATAGGGAATGAAAAAGAAAATTATTTGACTGAAGTTTAAAGCAATATTCAGAGCCATTACACAGTTATGAATATATTGTTGGTAGAAATGTAAGTTGACCTTACCTTAATGGAGGACATTGTGACAATACTGAGATCCTTAAATAGATTGATTTCCTTTAATCCTGTCATTCTATTTCTTGAAAATTATTCTCTGGAAAAAATACCATGTGATTCAATCTCTCGCTCTCTCTCTCTCTTCCTCTCCCCCCCTCCCCCAACTCCACCTCCGTGTTCCTTAAATGCCCAAAGATAGGAAATTGATTAAATGATGGTATCTACAACTTACATTATTGAAATTTATTTAAGCACATCAAGGTAGTCATGTGTTAGTTGGCAAGATAATATATAAAATTATATGTACATTATAACCCTAATTTAATTTATTCACATTAGGAAATATCTCAAAATGTTAAGGCTAGTTAAAATGACTTGTGCAATTATAGGTAATTTTGATTTTCTTGTATGCAGTTGTCTAGGTAAAGATCTTATGAGTAACTATACCTTTCATTTGGAATAAGATAAAAAGATTTAAAAAGTTTTCCTTAAAAAAAAGTTTTTCTTGACTTCAAAGGCCTTTTTATTTCCCTTTGGATTCAGGCTGTATTATTGAACTTGCTCTTAAAAGTGTGATATTTGGATGAATGAAATCATGTTCTAATTAAAAGGTCTTTTTTTACCAGCCCCAGATCTGAAACCCAGGTCCATGGTTTTGGCTTTCACAGTCTGTGCTTAGCCATCTGAGGAGCTACAAGAGGGGCAGGAGCTCTCTTCTTCATAAATTTTGAATGCTGTTATATCTTGCTTTTAGAGACATTCAATGTGACTAATTAGAACAGCATGCTAATGAGACCACAGCTGTGGGTTGATGTTCATGAGGGTCATTTATTTTTCATTTGTTTCATATTCAGATACTCTTAAATCTGGCTGGGCATATTATGAATGAATTAGAGTATTTCTGGCTTGCTTTCTTAGTGCCTAACTTTGTAGAAATGAATGGTCTGGGTTTTAAGAGGAACTGAGGTAGGGGGATGGTATGTGTAGATAAATCAGTATTTATCCATTTACCAGAAAAACTGCTCAAAGACCATGAATTACTGAGTATTAAGTGGCTTTTTGCTTGATCTTTGTGTAAAGATACCTTTTTCTTTTTTTGCTTTTGAAGTAGTCTGATCTAAATACATAATAATGATAAAGAAAATTAAAATATTAGGAATATTATAAGAATAATATCAAGAATATACCAAGAGAATATCTTGGAGCTTTAATAAATGTCAGTTTTGAAGACTACAGTAATTTGGAATTTTGCATGAAATAATGTTTGAAATATAAAATGATACTGTAATAACAACTGTACAAGTGTGACCTTTTTCTTTTTATTAATCATTAGATTATTAGTGCATATTAAATAAAAGGACTCTGAATTTTTTGCCTCCTGATAAAATAATGGCCATATTTGACCAAATTCTAAAGATATTAAGATTTTTTTTTTAAGGTACAGGCAGGAAGAGAGAGGAAAAAAAGCTTTTTATTTAGTTGTTCACACTGATTGTTTCCCTCCTGGACCCAGGACTTGAACCCAGGGGTGTGCGGTGTGCATTCCTTTGGAGGTGATTGAACTAACCGCTACTCCATCAGGGCATGCCGAGATTTCTTAATCTTGAGACGTGTTGTTAACAAGTAAAAAACAAAAATGTAATTTCAGTAGAAAATTAGTTGGAATTATTACGTATACACTGTGATATTGAATTGAGATGGCTAGATTTGGAATTAACTCCTTTTTTAAATTATTAAGACCTGATGAGTATTATAGTAAGTATATACTTATTGTTTCGTTTATTTGTTTTATTGTAGGTGATTGGTCTGTTGGATGTTTTTACACCGGCAAGGTCTCTGGAAGAATTTAATGATGTGTGAGTATCTTTTATCTCTGCCTCCCTCAGCTAGAGTATGAAAATTAGCAGCCCCTTTCTGTCCCTAAACCAGTATGCAGTACAGAGACAGCGCAAACACAGTTGACAGTCTTAATGGGAGAGAAGAACAATTTAGATGACCAAACTGCTAAGTTCTGAAAGATCCTACATGATTTGGTCCTGTGCATGCTCTCCTGACAGTTTTCACCCTCTGCTCAACTGTTCCGGCCTTTTCAGTTTTCCTTGAATACAGACAGCCATGTTCCCAGGAGGGTGTTTGCGCTGTTTTCCGCTGTTGACCTGGAACACTTTCCCCACATGTCCTCATGACCAGTTCCTTCATTTTCTTTAGGATCCTACTCAAAGATCTCTTCATCAGAAGAGAAGTGTTTCGCCATAGCAGAAGATGTTCTCGCTGTCAGTGTCTACGTAACGCGTTTTTAGCAAATTTTGCCATCATGTATTTTTTGTTGTCTTCTCCCTCAAGTTTTTAAGCTCTCTTAGAGTTGGGAGTTTGTTTTTTTTTTCCTTATTGAGTCTTTAGTACTTAGAAATTTTCAAATGAGACAACTAAAGTTGAGAGATAAGCTGAATTGTGTAGTATCACATACAGAATTACATACTTTCCAGACCTTTTTTGGCTCTGAAATCTATTTCTAGATTTCTGTGTCTAGATTCACAGTCGATCTGTTATAGGTTCTATGTATAATGTCAAAACTAAAGACCTTCCAGTTTACATGTAGCCTCTTTAATAAGATGAAACTTAAATTTGTACCTAAAACAGGAAGTCAAATTTGTAATGTCTAAATAAGGTATGAGATGTTTAGTGATTCCAGAATATGAGAGGTTAGTGGAGGGAAGAAGGTAATAATTTAAAGAAGGTAATAATTATGTCTGAAGAAAATGATAAGTAGAGTTTAGAGGTTGAAACTTACTTCAAAGAAATGAAGGAAATGTTTAAAGTATACAGAAAAGGAGATTTATAGAGACTTGAGAATGTTAAAGGAGTAGCCAAACTGTGATACTTTTGTTTGTAGATAAAAAATTTTGTCTTAGTAGGTTCTGATTATATGTGTGTGTGTAGGTATAGTGAGGGAGAGCTTTTTCCTAATTTAGCTTATAAATGTCACCTGCTTGGAAGTAATGCTTTTTTTTTCCATCACAGTATTAACAGTATTGTAACTGCATTAATTAACAGTTATATTTGCCATTTATTTCCTTATCAGAGAGGTCTACTGAAAATGAGGCAAGAGAGTTGGTGAAGAATTGTATGTATCTATACTGACTCACTTTTGAAAGCTAAAATCATATAGATCTTTTAAAAAAAGAAAAAAGGCCAAAAGAGAGGAATCTTGACCATTGGGTGTTATCCAAGAAGTGCCTAATAAATGAAGTTCTAGAACAGAGCGCTGTCTAGAGTACTGAAAATCACTTATTGTAGAGTTCCGACTTTTTGCTGACAGTACATTTTACTAATAAGAGTCACTTTGAGGAATGGTGACTTAGGCTCTCTATAATTTGTTCACATTTAGAGGAGGTCATCTATACAAGAAAAGTGGAAAGCAAGATTTTTATTTATCATGAAATCATTTCTTCAGCCATTAACCTAATAAAGTACTACTTAATTCCTTTTTAAAGATGGGAGAACTAGATATTCCAACTGTTCTCAAGGCAAGCTTTGATTATTTTGATATGTTATGAACATTGACAGTAGTGGACATGTCTTACTAAAATGAAAATAAATTTGCTTTCCATAGATAAATATTGTAAAAAAAGGTATGTGGTTGTCCATCACTGCTTCTTTTGGAAATGGTTTAAAGTGTGTCCATTTTCATATTTTTTTCCCATTCCCATTACTTTTAAAAGCTATTATGTCTTTCATAAAGCATTCAGTAACTTTGCAGGATGCTTGCTTTTATCCACTATTGCCAGATTTCTCTTAGAAACCTTTCTACGTGTAATGAGTTGGAAATTGATAATTGATTGTGGTGGATTAGTCTTAAGGTTTCCTGGAAACAATGTATAAAGATTTGACTAGTTCCTGCCAGACACTGCCATGAATACTTTTCTGTTGATGTAATTGTAGCCTAGGATCAATACTTAATAGTTCCATATAGACTAATCTTATATACTAGCATATAATGTTTCGACAGTGTCACCCTCTGTCTGGAAGTCTTAGTGATAAAATGGATAGGGAAGGATTTGAAGGGAAAATGCACAGTAGGGGAGTATTCTAACTTAAAGTATGTGTTCTCTTAGGCTGTTCAGTCAATGATGTTCTGACTGTATGGAATTTCTTAAACCACTGATAACCATTTAAACACAGTAGTTACACTTGAATTTACTATGGTTATATTGGTCAAACTGACTAACACCTTTGTGAATTAGCATGGACCTTTTATTTTTTAAAGGAAAGGTGCAAGCAGACATGAAGGCGAGCAGAGGCAGCAGGCAGGCAGGAAGAGAGAAGAGGAAGAAGTATTTTAATTATTTTATTGAATTGTTCATCTTGGTTGTCCCCTCCAGTCCTGGGACACAAACGCAGAACCTTGGGATGTACGTGGTCTGTACCCGGCCATTCACCAGGACACACCAGAGAGTTAGGATTTTTAGGTTTTATCTTAAGACTAATTAAGATAGATTCTAATAGAATAATCAAGAACAGTGTTTCCTTTGTTAACCTTTTCTCCTTAAAATCATTTTTAAAAGTTGAGCGAAGACTCTTTTACTATGTGATGTCATAAAATGTAATTATTTGCAAATTAAAAAAATCCTATTAAGCTCTTCATAATCTTTATAAGGATTTTTTTTTAAGTTGTTGGGAGTTTATTTTTTTCTTTGTTTTTTCTTAAGGAACGATGCAGGCAGGAATAAAGGCAAGTAGGTAGGCAGACAGGGAGAGGAGGAATAAGTATTTATTTTATTTAGTTGTTATTTTGGTAGTTTTTACCCAGCCCCGGTCACAAATCCAGGTCCTAGGAATGTATGTGAACTGTGCCAACTGGAGGCTGTGATTTTAACTGCTAAGCCATCATGGTGCACCAAGGATATATTATTTTAATGATTGCCTTTTATTGGATATGCAAAAGTTTACCAATGTATTGTATTATAAATATTCTGTAATAAGCATGTCTTGATACAAAAAATTTAATTATTTGCAAATCAGCCAGAAACTGGATCCTCTCTTTGAGTCTTGCAGTTTGTCATATTTTATACTAAAGGTATACAGTAACCAGTATCCTAGATTTTCAGGGGGAAGTCTTGATTGCAAAATATTAACCAAATTTTCTGCATTCTCAGATTTGTTATATTATGTGTCATTTGGGGCTTAAAAAATATATTCCTTCCTCCCCTGTGGCTCAGGCAGCTAAGGAGCAAGCTATGAAAGCTGTGGACCCCAGTTCAAGACCTGAGATTGGGGGTGAGGGGTAAAAAAGAAGAGAAAACGACTGTGATTTTGATTGTATATTTTACAGTTTTACTAATCTTTCTTCTTTCTTCTTTGTTAAAGATTAACTTCGATATTAAGAATTTTTAAGGAAAGTATCTATAGATATTGTAGTTCCTGGTTATTGGGACATTATAAAACTTTTCGAAAGTCACTTTTTTTGACTTAAATTCTGCATCAGCTGGAAGAACTTGGAGGCGCAGTATAAGCTGTGGCCTTCGAGATCCAGTCGTTTTGGATTTAGCTCCTCACATTACCACTCTTAATCTTGAGCAAGTTACTTATCCTTATTGTCTCCTCAGCCATGAAAGGGGAATGCTAATGTCCCTTACAGAGTTGTGGGGAAAAGCACATGAGACATGAGCATAAAAGCAGTGGTTGGCACGGAATAAGTGCTAATATGTTTGGTTATGTTATATTGAATTTGGTACATCTCTTAAATCAGAACTACCTTTGTGAAAACATTTTTAAAAGGTCAGTTTACTCTAAGTTACATTTAGAGTGCAGCCTTTCTTCAAAGCAATAGAAACACTCAAGTTCAAAAAAAAAAAAAAATACCTGCTAATATTTTATTCTAAAGTTACATATAAACTATAACCCTACTGATTTATGAAATTGGGAACTGATCATAGCAGCCCAACAAGGAAATCATGACACAAGAAAAAGATTTCATTTCCTCTTTCAGGACATAAATAGTGTTTGTGTGTGTGTAGGGATCATAGACATTTATTTTTATATTTGTAATAGATTTAAATGTACTGACCTGGTTTCTTCCTCTCCGAATTTACTAAAAAAATAAATAAATAACAGTAGTAGTGAAATAAAATTGCCATTGTTTATAGCTCACCTTATTAATGTTATTATTCAGTCTCAGGAACGGGTAATGATTTTTACACACTAAATAAAACCTAACCTAATTTTTGAAAGTTCAGCCTCTTAGTTCTGTTTTGGTTTTTATGTTCCCATAGCTATGTAACACAATAATATGAGTGGGCAAGGCATTGCATCAAGAATTTGTTTGGTGAACCTGTTGGACTTGAATGTAATCATTCCCTGATCTTGCCTTCTAAAGACAGGATTAACAGCCACCTCCACACCTGTGAGGAGACGTTCTGGAATGCTGGGATGCCTCATCTTACTGATAAAACGTGTTCCTCATTCCTTTAAAGTAAATGGTGGAATATTGTCAGTGCATTATATTCTTTTACCAGCCAATGATATCTTTTTTCTGAAAAGGAGCAATTATGCTTTGGCAGTTTAACTTATTTTGAAAGGAAAGGTGCAGGCAGGAATGAAGGCAAGCCTAGAGGCAGGCCGGCAGGGACAGAGAGGAGAAAGAAGCACTTCATTTGTTTTATTTAGTTGTTCATCTTGCTTGTTCACTCCATCCACAGGACACAAACCCTGGTCCCCTGTACTGGCTAAAGGCTGCTGACCAAACCACCACTACTCCACCAGGGCTTGCCAAGATGCTCTTATTTTAGAACCTACAACTTGGAGGGTTTATAATGAGGTTAAAATGTAATAGAGAATTAAAAATGCAAAATACTTTGTTATGGCCATATATTTAATTATGCTGTATATTTCTCATTCAATGAAAGCATTTTTAAGAAAAAAGAATGCTAACACATATGTCATTCTAATCTCCATCTTTACTCATTTCCTTCTCCCTCACCTGTTCCCTCTCCCTCTCCCTAGGAAAAGATATGTCAAATAGAAGTGACTGTAAAAATGTTTAGAAAAATAGATGATAGGTGGTAAAATTAGAATAAGTGGTGTTGAAAATTGGAGAGTTGGTAAGCATTTAACTGTCATTGTGGTAATTCCTAGATAGACTTTTCTTAAAAAACTTTTTAAAAACATGAAGATAAGAGCTTTCAAAGGTGTTCTGCACTGTTGTGTAACTCTTGCATTAATTTCTAGGTATCTGGTGACCCATCTCATGGGGGCAGATCTGAATAACATTGTGAAATGTCAGAAGCTTACTGATGACCACGTTCAGTTCCTTATCTACCAAATTCTCCGAGGTCTCAAGGTACAGTCAGTATTAGTAATAATTCAGAGGAATGAATTCTCCTTCCTCTCCCTCTGCTATTTAGGGTTAAGAATACAAAACAAAAAACTTTTTTAATGGAAAATTTCAGACATCCACAAAATCACAAGTAAATCATAAAATAATGAACTCTCGTGTTTACTTAGAGACCGTAATTACAAACATACGACCAATCTTCTTTCTTTTGTATTCCCCAAGCCCTGGATTATTTTAAGGCAAGTCTAGACATCCTCTCATTTTAACCATAGATATTCAGTATACATGTCTGAGAGTTAAGGACTCTTCATTATTGTATCTCAACAGTAATAATAATTTCTCCTCAGTATCATGTTGAACAACTTTAAAAACATCCTCAAGGAAGTTAATTTATTTATGGGAGGGACAGGTAAACAGTGTTTTAAAATTAGATCACCTTTGATATTTAGCAGGTTTGAATCCTTCTTGGACTGCAGAGCACCAACCAGGGAGTTGATTAGAATCTCTATTTCACTCATACTCCAACTATATTCATAGAATTGAGAGTATGGAAATAGGATAAATGTGCAGACTATTGATAATTATTTGTTCTAGTTTCTCATCTGACTGTTAATACTAGCAGTTCTTATTGGCTCACAAAAATGTACTTCAACTGTGACGTATAATAAGACAATAGGATGTTGAAGATAACTTTTTACCTAACTGTTTTTTTTCCCTCTTTCACAGTATATACATTCAGCTGACATAATTCATAGAGTATGTATTATGATTTTTAATTATTTTGGGAAATCTGGGGTGGTGGTGGGAAGAAGGTTGGCATTTAGCCAGGATCCTAATTTAAATGTGCACTAGCTATTGAAATATTGAGAGCAACTTTGCTCTGAGTTTAAACTGATTAAAGAAAGAAGATGTGTGGTTTTGACCTGTTTATGTATTAACTATATGATGGAGATTATAGCTGTTTATAGCTGGATGGAGTCTTACTTTTATGTCTGGGTCCTCATCTTTACCTTAAGGAGAGAATTTACCATGCTACATAAAGTTAATCCCCTGTACTTGCCTTCTAGGATCTAAAACCTAGTAATCTTGCTGTGAATGAAGACTGTGAGCTGAAGGTAAGATGAAGAGACAGTGTGCATTTGGCAAATTCATATATCTATGTCCCCACCAGCATAATTATGATAAAGCAGATTTCTGTTACTTTAGAAAGTTCCCTTACCCGCTTCCTAGCCAGTCCCACCCCTACTCCTGGCTAGAATTTCATATAAATGGAACAGGACACTATTTTTATGTGTCTAACTTAAACTTAGTATAATGTTTATTTGAGATTTCATCTGAATTGTGTGAATCATTATTGTTACTCTTATCCATTATATGAATACACCCCCATTTGTGTATTCTGCTTTCATTTTAGGTTGGGGCTATATAAAACTGCTATGAATATTCTTGTGCAAACTTTTTTACGTTCTTGCCGTGTTTATCATGTATTCTAAGCATGAACCAGGAAATACACTTATGAAAGTGCTATACTGTTCTCAGTTTTTATAAGGCCTTTGCGTTTTTTCCCTCCTGCTTCACAACACTATCCCAGTGCCTAACTTCTCTTCTCTGCCTTAGATCTTGGACTTTGGACTGGCTCGACATACTGATGATGAAATGACAGGCTATGTGGCCACGAGGTGGTACAGGGCTCCTGAGATCATGCTGAACTGGATGCATTACAACCAAACAGGTATTGCTTGCATTGGTTATTCGGGGCCTTGCTAATACCATGTTGGGTGTATTTGGGATTTTCAGAAGCGGAAACTTTTTCTTCGTTCAGTGGTTCTCTTAAAGTCCATAAAGAGGAACTATTTCAGTTATTCAAATAGAAAAAGTAACATTTTTATGTACAACATTCAAACTTTGTTATTTAGCATTTGAGCTTTTATTTTTATTTTCAGCATATTCTGAGTACTTCTACCTAAGATAAGTGTTTGTAATCTTAACTTCTCAATATTACTTGGGAGAACTTATTCTACCAATAAGAAGGGTTTGTCTCTTCGTGAATAGCTTATTTCTCTTGCCTTAATTAGGTTTTCATTTATCCTAGGACGCCCTTTAATGGGGCGAACGTCTTAATGCCTTCTTTCTTTCTGTAAAAAATGAGTATGATTATTGAACCTCAGATGTCATATGTTAAAATGAGTATGATTATTGAACCTCAGATGTCATATGTGAATTTGAGTATTTTTTCTCTAGTTATGTTTCATTTATGATCAAGTGTAATAATAATAGTGACATTTCTCTTTAATTTTCGCCAGTTGATATTTGGTCAGTGGGCTGCATAATGGCTGAGCTGTTGACTGGAAGAACGTTGTTTCCTGGCACAGACCGTATCCTTTAAAAAGTTTTGGATTCGTGTTTCTTATGTGTATTCCAGTGTCCATTGAAGTTTATTATTTTTTACCTATCTCTAAGCTCGGCTCTCAATTGCTTGTTTTCAGAGTCCAGATTTGCATTTGGAGATTTGCCCTCTTGCATTGCCATTTCTTAGCACTGCCAAGAAAGAGGCTTCAATTCACTTTTGCGAGTTGGAAAATTACTCATAAGCTGGAAAACTTTTAACTCTTTCATTTGTCATCTTTTTGCAGCTATTCTCTCATCAATCTGTAGCTATTCTCTATATCAGTCATCCCACAGAATACACTGCAACCTGAATATATTTATAAGAAGCTCTAGACCTCAATGACTAGTTTAATCTGCTGTACATACACGTAATGAGCTCAGGATACCCACTGATAAGTCAAGGGTATCTTGTTTTTATCTTTGATTTACATATTTAAAAAACTATTTGGTCCCAATCATGATATACTTGCTGACTCATTATATTTGTTGTTTAACAACAAATAACAAAAGCAAAAAGTGACAAGGTCACCTTATCGTGTCTTTTTATTTTGATTTTTTTGTCTCAACTAAATTTTTATCCCAGATTGTAGCCATATCTTAATTTGCTCCTAGACTTATTGTCTAGTTTGTAATTATCACTGCCCATTTATTTTAGCCCCTTTTCTTCTGTTGCTCGTTTCACAGTTTAGTAATAGCCTGTTGGAACTCCCATCAGTTCAATTTGCGGGAGATGTTTAGGGAGGAAAGAATGTCAGAAAAATATGTCTAGAATTTTAGTTGAGAATTTTTATAAAGTTCATTTGACCAGCCTTCCGTCAGTTTGGTTGCTCTTTTAGAGACACTGTAGTTACCTATATTCATGATAGAATAGAGACTGAAACCGTTTCAGCCCGCCACCTAAGCAAAGCCACTGAGTTTATAAATCAGAATGTCAGTTTACTTGCATGAAGTTTGGGATATAGATATACTTTTATGGTGATCATCTGTTCGTGTTATCTATCCACAAATTCTAACTGTCTTCTGCTAAAGACAATGTGTTTTCCTAATGAAAACCACTGTCCCTCAGGTGAAGCTGTTTCTTTCCTTCTGAATATTACTTACTGAGACACTTCTTTCTCCCTGTCCTCAGCTCACCTTATTGTTCCTCATCCCCAGATCATGTGTTAGTTTAACGCCTGGTGTTTCTTCTTTGACCTTCCCTTTATTCACCTATATCTGTTTCTTAGAAATATGATATATACATGCCAGTCCAAGCTCAGAGAATTAGAAAATGTGTAATTCCCCTTTTTCTGTGACACATGTCTTAGAGTCCCATGTTTCCCAGGCACGTTGCTCTGCTGGATTTCTTCGTTTCCCCAGGCCTTTATATCTGTATCTCCATCTCCCTTCAGACATACACACTCCTACCCACCCAGAATAGAGGTGGAGAAACTCACAACAGAGAGTACCAGTTAGCATGTGCTCTGGGATCAGGCTCCCCTTGGTTTAGATCCTTGCTCTTTTACTCCCAGCTAAGTTTTCTACCCTCTATTTGCTTAACTATCAAATGCTGATAATAGTACGTACCTCATACAGTGGTTATGAGAATTCAGTGGGGTAATATCTGGAAAGTGCTTAGAACAGAGCCTGCCGGGAAATGTTAGCCTTCATCTTCATTTATCCTTTGGAAAACAGTTTCTCCTTTTACTTTCCCACTTTATTATCTACCTATGAATTATTAAAGGTTAAGTTTTTATTTTATTTAATTTAAATGTTATGACAGGTGGTAAAGGGTGAATCCCTTGGCAGGCTTCTGGTAGAAAGATTTCAAAACAGTTGTGCCCAAGGGTCCTGTCTCACTAACAGCTGTTCACTGCCTTATGACCCTTTTAGAATGCTGACCTTCAACCCATAAAAAATCTTCCCTTTTGTGCATAGTTCTTTTCCTCTTATGAGCTGTAGAGAGAAAACATATCATTTAAACGTTTTACTAGGGTATTCTTTTTTTTTTTAATACATGGGAAGTCATCCTAGACTAAAATTCAGTGTATTTTAGAATACATTGTCTCTTTTCTAGTTGACCCTTTTTCAGATAAATGGTCTCCTAGATGGTAAAAATCAAATTCATAGGATTTGTATTTGTAATATACGTCATCTCCCTCTTGTCAGTGCTGTCAGTGTGGAAGCAGCTTTATTGCCTGAGAAGGAAAGTGTTTTCTTTTTTTTTTTTTCCTTGCCTGAAGTATGCAAACATATTCTAGCATAGTGTTTCTTAACCGTCATGGCACATCCGAATATTTTGGAGGAATTTTAAAGACTCCATATGCCTGGGTACCACCCCAGAGATTGGACTTCAGTAGGTGTGTGTTAGAGCGCAGGCTATGACATGTTTTTTAGATCCCAGTTGATTCTAGTGTGTCGCTGGTGTTAAGTGCAGCTAGAGTTAAACCCAGTTGAATTTTAGTTTTAACCTTAGTTAATTCTGAAAAAGGTATTTATAGTTAGCAGTCTTATTTTTTAAAGGTACTCCTGAGATCAGAAAATTAAGAATCTAGACTTTTCTACTGCAGGGCCTGAAAAAACGGTAGAACTTCCCAGAACATCTAGTTCAATCCGCCCTGTTTTTATAGATGAGGAAACTGAGATAGGAAAAAAAAGAGAGAGAAATCCAAAGCTATTATTAATGGCTCAGGTTACAAAGCATCTTTTCAGTTTCCTGCTTGTTGCCTAGTCCCTAATTTCTAGATTTCTCTTTTTAAAACTTTGGACAGTGTTCTGGCCTCATATGTCTTTGCTCAAAAGGCATGAAGCTATTGCTTATTTATCATTTTTAAACACAACTGAACACTAAGGCAACCTCTAGAGCATGCTCTTTATTTGAGTGCAGCTTTCTCTCTTGCTCATGTATTAATCATCTTGCATTTGGAACTGGTGATTTTAGCTTCTAGGTAATAACTATCTAATAGAACGTTCTGTAGTGTTGAGATGTTTGCGATCTATGCTGTGGAACTTGCTGGATGGTAGGCATCAGCCACTCCTGGGTATTAAGCACTTAAAATAAGACAAGTGAAACTTGATAATGGAATTTAAAGTACTTTCATGGTAAAATGTATAAAACATAAAATCTCACATTTTAACTTTTTTTGTGGTAAATTATACATAACATAAAATTTGCTATCTTCATCTTTAAGTATACAATCCAGTGGCACGAATTGTATTACAGTTGGAGTACAAACTATTACCATTATATTTCCAAAATATTTCTGGCATCCCAAACAGAAACCTGTACCAAGTCAATAACAACACTGTTTTTCCTTCCCGCAGCCCTTGGTCACCTATCTTCTACTTTCTGTCTGTCTAAATTTGCTTATTCTAAATATTTCATATAAGTGGAATCACACAATATTTGTCCTTTTGTGTCTGAATTATTTCACTTAACCAGTGTTTTCAAGGTTCATCCATGTTGTAGCATCTGTCAGAACTTCATTCCTTTTTAACAGTACTCCGTTGTACATGCCACTTTTTGTTTATCCATTCATCTGTTCATCCACACTTGGGTTGTTTTCACCTCTCAGCTATTGTAAATAGTGATTCAGTGAACATTAGCGTACATGTATCTGAGTTCCTGCTTTCAGCTCTTTTGGGTATATACCCAAAATATATATATCTAGGAGTGGAATTGTGGATCATGTGGTAATTGTAACTTTTTCACAGCGGCTACATCATTTTATAATTCCTCCCGTGATGTGGGATTGTAATTTCTCCACGTCTTCATCAGAATGTGCTCTTTATAATATCTGTGTAAGTAGGTATGAAGTTGCTCTCTCTCTAGGACTTTGATCTGCATTTCTCTAACCCATAACCATTCTGAGTATTTGTCCTTTCCTTTGTTTACTTGCCGTAGTATTTCTTCGCTGATGAAGTACCTGTGCGAGTCCTTTACCTGCACCTGTCTTTTAATTGAGTTGTCTTGCTGTTGAGTTTTGGAAGTTCGTTATATTTCTGAAGATTAAGCCTTCATCAAACATACGATTTGCAAATGTTTTCTCCCATTCTGTGGACTGCCTGTTCATTTTCTTGATAGACTGTATTACCAAATCAAGATTGTGAAGATTTACTGTTTTTTTTTACTAAGAGTTTTACACGTTTGTCCTTTATACATAAGTCTTTGATCTATTTTAAATTAGTTTTGTATATAATATAAGGTTAGGAGTCTAGCTTTATTTCTTTTGCATCTGGAAATCCAGTTGCCCTGGTGCGTCCTGATGGCCTATCCTGGGCACCATTTACATACATCTCCAGTTCCCTGATTTTCCAGGTCCAAGGAAACAACCGATGATGAACAGCTGAATGAAATGAATGAAGTGCTTCTTCCTCCTCTCTCTTCCTGCCTGACTGGCTACTCACCTTCATTCCTGCCTGCACTTTTCCTTTAGGAAATCCTATTGTCTAGCACCATTCATTGAAGAAACTATCCATTCCCATTGAATGAGTTTGATATTCCTGTCAAAACAATTCTATCCCATTGGCCTTGAGATAGAGACTTTAGACATATATATTATATGTGTGTGTGTATATATTTATATACACAAACTTAGATACACACAATTATAGTGGTATCTCACTGTTTTGATCATTTTATAGTGAGTTTTTACATCAGGAAGTGTGAGTCCTCCAACTGTGTTCTCATTTTCAAGACTATTTTTGGTTTTTCGGGCACATTTATAATTCCGTATGAACTTGAGGATGGTCTTTTACATTTCTAAAGAGAAAAAAAGCTTACAAATTGTGATAGGTTGCACTGAATTTTTAGATCACTTTGAGTAATATTGACATCCTAACAATATTGTCTTCTTATCCCTGAACATGAGGTGTCTTTCATTTATTTGTCTTCTTTAATTTCTTCCAGCAATATTTTATAATTTGTACAAGTCTTTCAGCTTCCTGTTTAAATTGTTTCTCTTTTATTCTAAGGATGTTATTGTTAATGTACTTGTTTCTTTCATTTCCTTTTTGGTTTGTTCACTGTTGGTGTGTGGAAACAATGGATTTATGTTTGTTCTTCTAGCCTGCAACTTAACTCGGTTTGTTTATGAACCCTAGTAACATTTTTATGGACTCTGGTATTTTCTTTATATAGAATCATGTCATCTGTGAATCTAGTTGACCTTCTCTCTTTCCAGTTTAGATACTTTTGTTTATTTTTTCTCTTGTCTAAGTGCTTGAGCAGTACAGTGTCGAACAGAGCTGGTGAAAGTGGGCATCCTTGTCTCGTTCTCACAGGAAAATCTTGTTAATTTTTCACCATTGAGTTTGATTTTAGCTGTGCTTCTTTTCATGAGTTCTCTATCTTATCAAAGAAGTTCTAAACATTCATAGTTTCATGAGTATCTGACATTTAATTCTCTTAGAATTTGTTTTGATTACTTTTAAATTTAATCACATGTAATTGTTGTTATTGTGTTGGATTATGCAGTTTTTGATCTTGCCTACCTTTCTCTCGTTTATCTATAGTATCCTTCTTAAGAGATTCTTTGGTCCTCATTGTTAATAATCTCTGGAATTCTCCTAAAGATACAAGATGTTATTCTTGTTTATGAGTTTACAGACCCTGATAATTAGTTCAGAAATAGTATTTGTATATTTTTAAACATGTACATATAGACATATGTGTGTATATATGTATATATATTTTAAATGTGTATATACATACAGGCAGACAGATGTACATAGGTATGAAACCCTTCCTTGTAAGTCTTGTTGACTGTTGGGGACATGGCTGAGACATGTTTATATTAGAAGACAGTAGGATATAGAGTATCTCTTCAGGTATGGTGCTAACTTATTTCAAATACCATTGGTTTTTTAACAGTGAGTCACTTAGAAGTTGTTACTATTATAGCTTTAACATTGCAACTTAAGAAAGAGAGAAAAGGAATTTCATAACCCTGTAACACATTAACTATTGTCTTCTCTTCCAGAGATATATATACCTTTGCTTGCTGTAGTTTTTCTTTCCTAGGTAATCAAATGAATTTCCTTCACACTTAAACTTTTTTCCTTTCATTTTAATAGAAACGGTACACCTAAGACATGAGAAGGTAATAGAGCTATTGAACTATCAACTACCTACTTGTAAACTTCATATGAATTTTCTTAGTATATTAAGTTTGCTTCTAATTCTCCTTTTTTTCATTTCTTCTTTTGATTTTTCTCCAACATTTTATAAATGATTTCAAACATACAAAAAGGCCAAGAATAAAGAATGGCTATTAGGATGGCTTGCAATGGAAATAACTGAATGTCGTAGTGTGGTATATTTTGCTTTGCTCTGCTTGGGTAGCTGCTTGAAGCTCATTCTTGCCTTAGTTACCTGGACAAATTATAGTGGCCTTACAGTAGCTGGTGCTATTGGAGGACTGACCTGTATTCCAATGGATTTGCCAGCTCCTGGAGAACCTATGGTGATTTCCTCTGAGGTTTGCATGCTTTGACTTTCCTTCATGCAAGTGCTTTTAGCTACTAAATAGATTTTTATTTTACACTGTGTGTTTGCTAATCTTCTAAGGATTGACTATCATGCTGTCCCAACCCTCTTCCACATAACCCTTACACATTCATGGTAGAATACTTGTATATTCTTTATGGTGTAAACACTTCAGGTACCTGAGAACTTTCTGATGCCTGGTATTAAATGGAACAACTTTTCCTTGGATGCTGCTTTATATGCTGTTGTCTCGTGAAAACCATGGACTTGAACTTCAGCGGTTATGCGAGTGGACTGTTTCCTCAGATGGAAAAAAAAAAATCCACCTATATGGCATCCACGGATTCAGCCGAGCACTGGTGTCAGTTTGTTGACGGAGGGCCAGCTACATTATATGCATTTTTACTCAGATGTTCGCTTCCTGGGGTTGAGTACCCCTGTTCCGTAGAGTTTGATCATTCTAGGTTTTGACAACAAGGCAGACATGCAGAGTTGAAATGCACATAATATGAAATCTCGTCAGCCAATATTAATTGAGCTGTTTTCTGGTAGGTGCTGAGGATGTCACTTGTCCTCAAAACCATAATGACCATACTCAGTGAAAAGTGAGTTAGTTGAACAAATGTCCACCCTCTGGTTATGAAATAAGACCGTAATATTATATGTATGTGAATATATATATATAATATGTATATGTGCATATATATTATGGCAGTATAAATATAAATAAATTAAGAGGAAAGATTAATTCAAAATCAAGCTATCTAGGAAGACTTCAAGGCAGAATTCTTATTTGAGCAGAACTTGTAAGAGTATGTGAAAACAAAAAATACTTGTTAGGAAAGGAGAGCAGAGGGTACTCCTGTTTATGACTTATAAAATAAGAAGTTAGAAGCTTAAAAATGCCTAGAATTTTGGTGTGAGTTGAAGCATTGAGCGTACTAAGGAATAGTTTTTGAGATAGAATCAGAAAAGAAGAGTCGAAGCATTGAGCGTACTAAGGAATAATTTTTGAGATAGAATCAGAAAAGAAGCTTGATGCCAAATTACATAGGACCACGAATGAATAACTGAGGAGTTGGGGCTCTATTCTTCAGGCTAGTCATCATTTCATGCTGGCCGAATGAGGAGAAAGATAAGGGTCCCCAAAATCATTATTGTAGTGAGCCACTGTGGTGAGTATATTGGGGTACATGGCGGTTCAGAGACCCACCACCCAGAGACTTTTGTCTTCCTTGGGGAGCATGAAACTTGACTCTCGCCTTCAGTAATCAGGAGGGTCTTGTAAATATTACAACATCAACAGCCATTTTCCAGAGGTTAGTTTTGATGCATATTGAAAAATTCCCTGTTAGAGTTGATGTCGTATAGTTTTTTTTCATGTGATGCACTTTATCTTGTGGGATAGCTACTCAGTTAAATTTGTTCCTGAAGAGTGTTTAAGGGAACTAAAGTTTTATAAATGGAGTCCTTTTAAATGAACAGCAGATCCTTTTGTTATATAGATCTTTTGGTATATAGTTTATTGGATTACTTTAGACAATATTCGGCTGCCCTCCCCAATCAGTCCCCCATTGCTCTATGCTTTAACATTTTTTTCTTGCCAACAGTTTGAACTGAAAAATCAGGATAGAAGTTTTAACCTCAGAATACAGTGATTTTTGCCATTTGCAGATGACAAAATTTGCTGTTTTTATTCAGAAATAACGTGTGAATGAACTGTTTTATTGTTGTTTTCTATAGAACACAAGTTGTTATTTGGTGTTAAGATGGGCTTCTGCAAAACTTTTCATCAAGGGGCAGCTTGTGATTTTTTTAAGGTACTGGGGCCAGTAGCTTGTTGTAACTACTAGTTCTCCAAGGAAGGAGAGTTGTCACAGTGCATTAACAGGCATGACTTGCTCCAGTACAACCTTATCTTCAAAATAGACCACAGACCAGACTAGGGTCTGCTGACTCCTTTTCTTTCACTTCAGCCAGTTCCATAACTGGGCTTGGGGTAAACAGGGCCAGATGCCAGCAGTGCGGCTGCATGAGAAATTCCTGTAACTTAGCGGCTGCGGCTTACAGAGAACATTATTTTTAAGTGACACTGTATTGCTGTTACTTGTGCAATCATTGATAGGAATCTTCTCTGCCATCTTCCTCTTCATCCTGCTGTGCCTTCTCCTCAGATTTTGAGGGCCCCGTGTACTAGCTGCTAGGCCAGGCTCGGGAAATAGTGAGCAGGCAGAGTAGAGAGCTGCAGATCAGCGCAGGTGGCAGACAAAAGCACACAGAGTAACAATAGGTAATAATAGGTACTATGATGTTTTCAAGCAGGGAAATGACAAGGGGGACGTGATGTTCTTTAACTATAGAGTTATTCCAAGAAGGCTTTTTGTAGAGGTAAAGTTTCAGCTGAGACCTGAAGTTGAGGGGGATCTAAGGATGGAAAAAATCTGACAGGGTTTTTGACAGGGATTAGAAATCCCCTTTGTTTTCCCCTGAATGTCAATCTAGACATGGATAAACTATTCAAGTTTTTAAAAGCTTCTGTTAACTTTTAACTGCTTCTTTTTTTTTTTTTTTTTTTTCTTTTCTTTTCTTTCTTTTTTTTTTTTTTTAAAGCAAGACTAAAAGCCTGGAGAACAATTGGGAAAGTTTTGTCTTCTGGTTAGTACATGTACATACACGTTGAGTATACATGGAAGAGTTGACTACTGGAATAAAGGTTTGGTGTGGCCTTTTATTTTAGAACCTTTGGGATATTTGAGGTTTGGTCTTGCATTTATAAAGTTGAAACCTCATGTCCTGCCTTGCTGTGGCCTTGCTGTCCTAATGAACAGCAGGAGAGTGGGGCCCTCTGCTGGCCACCTGTCCCTCACAGCTCTGCTGTGCCTGCTAGAGCCTCGTAGAGGGGGAGAGCGTATGGGGTGCGAGCCTTAGTAGGTAGGTTCTGGGATCTTGCTGTCCTATCGTAAGTTCCTTAGGTAAAGCCTTTGGGGAATATTTACTGGTAGGCCTGTCCAACTCCTGTCTCTGCTCTTTAGCTTTTTTCTTATCGGTAGCACTCTGCTTATCAGTGCTCTGTTTGGCAACTGATGCTTTGATGGCAGACTAGAAGATAGATGAGAACTGAGCATATGGACTGAGGGAAGCTTTGTGTTTTTACCTGCTGTCTTTGGCAGCTAAGTACCCAGCTTAAGTCGCCTGACTTTACTGATTGGTGATTCTGGCAGATGGGGAAATGAATGTAAATTGGATATGTGTGTAGTAGCATTTTAAATCTTTGTACAGGAGGACCATGTTCTGCTCGAAGTGACCATCCTTCTTCAGAAATCTTGACCTAAATGAATTCACCATTTTGGCTTTGATTTGGGGTTTTTTATTTTTGTTGCTGAAATATTTTGTTTGTTTTTGTTTTGTTGTTTGTTTTTTCATTTTTATTTTGTCCCAACATTTTCCTTTATAGTCCACCATTAGATATTGATCAGTTGAAGCTCATTTTAAGACTCGTTGGAACCCCAGGGGCTGAGCTTTTGAAGAAAATCTCCTCAGAGTCTGTGAGTTGATGCTTTGATTGTAATTACCTGCCCTTTTGGGAGCCTCTGCCACTTTCCTTCCATCAATCTGTACTTTGACTTGGGAATGTTTGCCAGCTCGTGTGCCCTTCTGTGTGCTGACTTCCAGGATGAGGTGTGAGTCGTGTGTGCACACCCACCCCCTCGCATGCATGAGTGTGCTTTATTCTCTTTACCTGGGCATGCACGTCCATCACAGGTACTTGTAAATTAGGCAGTAGAATCCCAGTAAATGAGATTTGAAATTCTAAGTCATTCCAAGAGATTAATCAAAAGTTTGAGTGTCCATTCTTAAGCCCTGAACTTAATCTTTCTCAGAAGGTTCACATATATTCAGAAGCTTTTTTCACTTGTGGTTAGTGTTTATTCTTACAGCATGGCCTTCACGTGTATTAGTCTGACTGCATCACTCAAAGAGTGGTATGTCAGTGTCTGCACACAAATACCCTTTTCTAGAAGTAATATGCTCTTTATTGTTTCAGAATAGACAGCTCACCTGTGTAAGTTATCTTTTCCCCACAGAGGTACTGCTTACCCGAGTCTCCAGTCCCTCAGAGGGGAGACACCCCTCTCCTTCCTTGAACTCACTGGAGTAGGTTGTGAGCCTTCCTCCCCCAGCCTGCCTCTAATTACAAGCTGAGTGACCTGAGGAAGAGTCTCTGCAGCTAACGCCTTCCTGCCTCTGAGCAGGGATTCAGAGAGAAGCCAGGGGGATGCACCTCTGACTTACTTTGGCAATGGTTTCCTGCTGTTGGTCATTTTCTTGGACCAAAGATGTGAAAGAAATCATGGAACCCCAGCCTTTCTCCCTCTCCCCTCTGTCTACTGCCAGGCCGTTGGACAGAGGTGGGAGAGGGGAGGAACTGTGGAGCCAAGCTCTAGCGTGGCTCCCTGGATTTTCCCGGCATTTCTGACTGAAGGGGGGCCCCTCTTGCCCAATTGAGAAAACTGTTGGGCAGCTGGAGGCAGGCTTCAGCAGGTGAGTTTGAACCGTTCATTCCTCTGACAAAATAGGGACTATTGTCATATGGTGTGTATATCTTAAAACCAGGCACAGTCTTTAAAAGTTTAGACCACAAAACCCAGTGCATTTAGGAATTTATACTCTGAGGGACCTCGGAGTGTGCTGGTCTTATTTTATGTTGCTTTATTTACTTATTTGAGATGAGGAAGCAAAAACACAGGAGAGGCTGTGACTTGCCTGAGTCACACACTGAGTCACTTGGCAGCGCTGAGCATAGAGCCCAGATGCCCTGATAACATGACCTAAACTTTAATCTCCTGCAGTTGCACACTGTTTTGAAAGTCCTTGTCGGTTGCTGGCCACACTACCAACCTGAAAGGGGTATTTTCCTTTGCTTTATGAAACACAGAAGCTGAAATGGAATGACTCAGAGAAGATGTACTGCTTAGAGAGGATGGTGCTTTTTTCTTTTAAAGACATTTGCTTAGAAAGATTGATAGAGAGGATGGGGCCGAGGGGTGGGCTTGGGTAGGAGTTCAATTTATTAATGAACATTGCTAATGAGATTGAGAGAACAAATTTATTTCCTATCTGGGAGTGACTTAGTATTCTTAGCAGCTTTCTCAGTTTCTTCTCTCCTTCCCAGCCATCTTGTCTAAAAGATATGTGCTATCATAAGAATTTCTAAGAGAAAAAGTATGAGTAAATTAGCATTTATCCATCAATTATTTTTAAGAAACAACACCAAGTGCCCAACGTAATAATGAGATGTCTTTATCATATGTGAAATAGGTCACATTTTTCAACATCTCTCATACAGAGTCGGGCATAGTAAAATTCAGTATCGTAACACAGAACTTACTCAAGTATTATATTGAGTGTAGGAACTTGAAGGGTTTTTTTTTCTTTTTCCTACATAGTTATGGTGAGAGATAAAAGTAGTCTAAATACTCAAGAGTAGTAGACAAAATTAATTTTGACGCTAACGATACTGCCCAAATACCTGTTTATCTATAGATAAAGCATATGATGCGTGGGACACGTGATGTATAAATAACAAAGCCTGGTGAGCAAAACTGATTGATAATTTTAAAACTTAAAAGGAAATTCACTAGTGAAAGGATATAGTAAACCGTTATTTCCATTTCTATTGAAAACTAATGATGATGAAAAATCTTTTATATAGAAATTCAGTGAAAAAAGTCATATTAAAAAAGCAGAAATCCTTCCTCATCTGACAAGAGGCAGGTGTAGCAATCTATATGGAGACAAAACCGGAAAATCTAAAAATCAAGTATTGTTCACAATAAAGAAGAGAAGTGCCAGGATTTTAACATTTCAAACCCAATAAGTATGCTACTCTGCTGGTTTACTGAGTGGCCTCTTTTGCTTTCTCTTGATGTGCAAAGTACCGTTAAGTAGTTTGTTTCAAGGGACATCTAAACATTGTAAGAATGTTAAAAGAGCTTATGCCACCTCTTGAATTTGTTGACCTGTACATTGGACCTGGGGAGCATGACTGGGAAGGTGGAGCACATGACCCCAGCTCTTTCCACATGGTCAGCCTTAAACATGTATTTATAGTAATCTGACCACGAGGGCCTCTGACTTGAGAGTTACTGAGAGAAACCACAAAGAAGTGAAATTATTTGACCAGGGTGCTCACTGAAGATGATGCTACAATGGAAGAATAAAAAAAAAAAAAAAAAAATTTTAATTTGAGTTTGTTGAGGATTTTTAAATCCCATCACTTGTACTTTACTAGAAGCACATAAGAAGCTAACAGTTCTCTTAAGTATTTTTGGAGGAAGGAGAATTGTGTTAAAATTGGTAAGATGGCGACAAGAGAGAAATTTGAAGTACAGCCCATAATGTACATATATATGTGGGACCCCTCATAGTTCTGCGCCCTTGTCAAATCATTGCAGTGTTTTGCACACTTCCTCCTGTTTGTTAAGTGAGGTTACTCTGCTCACCTGTTAGAGACTTGTAGAAGAAATCACTGTGGCATGCTATAATGTCAGCAGCCAGTGACTTCTGTTTTGTCCTTGCCATTAGCCTCTCCCTTTCCCTTTCCTAACATACCATGGCGTGTTTGTGGCATGTATTTTAAATGTACCGTTACTAACATCTTTGAAACTTGGCATTGCTTATCGACCCTACAACCACCCATGTCTTATATTTGGAGGGGTGGTGCCTTGGAGAATCACCAGAACCTGTACCACAAAAATCTGACTTCATTGAAATGGATATATTGGATATTTTATCTAAATTTGAGTCAGAATTTTCTGGATCATCTCCTTTCACCCCACAAGCAAACAGGTTTTGGCCATCAGTTTTTGAACACAGTTCTCTGGCTGGCATCCTGGACCGAGGGGCCAAAAATATTTAACATTAAAGATGGTGCTAAAACCAAAGAAAGGCAGTGTTTTTAATCTGCACGACTAGTTACTGTCTACACACCTAATAACTCATACCGTTCATGGAAGTGTGCTTTAGTGTGCCGCTTTGGGCTCTGGCCCAGGGTTGGTGGAATGGGTGGGGAATAGGCTTTTTGTTTGTTTGTTTGGGGGTGACTTTTCAGCCTTTTTTAAAACTTGAATTTGAAGTTATTTTTTTGCACTGTGTGTTTAACAATGCCCTTGACTAGGCATCTAAGATATTAACCAGCTTCAGCAGATTATGCGTCTGACGGGAACACCCCCTGCTTATCTCATTAACAGGATGCCAAGCCATGAGGTGAGAACAAACAGACTGTATCGAGATAGCTAATTCAGAGGGCCACATTTTCATTTTACTGCCACTGTATAACCAGCACAGTTTTTAATGCCCCCCGAATGCTGGCATGTGCCTTGAGGGCTGCTAAGGCATTGACCACCCATGCGCCATTGCAAGATGCTGATTTGAGATAAAATGCGTTCTTATCCTGTGGCTTGAGACTAGAATTCACAGGCTCGTGCATAGAAATGCTGTTACTTTTATATGTGGATTTCATGAATCCAGTGCTCAAGTGACTGTTTTGCTAGATTCTGTACCTGCTGTTCAGGTATGCATCTTGCTGTCTGATGACTTTCAGCTAGATTGTAGTTTACTCTAGGCCATAACATACTTTTCCTATCCGTTTTTTTAATGACCAAAAGAAAATACTTCATTTAAAAAAAAAACCTACCAAAATCCTCTGAAAGAGCCAGCGCTAAAGACTCTATTTAAAAAAACAACAAAACTGCACAAATAATACAGAATATGAACTCTTAGGTAGGTTAGTCACCTTTTTAATAATTCTTAACTACTTAATCTAACTCCAGTTTTATCATCAGAGATGATTGGGCCCTTCTTTCTGAGGGGCCCTTAATCTTTCTGGGAACCTGGTTGGCATCACAGAAGCCCTTCCCAGCAGCTTTGTTACTACTTCAGCTTTATTCAGGTAGTCTTCGTTTATTTTTCTTTCTTTATCTTACTAGAGGAATGACTGTTCTCTGTATGAGACAGAGCGCTCTTACCTCTGTTTTCCCTTCATCCTTTTTATCTACATACTCAAATAGGAAGGTGTTGGTAGCCATGAGTATATTCAATTCCTAGAACTTTCTTTTCAAGTTCAAAAGATTCTTTAACTGCTTTTCCAGGAGGCCCTCACCTGCTTGTTCCACAAACAATGACAAAGAAAGTGGAGTTGCACTAGTAGCCAGAACCTTTTCTAACCTTGTGTGTGTGTGTATATATATATATACATAAATATACATATATACCTTTACTGTTGTGCTGTATTAAAACAGGAATTTTGAGGTGGTTAAGATAGATTGAAAGAAGATAAGAAAGACGTTTGGTTATTCACTACTCAGATGGACTGACAGTGGGATTTATTCTTTGAAACAGTTCAATATTTAATATCTGAAACACATTAATTCCATTTGTGTTTATATTATTCTCGAAACCAGTTTTTGTTTTTGCCTGGATTCAAGCTGGCAGTCCTTGAAAGTATCTGGATCTTAAACTCCATCGAATGAAGTGTAGAAATTGTGGAGCTGAAGTGCCCTTAGTGAATGGGGGCAGACTCGACTTTCTAGCGGCAGCGCTAACAGCTGATGTTCATAGACCTCTCACCCTAAACCAAGACGGTGCTAAGAAAGTAGTAGTTTGCTATCTCTACTCCTCATACCAACCCTGCGTTGTAGGCACGGTTATTAGTCCCACTGTGTGTAGGTGAGGAACCCAAAACTTAAAGAGAATAAGTGACTTGCCCAAAGTGATAAACGTTAAGATTCAAACTCAAGTCTGTCCCACCCCAGAGACCAGCCTTAATGACAACTATATTGTAATATAAATGTTGCTTGTCTGACTTTTCCTTAGAAGCCCTTTCATGAGTTTTGTCTTGCTTTAATATCACCAGTGACCATATGACATAAGCAAGTCAGATTCTTATATAGAATAACTATGACTTCACATCGGTTTCATTTTTTTAGCAATGTGTTTGAGCCTCTGAGAGCAATATATTAAGCTTACGCTTACTTTCTTTCACCAAAAGATTACTGTGTTAGCACGGTCTGACATTGATAGCCTTTTGAAAATGTGCTAATTACACCCACTGAGGTCAGCAGCATCAGAAGACTGCTGGTCACAGACTTTGTTTAGGATACCAAACTCCGTGACAGTTTTAGCCTCTTAGGCAGGCTGTGTCAGAAAGGGCTGCTTCTGACATTTCTTGGTCTCATTTTTTTAAGCTTTTGATCTGCCGGTCAGAAAGTTAATGAAAGGGAACTTGATGGGTCAGGCTTCTCCTTCATTTGAAATAATACTGTAAGGGATAAGCAGGAATAAGTGAAGGTGGTGATTATAAATAAGGAAGTGTGGTGGGAAAAGTCATGACTATCACAGATAATCGCAAGCACTGAAGCTAGCAAACTGTCATCTGACACTTGTTCCTTGACAGGACCAAGACTCTGAGAGCAGTAACATTGTTGAGCAAAACCATTTTGAAAACCTTTGTTTTTCACAGGCAAGAAACTACATTCAGTCTTTGACCCAGATGCCGAAGATGAACTTTGCAAATGTATTTATTGGTGCCAATCCTTTGGGTGAGTTGACCGTATCCTCATTTCATGAATACTGAATTGGTTTGGCATAAATTAGAGCTTTGAAGAGAAATTTTTCCTTTTGACTAAATAGGGTGTCACTAACTAAATCTTTGATAAAGATTCAAAGTCAAGCCTATCCCAACAAACGGTGGTAAATAATGCCATTTTTTGTCTGTTTCAGGTTGTTGTTTGTTTTTTATCATACGCCATGCTTGTACATGGGTTTATCTGATCACAGAACAGTGGGAGAAATGTGCTGTGACAGCAGAATGGTGGGAGAAATGTGCTGTTACAGTGAAGAAAGGAGGAAAAGTAATGGGAATATTGGTAGAAAAGACTGAGGGACACTAGAAGAAAGGTACAAAGGAAAGCCTGTGACTCATTTACAGCTGCTGTCATTTTATGGTTATGGTGTCCCAGACCAAAGGTAAAAACTGCTGAAGACCTGATGATTGAGAAGGACCTAGCAAGCTGCCTCTGCAGTGGGCTCTGCTCTGCCTGTTGCTTCCCAGGACTGCAAGTCCTTTCGCCCTCTTGAATTTCTCCCTTCCTCATTTCTTCACGGAGCTAATTTGCCACTTCATACTTTAAAGAATGACTCCATATTATGCCTTGCATCGTCATCTAAACAAAGGGAAGTGGCAGTGGCAACTGCAGGATAGGTACTGCCCTGATGGGAAAGAGACATGCCTTATTTCTCAAAGCTGGCTTCTGATATGTGTGCTTCATTTGACCTTGAAAGTGGCATTGCCTGAGCCTCAGTTCCCTGACTCTAGGAGAGTGTCGTGAACAGTGCTGTTTAATGACAGACAAATATCAGACCAGAGCGTCCTGTGACAAGGTTGAGGAGCAATGCTGTGATAATGTATAGTCTGTCTGCTCACTTTTCTGAAGATTGTATTATGGGCTATGTTTTCCAATCTCACTGTGTTTCCTTAAGTCTGTTTGGGACCCCTCCGCTTAAGGGGGGAATCCCCCAGCAACTGTGTTTCGAGTTAATTTTATCCTTTTGAGGGCTGACAGCCATGAGGACCTCTTCAGAAGTTGGAGTGAAGTCCTTTTTTAAGCACTGCATCTGTAGTGACTGCTGAGAATGGTTTCAGTGTTACTGTGTTCACTCTTGTGAAAGCAGAGAGAGATACTCCTGCTCTTTGAAGTGTCGGGCAGTTACGGATGAATCCGTGAGTGCCTCGGAGATGTAGGCATGTCAGTCTCACTCTCGTGACCAACAGTGAGTCCCCAAACTTACCAGTGATTTTGGGGGATCTGTTGGGATTGATTTAGGTTTGCCTCTGCTCTGGTATGCTCTCCTGACTTTGTATGATTTATTTGAGCTATGTTACATAGTTCAAGGATCTGTGAGAAGCTCTCTTTGAGTCATAAGCACTCTAGGATGTTGAAAAATGACATCGCGTGTTGTAATTTTCTTTTCTGTCATTCTGTTCAATTTTTCAATTTAACAGTTCATGTTGTATACATGGCGATACTCGTTTGACTTCCTATCATCCAATTCAAAGAGTTTCGTTCATTTATTTTTTTAGGCCAGGAGTTAGGATATGTGTGTGTCCTAGCAGCTTATTTAGTTCATGTTCATCCTGGTATCCCATTTCTTGGCAATCATGGCACTTAAACATTAAAAAGAACCGGATACCACTTAGAAATATAGACTAAAAATGAGTAAATGGAGGCTTTAGGCCATCTGGTGCTCAGCCCTGCAGTTCTCAGATTTAAACATGCCTGACAGCCCGCTGCCAAGCAGTGATGTCATATAAAGAGTCTCTTCTTTCAGACGGAACATGGTGTTACTGACCACAAGCTTGTGCCCGGCATGTTAACCGAGTAGGAATACTCCAGTGATGTCAGTATTGACGCCAGTGTTTTGCTAGTCACTGTCATTGTGTTTCACCATTATTCCCAAAACATGACTTGAAACTTAAATTGCCCTTTGATATATAATGTGTGTGTTTATGTCTTATCTGTCAGGATCTTAGAGGAGTCTTTGGCTTACCCTCACCTCATTCTTCATCAAGGTATTGCTTATAAGGACATGGTCCTTTTTACCCAAAGGGTGGCAAAGACTGATATGATCCAAATAACAGCTGATACTGTTTATTTCTTAAAAAAGAAGAATCATCTAGGCAATTCTCTCAGTGCTTTAAACAGTGTAACCTTGGCCAACTAGATCGACACGTGGATATTCACATCGTTTCTGTATTCCTCTGGACTCCCGCATTTCTCCCTTGGATTACTGGAATTCAGGCTGCAGGGCAGGGGTCTTTTGCAGCCTCCCGGGGTATGCAGCATATCTCTTCAGGAAACTGTCCTACCTTCTGCCCCCATGTTTAAGGAACCATCAGTCATTTGCAAAGTCTCAAAGCCTTTCTATTACACCAAAGTGATAACTGTGATCATGGATCATTTATCTTCCCAATGCCACTATTCTAAAACTCAGAACATCCTCATTTGAAAGATAGAATTGGAATAATCATGACTTTATGACCCCTAATGAACTTAATTGCAAGAAAGGAAAATCAGTAGATACTAAAAGACGTAAGTGAAAGAACTGATATTCATGTGGTGCCAAAGTATCCCACAGATGACTTGGCATGGGACAAAAGAGAGCTCTCTTATCCCAGTGATCAAAATTAGCATGGTTACTAATGGGACAAATGGCCTTAATGCACTATCAAGTACACAGAATCAACTATGAAACCTTCTTGCCAAAATGTGTAACTGAATTCTTACCAAATTTATTTGGAACTTAGGATTTTAAGGAAATGCAGGGGACAGAAGAAGGAAGTATAGATGGCACAAAGCAGCAATCAGACAAACCACGAGTGATAGGTATCCTCAAGACAGCTGGGAGGCCTTTTTAGGTCACAGTCAGGAAAAAAACAAGTGTTAGACATAAGGGAGTTATTCTAGAAGAAGAGACGCTAACGAAACCCAGTCAAATGCAATGCATGGCCCTATTTTGAATCCTGGTTTGAAAGAAAAACGTGTAAAATCTTACAACTGGAGAAATTCTAACATGAGCTGGATTTTTGGAATGCTATTCAGAAGTTATTTGTTGGATAAGTTTTATGATGTTATAGGAAAATGTTTCATGTTAAAATATTTTTGGTAAAGTATCATGTCTGTCTTTTAAAATGGTTTGTCAGAAGAAAGATAGGTGAAGAAGTATAAAGTGTTAAATGTTGGGTACTGGTGGTAGGCATGAGTGTTCGCTGCATTACTGTTTTGTATATTGAAATTTTTAATATTGAAAAATTTCATAGTGAAAAAAATTTAAATAAAATTCCCTTTTCTCCAAGTACCGTGTCTCACCCACACACTCTTGTAAAGCACTCAATATGTTTATTGTTTAAATATCCATTTGATGTAGATTTATTTGCTTTATGTTAGTAAACAAACAGTGAAGAGGGAACAGAAAGTATAAAAGCAAACCCAGCCAAACCTACCTCTTCCAGGTTGCTTTAATTACAGGCTTTCATTTTGTAAGTTTGACCACAGTGGTACAGTCATTAATGCTGACATTCCACAAAAACCATTCAAACAGAATCTCGTTATTTTAATTTTTTTTCTTTAGTAGGTTTTTTATTTTTTTTAAAGGAAAGGGGCAGGTAGAGATTAAGGCAGGTAAACAGGCAAGAAGAGAGAGAAGGAAGAAGCGTTGTATTTATTTTTCATCTTGGTTGTTTCCCCAGCCCCGGGTCTCGAACCGGGGACCTTAGGATGTAAATGAACTGCACCGCAGTGAACTAAACCACTAGGCCACCAGGACATGCCTAGTAATATGTTCTTAATATAAAACATACTCGTGTGTGCGCACGCACATACACACACACGTGAGGAAGAAAAGGGATGATCTATTCTAGAGCAAGCACCTTGGAGAATTCTGTTAGGAATGAAGACTAAAAACTATGTGTTTGCTTATGAATAAAACCTGCATTTTTTGGTAACGTAACTCTTCTTTTTCTCTCCAATCTGTGGCACTGGTAGCTGTCGACCTGCTGGAGAAGATGCTGGTGTTGGACTCAGACAAGAGAATCACAGCCGCACAAGCCCTTGCACACGCCTATTTTGCTCAGTACCATGACCCTGATGATGAGCCCGTGGCTGATCCTTACGATCAGTCGTTCGAAAGCAGGGACCTCCTTATAGATGAGTGGAAAAGTAAGTCGCGAGGGTAGGATGAACACCTAGCTTGCAAACTTAGATTTTTAAATCTTTTTGAGGTCAACCTCTAACCAAAATCTGTGGGAAAAGTAAAACGTTAAAAAAACAGCTTGGTAAAGCTTGTAATTAGGGTCTTTGATGCAGAATGTATACGTTCCTCGAGGGAAGCCTTCTGTTGTAGACAGCGACCCTGTCGGGATCTCTGACCATCTTCTGTCTAGTCTGTTTTGTGCACATTTTGTGCACAGATCCTCAATCTGCACAGACCTTTGAGCTTCTGAAGTCTTTGCATTTACAACTATTCTCTGAGATAAGGAGGAAATAGGATATTTTTAGTTTTACAGTTGATAGAACTGAGGCAAAAGAGTTTTATATTTTATCTATTACCTTAGACCTAGTTAGGGACTTATCCAGAAATGCAACACATGTCTCCTATATCCAATCTCCTGGTCTTTCCATAAAACACAAATTCAGAACTCCAGCTCAATCCCAAAAGCCACTACTGTCTGGCACTGTAGCTTGTGAGGTGCTCTGTTATTCTTCTCCAGAGGCCTTTAGAGAGAAGGTGCCCCCTTGACAAAATCAGTGAGAAAAAAATTGTTCTTTCATGTGTGTCCTTGAACTTGTGTGCACACAGGAGCAATGAGGCAGTTACTTGAAGTCCCTGGCCTAACAGGGAGGGAGACTTGGGGCTTGGAGTGCCTGCCAGCAGATCTCACATCCTCCTTCTTCCCAATTCCTAGGCCTGACCTATGATGAAGTCATCAGCTTTGTGCCGCCACCCCTCGACCAAGAAGAGATGGAGTCCTGAGCACCGGACTTCTGTTCTGTTGATCCCACTTCACTGTGAGGGGAAGGCCTATATCATGGGAACTCTCCAAATATCATTCAAGTGCCTCTTGTTGGAAAGATTTCCTCTGTGGTGGAAGGGGTGTGCATGTGCGTATGTGCGTGTGAGCGTGTGTGTGTCTGTGTGTCTGTCTGTCCGTCCTATCTGTTTGTGGCAGGGTGAGAGCATCTGAGCAGAATCTCATCACAGTGACTTTACGTGGACCTGCAGAGGCTCCGTGCAGCCTCCGCCTACTGCTTGTGAGAGTCGTTCAGGCATCTTGTTGGGGGTATGTTAAATGCAAAGTGAAAAATACTCAGCGTCCCAGATCCCAATCGTGCTTTTGCTATTTTGACCTCTCCTGCGGCCCCACCTGGACAGAGCGGGGTAGACGGCTGCATCCCACAGGGGCTCGGAGAGAAGGCTCACCGCGCCCGGCTGCTTCCGCTCTGCAGCCGTCGTGCTTCAGCGGTGTGTGCCGCCAAGAAAGGACCAGCTGGCGTGCGGGCACGGGTCTCATTAACTCGTGAGGATGATTCTCAGAACTCAGCAGGTGTAAGGTGTATCTGAAACTGTAAATATGCTTGTGCCTTAAAAGGGGAGAATAAAGTGTAGATAGTTAGGAGCATGGAGCAGATGAAGTTCTGAGCCGGACAGTTGTAGGGTTGTCAGACGGCCTCTTGTGAACTCAGTAACCAGGGAGCTTCAGGGGCACCGTGTGCGCATGTGTGAGCGTGCACACGTGTGCCGCTCTCTTTCTCCACCCCCCACTCCCACCCGCCCCAGGTCTCTGCTTCCCTGTCGCCTGCCGTGCACAGGTTTCTCCAGTATTGGCCCCGGTCATCAGAAGCCGGCTCTTGCTGTGAACTTCTGTGTGCTCTTTCTTTCTAGCAGAGTGACTGTGTGTTTTGCACGTCTTGCTATTTGAGCATGCGCGGCTGCTTGTCCTGTTCTCTTCAGGAGGCCCTGGCGCCAGGCAGCTTCGCCAGTGAACTCTTCTTGGGTAGTTCAGAACCCGTGTCACCTCAGCTGATGCTGTGGGCAGTGACATCATCCCCTCTTCAGCCCCCAGTGCTGTTTTAGTGTTGAATACGATACTCCAGGTGCTTTTGATGTGAAAACTATGAAGAAATAGAGCAGATGGATGTATATAGCATTTTCATTCTTGCCATCTGGTTTTCAACAAACTATTATTAGGGAGTTGTCACGGGAAAGATCAGGGCTTTTCCCAGGAATAGATTAGACTTTGGAAGACAAGCTGTTCTCTTCACTCCCAATAAGCAGTGCTAAGAAATGCTGAAAATCACAAAGTGAAGAATAGAAGCTCATGAGGCCGGAAACTCCTTTCATCATCATTGTTTAAATACGATTATTGAAAAGAAAAGTAACAAAGTATCTTTTCCACCCCGTCTCTGGAAAAGGGTCTTCTTGGCAGCTTAACACTGACTTCTTGGTTGGGGAGAAATAAATTTTATTTCAGAATTTTGTATATTGCAGGAATCCTTTGAGAATGGGATTCCTTTTGATGGGGGAGAAAGGGCAAATTATTTTAATATTTTGTATTTTCAACTTTGTAAAGATGAAATATCCTCAGGGGTGGAAAAGAGCTGTTTTCATAATATCTGAATTTCAGGCATCTTATATTATATAAGGGCCCTTATACATAAGCCTTTTGTGAAACAAGAAAGCACACAGCCACTGCCTTTGTTGGCTGTGTGACAAAAACATACATTTTGGCCCAGGTATTTGCATTTCCCTGTCACAGTGCAGTGGTACACGCATTCCCAGAGGACAAAGCCGGGTCCCCTGAGTCAGCTGGAGCAAGAAGGCAGGAGGCATGCTGATGGCAATCGCGCCTCCCCTGGGACTCTCCCCCTTTCAAGGAAAACAAACCACGAACACAAAGGCCTCCCCTCCTTTACACGCAGTTCAAATCCTCACAATCCACAGCAAGATGAATTTTACTAGCTGCGTTGGGTTGTAAACGCTGGCGTGATTTCCTCCAGAAATACTGCTCTGAATATTTTTAACTAAAGGTCTTTACACACACGTGCGTGTTGGGAGGCCACATCCTCCGGGAGCCTGGACGCAGCTGGAGCCTGTGCAAGAGCTTCTTGGTTTCTGAGTATCATACTCCCATCTCCTGGTTTCTCTGAAGAGAGAGCAAAAGAGGGAATGAGGAAGATTGCTCTTTTATTTGTATTCATGAACCTGGCAGTAATCAGTTATGCCATATAGGATGTCATACAATACCACTGGTTAAAAATAAAGCCTATTTTTCAAATGTAATGAGTTGCTGCAATATATTCCATTTTCCTCTTGATTGTTTCTGTTTAATGCACCATATGTATTATGTCGGTGTTCTTTCAGCCGTGACCTGGCATACCTTTCTGATAGATCTTAATTACTCCTGAAATGGAGAAAACATTTATAGACCTCCTCAGATATACACTTTATGGTGAAGCGGAGTCTTTGATGTGGGGTGGGCAAAGCATTCAGAGTAGATAAGGTGTGATGTGGAAGATTCTATAATGCCACCCTTGGGTGTCAGAGAGGCCTGGGATGGGCCAGCAAACGATGGGCCGACAGCCAGATCCAGTCTACCACATGCTCTTGTGTAGCCTGAACTGTACATTTTTACATGACTGAAATCAAAAGCAGAACGATCTTCTCGTTGCATGTGAAATAGAATGTAAATTTCCAGTTTCAATGTCCGTGTATCAAGTTTTATCAGAACACAACCACACGTGTGTCGTGTTTGGACGTGGGTCGTGTTTGGCTGCTTCTATGTCGGTGACAGAGTTGACTAGTTGAGACAGAGACCAAATGGTCTACAAAGTCTATAAGCTATTGACAGTCTGGCTCTTTACAGAAAGAGTTTGCTGACCACTGGCCTCAAAGGCTTCAGTTTTATCATCTGTAAAATGAAATGTGTTTAGATAGGTGTTCGCATTCTGTTCAGCTTTGACGTCCTGAGACTGCTTGTAGAAAGTACTTTTACTTTAAAACTGCCAGTCGGAAGGTCGGATGTCTACAGATACGTGGACACTGTTTACGGACTTTCAAGCAAATGTATTGGACATTTTTGGGACCCTTGTTATTGTGTGTCTTTTATGGCCCTCTACAGTATTCTTCAAACTGTTGAATTGCATCGCAGGATTAAAAGGCCATGAGTCCTCACAGCTAAGTTTTCACCACCTCTGTGAGTGTGTTTCCTTTTTCAGTGGCCTTGGAATGCCGACAGGTGTCCCACCCTGAATTGGGAGGCCCAGTCTGTGAGGACATCAAGAGCTTGTAGCTAGGCTTGTCCTGTGCTGGCTGGCAGCTGGGAGTGATGGCGGCGATAAAAGGCACATGGAGCCAGCCTGGTTTCCTCCTGTCCTCAGCGATTTAGGGGGGTAAAAGAAAAGGGACCCAGTGCTGCAGCAACTCCTGTAAGGATCGGACAATTGTAGGAACTATACTGCCCTCACAACAGACTTCACTGGCATGGACACAGCCTCCCTCCTGGGCTCCAGGAGTGAGTTGACAACACAAGAGCCTCTCCTGATGTGAATTCATTCGAAAAATGGGGACCACATTTTCTTTTCTTTTTAAGGAAGGAAGAGAAGGAAAGGGAAGCACTTTTTAATGTATGTGTGTGTTTGTTTTGGTTGATTCCTGCCCTGAGTAGGAAACCAAGGTCCTTGGACTTCACATGGTCTTCGCCACAGCCACTGACTTAGCTCCTGAGCCACCAGGGCTCACCCGATTGGGACTTTTATCATGAAACTAGAACAAAATTATAAACATAATTTTAAATATATTCTTATAATAACAAAGAAAATACCAAGTGTTTATTTTTTAGGTGAACCCGTGATTTAATATCCTACAGTGTCCTTCCTTTGCCAAAATATTTGAGGCCATCTTATTTTCTAAGGACCTCAGTCTTTTAATATATATATTGTTTTTTTAAAATAAATATCTATTGATGTTCACCTTATCACAGTTCCCTTAACTTACTGGCCTGAGTCTGCCAGGGCCCCATTTTTCAGTGGGTCATGTGCTTACAACTTCGTCAAAGGCTGCAAGGCTAAACTAATGGGCAGGATAGACACTGAGTTTAGATACCTATGAAGCAAGGAGGGACTAATTGTGTAAAATGTGCTTCTTTGGTGAATGTTGTCACGTTCTGATGACTTTTACTTTGTGTAATCTGAGCTGTCTGGACTTGCTAATAAATAGGCAGTTCACAAAGACCCTTTTTAGAATGCAGATACATTTTAATAGAAGCGCCCTTTGAACTTAGCATTCACACTTCCCAGAATGAGAGTCCTCACGAGGGCATAGACAGAAAAGTGCCAGGTTATTCAGTATCATGGTCTTTGTAAAGGCAAAACACTGGCAGGAGCCCACAGTCTGTGAGTACAGACTTGATGGGTAAGATGGACTTGCGGATAGTGGGATGCCACATCTAACTAGACGTGGATAATGTGCAAGAGCTATCACGAGAGAGTGGAGGTTGCAAAACGACAATAGATGCTTCCTCTCTCTTTAGGGATAGATAGTATACGGCTAGAAGAAAGCCTAGAGGAACACTCACCAAACTTAACCATCTCTGGGATAGTGGGTTATAGAGGACACTAAGCTTTTTGCACAATTTCTGTTAATGTTGCTTTTTTTTTTTAACAGTCATTTCTTTTTTAATCAAAATCTTTTATACTTTGGTGAGAAATATTTTTGAAATTAAGGATCTGAAGCAAGATTGTTCAACTCTGGATGGTTGGCATCTTGGTCCAGATCATTCCATATTGTAGAGACGGTCCTGTACATTGTAGGATGTTTAGCAGCGCCCCAGCTTCACACAAGTGGCCAGCACACATAAGCCCTTTGCCAGTTATGACACTCTTAAGTGTCTCCAGATATTGCCAAATATCCCCCAATGGGCAAACTAATCGCTGGTTGAGAACCACTGGTCTAAAGCTTGAGACATCTCCAGTCTTGCAGAATACCAAAGCTGCCTTTCATGAAGAAATAATTGAAGATTAACAACTACTAGCCTATTGCCACTTTAAAAAGTGGCTTGATATCTCCCAGGTAAGTGTAGATAGGAAAGGCCTTTTGAAAGAGTCGTATATATCTGGAGAAGATAAGAAAACGTTAATCAATTCAGAAGAAAGTATATTTGATCCTGGATAAGGTTATGCCATTTCTAAAGGAAAATCAAAGCTAGATGTTGAGTGAATAAAACCATCCTTTGTTCAGAAGCTCTTTGGCTATTAACCACGGATAATTCTAGTGATTAAACTAGGGTATGACTGCAAGTTTTCTTAATCAAGTCGTGGGTTACCGTAGAAGGAATACTGGGTTCTGAAATCAAATCCCAGCTGAAGTTCTTGCGTGACCTTGGAGTAGTAGTTTCTAGCTACAGGTAATTGTAAAGATTAAATGAAATAACAGATCACATGCCTAGTGAAATGCTCCAGATGTTGGTTAGTTTGCATTCTCACCTGGGCATTGAGAAGGTCCTATTTGAGTGAGTGTGGAGTGTTTTGATTCTGGGAACAGGGGGATCCTCTGAAGCCTGTTGGGAAGAGAGCTCCTGAGGACTATCTACCTCTAATGAAGTTTCTGGAAAACTTCCATTGAGAGTAGAGGCTGTGTGGTCTGAGATAGTGGGATATAATATAATATGTACGCACATGTGTAAGATATTTCTATAGAAACCACGATCACCATCTTTTGAGTCAAGTGGAGGCAGCGGGGATGATGTCAATCCACAGAAACAGCCTAGCCCCCTGACAAAGACCAGTGACTCTGAACTCTATCTGTGCCAACACCCTTTACATAGTTCAATATTTCACAACATCCCTTTTTATGATCTTGAAGGGAAATTCATAACGTACATATATAATTGCAAACAAAATAGGAATAAAGAAAAGATATAAATACATCGTGCTCAAGCATAACTTCATGAAAGACTTGAGGAAGCAGTTAGATGCTTCTACCTCTAGACAGAACCACCTCGAATATGAAAACTGCATTGGTTGGCCACTCAGATACCAAAATGTCTGCTGTGAGTCATGTCACTTGGGAATGGGCAAACCACGCTTGGTCGAATTTCGAGTACATAAAATCTTTTTTTATTTACTCAGTTGTGATCCTGGAAATGCTATAGTAACATACAAAAAAAGTATCATATGCAAAGTCTAATTACAGTGGAGCCTCATAACGAGTAGGTTTTCCCACCTCATGAATGTCCAACAAGGGTGCATGTTGATGATATGAGCGATTCTTGCTGAAAAGCCCACTCTGCACAGTGGCCCCTGCAATAAATCCCTGGTCCTTGTGATAAACAAGGATGACCCCACAGATTGCCAAAGCGCGCCCTTTGAGAGCTGCTGCCATAGACAAAGTGACTCGAGCCCTGAGAAATAAAACCTCCACACTGAAGGTCCAATGTGACCTGCTATTCTTCTTTCACTTCCTCCCTGTTCTTCCCCTCTCTTTCCGAACCCATACTGTGCATTAGACAATCGACATCCTCTCGTACATTCTACACAAGTGACAACTGAAGCTGGGCGCAATAAAGCATTCTGATGATATGGAAGGACTCGACATTAGACGTGCCTCTTGGTTTTTGAAAAAAAAAAAAAAATCATGAAAAAAAGTGCATTCTGCATAATTTTCCTAAGAACTTTCTGGCTGCTGCTGCCCAAAGAGGAGTCAAAAGGGCACCAATGTCCCTGGGAGCCTCAGCTGGGCACTCGGTGCCATGTCTCACAATGGCTTCCTGCAGTCCCTGTCCCTGTCCCTTGCTTCCTTTCTCCTCTGGGGTAGACGGGCACTCCAGTCCTCTGAAGGGAAATGTGCGGCAGTGGCCCCTTTTTCTCTCCCTACAGCCTCTCCAGCACTCTTCTCTGTGGCCTTCTGTCCTTCCCTCTTGTTCTCTATGGCCGTGTTCTGACAGGGCAAATCCACCTGTGCGTTCTTGCTTTCCTCTCTCCCAACCGTTCCTGATCTTTCCTCTACTTTTTCCTTCCCCACACGTCAGGGCTAATATCTGCTATCACCCTGTAACTCCCCTGATCACTCCCAGGCTGAGATTGTGTGTCCCTTCTGTCTACTCCCTCTACATGCATCGGTGGTGGCACTGATCACCCAGCCTTGTCCATGCCTAGTGTTTGTATCACCTGCTCAAGAAGGAAGACATACAAGTTAAGACCACCAGTTCTGGAACCAGTCCGCTGAGTTCAAATCAAATCCCAGCCCCCTCTGTCTCCTCACGACAGGGCAAGTTACGTAATTTCTACAAACCTACCTCAGGGTGGTTGTGAGGATTCAATGAGTTAGGGCTTTGCCCTTGGTTTGCTGTCACTGTTCTACACATGTCAGCTCAAAGTTAGGTCTCTGAGGACCCAGATGGCCTTCTTCACTACTGTGTCTCATCACCTCACCTGGGAGCCGGCACACAGCAGGCACCCAATCTTTATTGACTTGGTGGATGACTGTCAGCTTGTAATCACTTGCAAATCATCTTTATTTCCTGTTTTTACAGTCACAATCTCTAGAAGCAAAAGCTAAAGAAAGGAACCAGATTGCTACAGGTTATCTGCCCCAAGAAAGGGCGCCGTGTGCACATTCCTGGAAGAGCAGTGTTAGGAAAGCTGGGCTCTGGTTCTCTCGGCCACATCTTCCTGTGCAGTTGGCTGGCAGCAACTGAATGAAAATACAATAAAATGGAATAAAATGGAAAATATCAGGGAAAAAAGAAGGGAAATGGAAGTTACTGTGGTATTGTACCTTCATTCAACCATTCCACAAAAATCCATGAGGTAATTTCTATTTGTCAGGCACTGGGAACATGTTAAAAAATAGAAGAACCCTGCCCTCTTGGAGCTGACGTTCTCACGGAGAAGACAGTGGTAAGCAAGGCTCCGCTTCCCTGGCACATCTAGAACTGAACCTCTGAGTGCCTGTTCTGGCCGCCATTTCTGGGCTGAGAGCACCTTTGGTCCACCTCTTTGTCAGTCAGCTCACAATGAGAATTTTTCAGGGGAGGCCTAGGCCTGTGTATCCTCCCCATGTGCCCCTGGGTTCACTTGCAGGGCTGCCAACATAGCCATCTGTTTCCAGTTATGGGGTATGAAGCTGTCATCTGCTGCCATGACACCGAGACCCATTTCCCCACCATCATTGCTGAGACATGACTGCTGCAGGTGCCAATCCAGTACAGGAAGATCACACCCCACAGCTCTGCTCAGTGACAGAGGTGGTGACGGTGACTATCTGATGATGGCTGCTGACAAAGTGTGAGGAGTGTCCTCCTCTGGAAGCTGTTGTGTCCCCTGTCCCATAAGTCCTACCCTGCGCCTTGGTTAGGAAACATGAGCAACCCTACAAGCCCCTCTCTCCAGCCTCCTGTCCAATCAGGTGTCCACCGCAGGTGTTTCTGTGACCTGCACCGAGTTCACTGGTGTCAAAGTACTTACCGCCTTGCTTTTCCCATCATTATTCTTTCATGACACAGTAAGAAATGTTTGTTGCTGAAAAATTTAGATGTAGCTACGTACCATCCATTATCCACTAACTGGAAATAGCAGCTATTGCCAAGATGGTGTAACTCCTAGAAAATTTCATAAATCTGTGAAAATAAACGACCTTTATAAAATAAATGCATATTATTCAGCCCTCGGCGTCAATAAATGGTGTCGAAATAGCTGGACAGCTGCTTTCCTTCTTTAGCTACAATCACTTCCAGACAAACCAAAGGTCTACATGGAGAAGGGATTTGAAACATGTCACCAGCACCAGAAACCATGAAGGAAAAGGCTGGTGGATTTGACCACACGAAATCATCAAACTTCCATCTCTGGAAGCAGATTGTCTGGACCTAGTAATAAGGATGGAAACTAAGACCCTGCATTCTCCTTCGAGGTAATTATTCTTGAGAAATGTTTCCATACCAGCTCAAGGAAATGAGTACAGGGACTTTTCACTCAGCATTATGTGTAACAGCAGGGGGAAATGGAACAAACCTCAAAGTTCATCTACAGGAGGAAAGAAAGTGAGTGATAGTGCATTTGTACAACAAAATATTACACTGCGGCGAGAACGAAAGAACTAGAATGACTTTGCGTCCCTGTCCCCGCATTTTGTCTGTGTCCCCAGGACAATAGGTAACACTTGGGGTATTTTCGTTGTCACCCTGTGAGATGGGGAGTAAGCTACTGTTATCTAGTGGGTGGAATGACCCCCACTCACAACATAGAATTATCCCAACGTGTCACCGGTGCCAAGGCTGAGAAACTCGAAGCTAGATTGAATCAGCATGAACATGCTAACGATTTCGAGTGAAAAGGGAAGCTGGCGGATGATCACTGATCTGATACCGTGTACAGATGCACACACGTTATTTACTCACACAAGTAAGACTCGTGGCTGGGAATAATGCTCAGCAAATCGAGGCAGTGGTCACCTCCGGGGCACAGAGCCAGCCAGGGAGTATCATGAAAGAGGCTTCGGGGTCCAGGGCCAAGCAGTGTAGGCTCTCACCTCAGCTCCTCGCTGACTTGCTGTGTAACCGTGGCAGGGAACTTAATCTTTCAGCACTTCACTTAGTGCATCTGCAAAACAGGATGATGTTTAATAACAAGTATCTTCTTCAGAGGGCCATGGTGCGGAGTAAATGCTAATGAATGTGACAAGTGCATGACTTAGAACTCTGTGCATTGCTGCCATCGCCATCGTCGGGATTACTCATATTTATGACAGTTCATTTTTGAATATCTGAAGTGAAGAGGGCATGTGGGTGACATAACTCCGTGGCTGGTCACTCATGCCTGACTCAAAGAGGACCAGCTTCCACCCTCCCGCCCAGCTCCACCAGCCAAATGAATGTCATCGCAGCCCTGAGTCTGTGCTGTCAGCCAGGCCATCATCCCAAACCTGCTCTCTAGATCTGGAACCGTCCATCCAAGCATTTTCTTGTACTTTTTTCCCCACAAGCCTGGAATTTCTCCTTAGTGACCTAGATGATACAACAGTGGTATGTGTGCCCTTGACTGCTACAGATTACATGGATAGCTGTGGAATTATCAGGATAAATGAGATACACATTGTCACCCTTTTGATAACCTATTGCCAAATGGTTCTCCTAAAAATAGGTGCCAGTTTACAGTCCACCTGCAGGTGACGATGTGATGTTGTTTCCTTGCGGGCTCTGCCCTGCTCGCGAAGGTATGGACTGGCAGAGGACAGGCGCCGTGACACTGGTCCACGATTCCTCCCTGCCTTTATACAGAGCTGCTCAGAAAAGTTGGGTTGAATGGATTATGGCTTTATAACACACTGCTCAGTAGGTACAGAGACAGAAATAACACACATGCCCGCAAGAAACACTTTAGTTTTGTTGACAAGTTAACTGACATTTCAAGTCCCAGGGCCTGCTCTGCCATCAAGCCAAGGGGAGGGAGGGACAGCCTGACAAAGCCAGCCAGCTGGGGGCAGCACGCTGAGCCAGGTCCTGAGGAAGGAGGGTCCTCCCCATCCTGGGCATTCCAAACATGCAACAGCCAAGGTGTGGTGACAGGCATGAGTAAGGCGTCTGTGAGGTGACTAGAAGGGAGGTCATGTGGGCACCGGCTCTGGGGAGGATCTGTTTAGCAAGAAAGGCAGGGCCCGGCTGGGGGCAAGCCTTGTCCAAGAGGATAAGGAGTTTAAACTTTCTCCTGGAGGTGCCCGGGAGCTAATCGGAGCAGGGAGTGACAAGGAAAAGTCTTGAGCCAGGAAGATGAAGCACAGCTGCTGCCTGTCACCCTTGCTCAAATTCCTCTCCAGGTGACGGAAGTTGGGTCCTTCCACCCACCCGCTCCAGGTTAAGAAGGGTGGCCTCAGGGAAGTATGAGGGAGTGGGATCAGGTATGGCCTAGGAGGCAGGGCAAGGCCATCTGTATAGGAAGCTTAGTGCCTGGGCCCAGGGACCAGTTGGTGGCTTGTGCCTGAGCAGTCCCTTATTCATCCCACTGCCACACCTTTACATGGGATCACTGGGATGCCCTGCTCACTGTGGCCTTGCAGAGCTTCTCAATGTATTGCTTCTCACTGCATCGCTTCTCAATGTCAGGTTCAGTGACAGCGGGTGGGTAACTGGAGCTGAATCCTGAGGAAGCATTTCCAACCCAGAAGTTGGCAAACACTGTACATGCTGGGGAGGGGCGGCAGCTCCCAATGTCCAGCACGCCACTGTCCCTTCCTTCCTTCTGGAAGCCAGAGGGATTCAACCTAACAGTCTGGAGGACAGGGAGGCAGACTTTCGTTTAGGGAAGTCACATGGAAACATGAAGACTATAAACGTGTGGCCAAAGAATGGAGGCGTAAGTTAGGAGAAGTCAATTCAGACTCCTAAAGGGAAAAGGCTAACCTACTTCACGGGCTGGATGGCTGCCAGCACTGACCTGGCTGGAATCCAGGCTCTGCTCTTTACAAGCTGTGTGACCTTGGGTAAGTCACTTCACCTCTCTGTGCATTGTTTTTGTCATATGTAAAGTGGAGGACATGATTAACTCGCCTGGCAGGGTTCTTAAAAGAATAGAAACGGCTACGTGAATATAAAGTTCTTAGAACAATTTAAGCACTTCATTACTGCTCTGTCGATACTCGTTAAATACTTAAAATAGAAAACAGAAGTCCCCAGGGAAACAGTGTGACTTATCTAAGGTCATATAACAAGTCAGAGGCAAAGCTGGAAGGAGGGCCACAGCCTCTGCCAGGACAGATAGCCCTGCTAAGTGTTCTCCGGATGTCTTTGACCCTGAAAAGGGTCATGGGCAGGGGATGATCTCTGTGTGTGAAATGTTTACATAGAAAGGATGGAGCAGACAGATGCAGTGACCCGTGCCCTGGAAGGCGTGGTGGCCTGTGGGGTGCACAGCCTCCCCTGCTGGGCCAGGACACACAAGAATAGGTAGGAGATGGTCCTGTTGGAGTAGTTTGGCAGGTCGTGGAGCTGGGACTGCCCCAGGCATGAAGGTGAGTTCAGTCAAACCATCAGCTGCAAACAAAAAGATGCACAGTGATAACAATAGCTTCCCTCTCTAAAGCCCCTACTATGCACCAGCATCCACTCAGTCACCACATGCTGGACACCATTCTAGGTACTTGGGGGTCAGCAACGAATGAAGCAAAGCCCCACCCCTCATAGACCTGAACTTGTAGTAACCTGTAGCAAGGGAGACAGACGGTAAATGTGGAAATGGAGAGATACTATAAGAGCTTGCAGGGAAACGAGGCTGGGTGAGGCAGGTGGGGTCTGGCTTTAAATGGAGATCGGGAGGACTCTCAGGGAGGTGACATATGAACAGTCCTGAAGGACAGGAGGGAACACCATGTACAGTGCCTGCTGTCTTATTTCCAGCCTCATCAAAGTCTCCTGCCTCCCTGGTTAGCTGGGTGCTACTCTGCCATTTTATTGACAAGGATGCTCAGAGACAGGCACTCAGCTGCCCAGGGTCAAACAGTTCAAAGTGCTGGCATGAGACTCAAGCCCCACTCTGCCTCCCAGTCCTCAGCTAGTCCCCACCGGCTCACAGGAGGACGTGGATGTCACACACAGGCTGGGAGTGTGTGCTGAGGGGAGCTGGAATCATGGGGTCAGAAGGGTATGTTCGGGGTGAACAGATCTGGAGGTCACTCTGAGAAACCTCCTTAGAGGTGAGTTTACAGCTGAGCTTTAAAACCTGGAAGGAAGGGAGCCCCAAAGGGTAGAGGGTCTGGTGTGTCTCCAGGCTCAGTGAATACAGTAAGCATGGAAGCAGGAGGGGGCTACTGTGGAATGAAGTTTGGTTGAAATTCTCAGCAAGGGAAGAGGTCCCCAGACTCAGGGTGTGTGCCCCCGGTCTTTACCAAAAGTCTTTCACTGCCACGTACAGGTCCAGTGTCATGCTAGGAGCTGGGGGGCCACACCAGCATCACATCCATTGGCCTTGTCTCAGGGGACAAGCGCTAGCCTGACCCAACAGACCACCTCCCCAGACACCCCCGGGCAGACCTGATTTCAAGCACATGCCCCTTCTGCTGCGTCCTCAATGCCATCATTTGGCCTTGAAACCGCATTCCCCTCCCTGCCTCTTATACCCACAAGGGACACAAACATCTGTGGCTCTTCCAGTCCCTAAAATGTACTGACCACTATGTGGGTCAGGCCTGGTGCCAGGGGATCAGCGGTGACCAAGTACTGCCTTTACCCTCACAAGAGTCATTTGTCCTGAGGTGGAGGTGGACATTTCACAAGAGCAACACATAATTAAAAGCATGATGAGTGGAGCCACGGTCTGGGCATTGCTAAGTGTCCCGCCAGGCCATCCCTGGGTCAGCTCGTGCAGGGGCGGGCGGAGGCGCTGCCCCGCCCCTGGGGAAAGGAGGTGGGTTGGGGGCGGAGCGGAAAGGAGGGTGGTGCAGGCCTGCCTGCGCGCATGCGTAGACGGTGAAGCGGGCCCTCTACCTCGGGGTCGCAAGATGCTGGCTGGGAGGTGCCAGTCTACAAAGCGTCCCGACCCTGTCTTCCACCAGGGGGTGCTAAAGCTGAGCGCCGGGAGAGGGGAGTGGTCTGAGCAGGCGGTGGGGGAGACTGGGAGAAAAGCTTACAGTCGAAGGTTCTGGTAAGAAGGGCAGTTAGGTTTTGCGCTTGGGATGGGTGTTCCGCTCAGGCCCCTAGTCTGCTGAGCAGCCTCTGCCCAAGAGCGGGAGAGAAGGCAGGGGCGAGGCCGTGCAGGCCTGGGCACCTCCTTGAATTTCCAGAGACCAGTCAAGTAAGTGCCCCTAGGTGCTCGGAGCTGGGCCCCCTGGGGGACTTACCAGAGGTGCCAGGGAAGCGGGTGAGGGCCGGGCACAGAAGGAATGAGATCTGAGGGGAGGTCTGGGAAGGAATCACGTTCAGGGTCAGATGCGGGGACAGACACCTGCTCCTCTCCTAAGGGTGCACGTAACTGACTCACTTGCCCATTCAAGTATCCACTGCTCAGTGTCCCCCTCCTTAGACAGACCTTCCCTGACCCTCTTGTCCAAAATAATATTCCGGCTTCTTTATTTCCTTACTCTGCTATATTATCTTCCTAGCATTTAGTGCTACCTGACATGGCATTTGGTTAAGCCACATGAAATGGGCAAATATCAGCAATTTCATAGGGGTCAGCCTAGCACAACAGATTTGTTCATTGTCTTTTCATTGGCCTCTCTCTCACTAAAATGTCAACTCCGCACAGCAGGGAGTTTTCACCTCTTGCTTTTCTGCTCCTCCTCAGTACCAAGAACCACCGCACCATGGACCCCATTGAATGTTGAGTGAATGTGGAAATGAATCCTTAGGCTGGATATTTGGGGAAAAACTTGATCAAGGAGTTGGATGTGCATTGGAGCTGCCTGGAGAGCTCTTCTGGGGCAGGGACTGAACAGCAGCAAAGGGGCTGGCCGTGGGGGTGCCTAGGCAGGGAGTCAGCTTGGATAGCACTGTGGACGGAGCGGCTGGTGAGCACCTACTATGTACCAGGCTCTGAACTAGACTCTTTTAGTCCTCACGATGGCCCATGAGGTGGGCCAAGCGGTGAAACCAAGGCTTAGAGATGCTAGCTTAGAAGTGTCCGAGGTTGTGTGGCTTAAGCTAAAAAGTAGCACTGCAGGCCCTTTCCTTTACGTCTCCCTACCTCCTCGTGACAGCAGTTGTTTCACAGAGTTTTAAAACTCTTGAAGGAGCATAGGAACTCAGGGTTGGGGGCAGAGGTGCAGCGCTCGGGGTTCCTGATGCTGTGGTGGGGTGTGTCATGATTTCTGGTTCTGTAGGGGCTCTCGGTGCCCACTGTGGTGAGGATTTGAGTTGCTGGCCTTGCCATCTGGGACACTGACAGCTGTTGTATTCGAGGACCTGCCATATTCCTGAGTCAAGAGGGGTCTGGAATAGCCAGGATGGGGGACACGGAGCCAGTCTCATACTTCTGTGAGAGTTTTATCTCAGTGTCTAAGAAGACAGTTATCCGCCCCCCAAACGATATTCCTGTCCTCCAGAGGCTCATCTCCCCACTAGGAAGACACACTATAGTGACAGCCATTTCTCAGGTGCTTCCTGGGCCCCAGGCATGACTGAGAGTGGTTAAATGTGTAGACTGAAGTGGACATTGGGTTTGAAGGCTATGCTCATCAGCTTCTTGAAGTCCTGTGTGACCCTGGGTAAATTACTTCGCACGTCAGTTTCTCCGCATCTGTACAGGGGAATAAGAGTATTGGGAGACTACCGCAGCCCTGGCAACCAGAAGGTGACTGGTCCTCTCGGCGGGGCCTGGTGCGCCTCGGGATTGGTGTGATCTTTTCTGTTGAACACAGACAAGGTCCTATGTGACCACGATAGGTCAAGACAAAACGAAACCACTCTGTAATCATGTATGAATCCAGACAAAACATGGTTACTGTCCACACCACAAAAATCACCAAGCATTCCCTCCCCAGCTAACCTGAGTGAAAGCAGCTTCTTTACCAAACCACAGTTCTCACCTCCTTCTAGGTAAAATTTCTTAAGATGCCTAATCATTAGAATTTCCTCGAGGATCCAGTTCTCCAAGGGGACAGATGGGACTAATCATCTCATCCTGTTTCCTTAAACCTTCCACCAAACTACTTGCCTCAAGTCCAAACCTCACGATAAGTCCTTCCTAAAATCCTCTTCCGGACACCTCACACTTCCCAGGGCGTGTGTCCTCCCTCCGTGAGACAAGTAGTAAACCCAACTTGTTTACCCACAGGGTGTTTCTGGTGACCTCTGACTGGAGGCAGTGACGGTTCCCCTCATCAGGATGTTGTCATTCTACACGTGGAATGATACATCCCAGGCCTCTGTCATGCTTTAATATCATCTCTATTACACAAAGAGGACCCAGAAACTCAGAGCGGAAGGAACTTTGTCCAGAGTCACAGAGCTGGTGGTGGCAGAGCCAGGATGGAAGCTCAGGTCTCATTCCAAAACTCCTAACCCCCTGCTTTGGTGTTAATAGACCAGAACCAACATGACAACGTGGAGCAAGTGTCTGGATAAAAGACTAGAAGGGCCTTGGAACACAGAGAAGAGACCCCGGGCCTGCACGAGGGGGCACCCAGGCATCCTCATGGCCCATCCGCTTCCTCTCCCAGTGGGACTTCCCTGATTGAATCCTCGAGACACGGTGCTCCGAGGCTGCCCGATGCTGAGTAAACACAGGTTGGCAGAGGCCAAAGTGGGGGTCAGTGTCAGCAGAGTATGAGGCCTGAGTCATATCCTGACCATTGCTTAAGAGGCACCTGGAGTCACAGCCTGAGCAGCCAGCTCGTGCCCTCACAGGATTGCACCCACTTGGGCAATGAGCACTTCCCTGGTAGGCCTCACCTCCTGGGCTCAGTTCTGTCACACGCAGGTTTTGAGACATATAACAGTGAGGCTCCGGCCCCGTCCGCTCCTGAGAGCTGGATCCTAACGCAGAAGGAAACTGGCATCTCCTGGCTGCTCTCCCTTGCCTGCTCCCAGTTCTGGACTCTAGCTTCCAGGACCCCACTCCAATTTCAGAATCGGGGTGTCTCCCCAAATGTCCAAAACACCCGCAGCTCTCCCTGGCACATAGCCTTTTCCCTTCTTCTCCCACGGGGTCTCAGGGAGTAGGGGTGGGGCCGGGAAGAGAGCGAGGAATAGGTCAGATACCCTGGGGCAGGATGCAGCGATGGAGACCTGGTTTGATCAGCTAACACGTCCTCCCCCTGTGGATAAGGCAGACTGTCTGAAGTGCAGATATTCCTTTAGGAATGAGACTTCTCAAGCCAAAGACACTGCATGGCCTTCGAGTTGATAGCATGGACTCTGGCATCAGGCTCTGCTAGCTCCTTCAAGCCACTCTGCCCTCACCAGCTGTGTAACCTTTGGCAAATTACTTAACCTCTCTGTACCTCAGGTTCCTCCTCTCTCAAGTGAGGATAATAATAGTATTGACTCACAGGCCTCCTACCAGGATTAAGGTTGCTGTGTGTGTAAAACACTTAGAATAATGACTGACACATGGCACGCACATGCATACATGTTCATTAAATCAATATTTTTTTCACTTCTAATGGGCTGACTCTTCCATTCAGTTGTTGTTATCCTACCGTGTGCCAGATGTGACTGAGACAGAGGCCCTAATCCAAAGGCCTGTTGGGCATTTATGGGGGGTCCCTGCCCCACCCCCTCCCCTGAAATGTCCTTAGAGCTGTGCTGATCCCCAGGACTGCACACAGGGGCTGTGGCACAGGACTGGGAGCCACAAACTCCCTAGAGAGGACCCCACAGCATGCTGGAGGCCATGAGCAGTTTCCTTAACAAGACACCCCCTCTACCTTTGACAAAGTGAAACACATGATCCCACATTTTCCACAACCGCATCCCAGGTCAGGCATCCAGACCTGTTTTGGTCATTCTCTGCCTGCTCATCCCCCCAGACAAGAGTTTATGGACCAGAAACCAAAGTGACAACAAAGGCCTGTCTCTGGGGAGAATAGAAGGGCCGTGAGGCAAAGAAAGAGACACAGAATTTTCTTCCATCTGCACAAGCCACCAGGCCCAGGTGACAGAAGGCCCGTCCTTGTCATTGTCCTCATGGGGTCTGAGGAAGCCAGCAAAAAAACGAACACAAGTATGAAATTTGAACTGGAACAGGATAGTTGATAATGTAGAATTGCTGTTAGGAATTTTAGGTGTAAAAAACTGTATTGTAGTTGTTTGAAAAATAATCCTTATCTTTTAGAGACACAAAAGATACTTATGGATGAAACGATAAGATACCTGGTTTTGCTTCAAAATAAGGGGGAAGCAAGGACGCGGCTGAAAGGAAACTGACCTAGAGTGGATACCGCCGGGAGCTGGGGGATTGGGGTGCGGGGTGTGGCGGGCTCAGGCGAACTGCGCAGTGGAGTGTGGAAGTGGCCCTGGAGCCCCGAGCAAGCTGGCTAGAAAAGCCGATGGCTCCACCCGGAGTCAGAATCTGGATTTTAAGCACATCCGATTCCCTGGAGGAATCCTGTGTAGAAGTTCAAGTGTGAGACGCTCTGGATTATTCAGCCACTTCTGAATCTGTCTCAAACTTTTCAGAATAAAGAGGGGCTGGGTTTTGTTTTGGGTTGCTTCTAGCTGGCCCAGAACCCCAGGGAAGAGTTTCCTGCAGGCCGGTGTTCCAGCCCGCGCCCCGTGCGGGAGCCCCGCGCGCGCCCACCGGGAAGCGGCCCGGCCCGCGCCCGCGGGGACCCACCGCCGCTCCGGGCGCCGCTGCCCGGAGTCCCGGGCGCTGGGGGCGCGCACGCGGGGGGCTGCTCCGCAGGGCGGCCGGGCAGGCCCGGGCGTGGCGGCGCTCGCGCACCTGGTCGAGCCGGCAGGTGGGACGTGTCGCGGCCGGGCCCGCCCCCTCGCGGGGGAGGAGCGGCGCGGGGCGGGCTCGGCGGGAGCGCGGGCGGGGGCCGGGCGCTGGGAGCCCGGCGGCCGCCGAGATTGAGCGCCCGGGATGAGCTTCGCCCGGAAAAAAGGCTTCTACAAGCAGGACGTGAACAAGACCGCCTGGGAGCTGCCCAAGACCTACGTGACCCCGACGCACGTAGGCAGCGGGGCCTATGGCGCTGTGTGGTGAGACCCCGCTGGCGCCGGCGCGGGGGGCGCGGGGGGCGCGGGGGGCGCGGGGGGCGCGGGGGGCGCGGGGCGTCGGGACCGGCCCACGGCGGGCGCCCAGACGGCGGGGCGCCTCTGGAACCTCCGGAGGAGCCCGGGCCAGTGCAGCCCCTCGCGGACCTCGCCCTCTGGGCGCTCGAGGCCGTGCCCAGCGCCCTGACCGAGGACCCCCAGGCCCACCGGGCTTGAAGACCCTCGCGAGGCTTTTTCTCGAGCGAGCTCGTGGAGCTGGGAGGAGGGGCAGGCAGGGCTTCGAAAGAGGAGCGCAGGTTGTGACAGAGGCTGACCTGGGGCCGCGCCAGGTGCCACCTCACTGTTCTCACTGGCCTGGTGGGGTCTCTGGGTTGAGTTAGGGCTGGGGCCGCTTCTCCAGCACTTGAGCCTTACAAGGGACCCCAGAGGTCATCCGGGCAAATCCTGTTGTTACTAATGGTGATACACTGAGCCCCGGAGAAGTGACTTGCCAAGCTGCATGGCCTGAGACTCCAGGCGGGCTCTGGATCCTGTGGCAGGATCTGTCGCCCTCTGATGTAGTTAGTGTCCCCCTCAGTGTCTGCCTGCTCCCTCTTCCCCTGCTGGACTTGGGGCTGCTCGTCCACCTCCAGGTGACAGGCGTCCTCTCCTCCAAGCCCAGCCTGCTGGCCAAGAGGGGTTGGGTGAGGATGACCTGGGCTACAGGATCCGGAGTGGACACTGCCTGGAACTAAAGCCGCTGCTTGCTGACCTGCTTGCTGACCTGCTTGTGCCCCATAGCTCTGCCATCGACAAGCGGTCAGGGGAGAAGGTGGCCATCAAGAAGCTGAGCCGGCCCTTCCAGTCTGAGATCTTTGCCAAGCGGGCCTATCGGGAGCTGCTGCTGCTGAAACACATGCAACATGAGAATGTAGGCTGGGCTGGTAGGGCTGCTTGGGGAAGGCTGGAAAGGGTGGGCCCCGGAGTCCTGACCAGGCCCCTCCTGTATGCTAGAGACTGCCTGAGGTTACAGAGAGGGCCCGAGAAGGGGACTCTACCCCTGCTACTCCCTCCCTTATTCCTCATTTCATCATTAAAAGGGTGGGGGGTGGGGTGCGCGGTGCCAGGACTTGCCCTGCCTATTTCCAAAGAAAAGTGCAAAGGGTACTTTTGGCAGCTGAGCAGAAAGAGCTTTGTGAGGTGCGAACTTATCTTCTCACTGTTATATGGAAATGGCTGCCCAGGAACTTCACAGTTCGTTCTGGATCGAAACTAATGGCCAGAATCTCGGCTATTATTGTTTCCACGCGTGACTCTGGTAACAAAGTGATATTTATCGAGCACCTGCTATGTGCCATGCACCGTTCTAAGAACTTGGCATAAACGTGTCTACTTTTCACAGTAACCCATGAGATAAGTACTCTTACCCCATGTGCAGATAGGAACACTGAAGGCAAAGAAAGACCCTCAGGTCCTATGGTTAGTTGATGTGAGAGCTAGAGTGTGAACTTCAGCAGCTCAGCTTCAGGCCTCAGGGTATCGCCATTACGCTGGCCTGTCTCATCACAACAACTAGGAAGATAAGTGACCTGTTGGGACTGGCAACCAGGCCTTGCTCCCGGAAACCTAGATTGGAAGGCAAACATTTAAAATAATGATTTCAAAATATTGTGCACACTTTAAGCCCTACTCTTCTTCAGCAAGTCTCTCCTCTGGGCTCCCAGCCAGGCGTGATCTTATCCTTGACTCCGAACTTGGCCTGTGACAGCCAAGGGTGTTTGTGGCAGGCGACCCAAACTTAAGGGCAGAGAGCCTGCTGACTAGAAGGCACCTTTGCTAGTCCTTCCTTGATGCCCTTAGCATGGTAGTTTCCTCCTTGAGTCGAGAGAGGGTTTATGCTGCTTTCCCTGAGCACTGGACTTGGGGGCAGTGAGCGTAGGAATGTCCCCTTCAGCCTGACTTTCCATGGTGTGCCCTGCAAGGCACCCCCAGTGGGTGGGGAAGATTTCCCTTTGGCCTCTGCTTCCAAGAAGGCTGGGAACCTGCGTCTTGCTGCAGGTGGTGGATGGGGGAAGGATGGGTGGTCCTCTGCCTGCCCGGGGCTCGGGGAGGGGAAGAGAGGGTGCAGCCTCACACTCAACTGGTGACCTTTTCCTCAGGTCATCGGGCTCCTGGATGTGTTCACCCCAGCCTCCTCCCTGCGAAACTTCCATGACTTGTGAGTCGGGCTGCAGTGGCTTGCAGGGCATGTGGCACCTTCCTTACTAAAGCCAGTTAGAGGAGGGCCCAAATTCGTTCTGGTGGATAGGGGGGCTTCAGCCCTGGCAGCCCCTGGCGATTCTCTCTGGGGAGACTCAGCAGAGGGCGGAGAGAAAGGCAGGCAGGGAGAGGTGGGAAGGGGCTCTGTGGGGTGCTTGTCGGGCACACAGCTGTCTGCTTAACTGCTTTACATGTTCCCCTGTCTTAATACCACTAACATCATTTAACATAATTGCCCGTCCTTACCAGTTGGCGCAAACTCACCTCACCATCCCCTGGGGGCCCAGGTGAGGTCTGGACCAAGGGGCTTTTCCAAGCATAAAGCAGGAACCGGAAGGCTTGGCCACCTCTGGCTGTCACGCAGAACTAGGAAATTTAGTTGCTAAATGCATGGCTTTACCCTTGCAATGCCTGGTCTCAAATTTAGGAACTTCGGAGGTGGATTTTTTTTTCTCCAATCCTATTTCAAATGTAGCTGAAGACCTCTTTGTTAGCATGCTTTTGTTTTAAATGTAATGCAATCATTTTGAAAAGAGTGTTTTCCTATAATGCCAGCTGTTGGGCTTAGCACTGGGAATTGAAAGTGAACCAGTCCTAGGCATGGTAAGTGTGCAATTTCTAAATGAGTACAAGCTATAGTGTGGTCAGTGCTCTAGGTACAGGTAGAAAGCAGGGAACGGCCTGCTGCCTCAGGAAACTCACAGACTCAGTCCTGAAGGATAAATAGAAGCTCATTTGGGGGGAGGGTGTGCTGAAGGCACCCCAGGTAGAAGAAAAGAAACTAGGAAATGCTTCATGATGCATGAAAGAAACTGGAGTTTGGGGCAATTTGTAGAAGTTCAGTATGGCTCATGGTGGCCGCTGCCTGAGTCAATCAGGCTGAGTCTGAATTTGATCCACAGGCAGCCTCAAGTCTATGAAGGTTTTTGAGAGAGACCATGTGCTCAGATTGGACTTGGGAACCGCACTCTGGCGGGAGCGATAAAGGAGCAGGGAGCAGCTCTGGGAGTGGGGAAAGCCTGGAGCGTGTATTGGCGACTCAGACCTGGATCTAGATAAAGAAGAGGTGACTGGATGCTGAGACAGCAGATTTGAGATCCACTGAGGGAAGATCTGTCAGAATGTTGTCCCCACTAGGTTGCTGGGGCTGGGAGACATGGCCAAGGTTGGGGGGTGCCAGGCTCCCACTTGAAATATCAGGTGGAGGAAGAGCAGATCTTGGGAGCAATAATGAACTCGGTTTGGGACAGTTTACTCTTTAAAGAACACCTGAATGTGCTGATGTAAATAAATCAGGACCTCAGGAGCAGAAGGTCTGGCCTAAGGATGTGGGTTTGGACTGGAGTAGTCACCTGTGGATATTAGCTGAAGCCCAGGAATAGGGTAGAATAGAATATATGATACTCCTGACTGAGAAATCAACAGTGGAAAAAAGATCCAACTGACAGGGCAGATGAGAGAGAACTGAGAGTCTGATCAGAGATAGACTGGGCTGAAAATCTTAAGAGAGCATCAGACTTTGCAAAAAATTCAAATGTGAAGAAAGGCAGCAAGGAAGCACTGGTGTTTTTGTTGACTGATATTGGTGACCTTGGTCCCTGCAGTTTTGAATGTGGGGCAGGAACAGACTTGTCAGGGAGTTAAGGCAGGGAGGTCAGAGAATGTGGACCACTTTTTTTTTTTTATTGCAGTAACTTTGTTTTACATAATAAACTCTTATGTGCAGGCTCCCCAGATGTGCTATTTCCCCATTCCTCAGTTATAGGTCTGCACACTCTGTGGACCACTCTTTCTAGAAGTTTGGTAGAAGAGAGAAAAGAAAAGGGAAGTGGTTACTTGAAGTGAGGTCTAGGGAAGGCGGTTCTAGAATGTGAGCACATTTGTTGGCAGAGAAGAAAGGACCAGGGTCCTCGTAGAGAAGGACATGGAGGCCATCGTGCATGGAGCAGGTCCCTATGAGGGAGGATTGTGGTCCAGCTTCAGAAAGTCACAGCTCATGTGCATGCATCTTTCTTTAATAAGGAAAACAAAAACATTCCTTTTATAATCTTTATTATTTTTGTTCTAGACTTTGCTGTTACTACATTGAGTAACAGCTACATTTGCTGACCTTGACCTGTGTAGCAATCCCATAAGAAGGTGCAATGGCTCACTGCCTCCTTCCTCCTTCCACCCTCTTGGAAGTCGTTTCACTGTTTCCTTCTTAGGACAGACTTATTTTGTGATTTAGGGAGCTATCTCAGCCGGGCATGACCCTCTGGGGGAGAAAATATTTGGACAGAGGCTGAAGGAAATCCTGGCGGATGTTTCTAACTCACAGCTGTGTGTTTCTGTGAGGCGCGTGGGGTGCAGCCAGGGCACCTTTGACGAGAGGGAACACAGCTCCGGGAACACAGCTCCGACTAACTTTCCTGAACACGCTGCTGCTAACACGCTTGAGTTTGGCCAACCAGGAGGCCGCCGCCGTGGCCAGGCTGGGAGCCAGGGGACCATGTGGGGGTCAGGCTGGCTGCTGTGAGTCTCTCTCTTCTATGCTGGAGGTCATCTTGAAAGTCCCTGGTCTGCCCCAGCCTCTCCTCCCTCCTCTGAGCTCACCCCTGGGGCTGGGTGGGACGGAGGATGATTGGCTGAAGAAGCCCTCATGCCTTGCAGCTACCTGGTGATGCCCTTCATGCAGACAGACCTGCAGAAGATCATGGGAATGGAGTTCAGTGAGGACAAGATCCAGTACCTGGTTTATCAGATGCTCAAGGGTCTGAAGGTGGGCGGGGACCCGGCGGGTGGCAGAGGGGGCACTTTGGTGTTGAGACGTGTGGTTAAGGGGGAAGCGAGGTCCACCAGGGTGGAGGAGGCTTCTAAGTTGCCGGCGATGCCTGGCCTGGAAACTGGGGTGTTAGCTCACCCTTCTCTCTCTCTTCCACACAGTATATCCACTCTGCCGGGGTCGTCCACAGGGTGAGTGCGCTCTCTGAGTGGGAAGGCCTGCTCAGAATCGCTGTGTGCTGGGGAACTTTCCAGAGTGGCACTGCGAACAGAGCCACGAGTTGGGTGTTTCAGGCTCCAAGGATCATGGGCATTTTAGAGCTGCATGGGCCCCCCAAGGACACCTAGTCTGACACACCCTCGTTTTATGCACGAGCCCACTGCCCAGAAGGGAAGGGCCCTGGCCGAGGACAAGTGTGGGTGGCAGCAGCCCGGCTGCCCAGTGCTCACCTCTGCTCACCTCTAGGACCTGAAGCCAGGCAACCTGGCTGTGAATGAGGACTGCGAGCTGAAGGTGAGGGGCAGGGCCAACCCCGGGTTGGAATGGGTCCCTTCTCCTGCAGGAGCCCCTGCAGCTGCCCCAGGAGCCTCCTTGCCTCAGCGATGTCTCCTTGCCTCTCCCTGTGTCCCCTGAGTCATAGATCTTGGATTTTGGGCTGGCTCGGCATGCAGACGCGGAGATGACTGGCTACGTGGTGACACGCTGGTACCGGGCCCCTGAGGTCATCCTCAGCTGGATGCACTACAATCAGACTGGTCAGTGGTCAGCTGCCTGGGTAGGGCTTGGGGTCTTCTCTAGCAGCTTCCCTACAACCATCTTGGTTACTCTGGCTTGACTGACTGCAGAGTCCTGGTCACACAGTGCAGGTGACAGCTTCTCCCCTTCCCTCCGCAGTGGACATCTGGTCTGTGGGCTGTATCATGGCAGAGATGCTGACTGGGAAAACTCTGTTCAAGGGGAAAGATTGTATCCTTTGCTGCAAAAGCTCAACTCCGTTCAGGGGCTCATTCCTCAATCAAGTAGACACTTGATTACTTAAATCACGGTTTTTCTTATGTGAAAGTGACTCATGTTCACTATTGAGCAATTCTGAAAATGCAAACCAAGCAAAAGGACAAAGCTAGTCACCTGTCATTCCACCGTCGTGTGGAAGAGACTTTGCCTTTTGGTGCCACAGACACACTCAGCACCTGCGCATGCTGCGCAGGCGCTGATGTGACGATGGGGGTGGGGTCCGCCCCACCAGTTCTAAGGATGAGAGGATGAGGAGGAATCTCATCTGATGAAGGTGACTGAGCTAGGTGAGGGCTGCAGGGGTGATTCATCTGAGGCATTTGTAGGGAAGGACCCTTAACCTGACTGGGCAAGTCAGAAAATCTTCCAGAGACCCAAGTCCCGCAGGATCCTGTGTCCTGAAAGTAGGAAGGTGACGTGTGTGGGGAGCCCGGCCAGCTGCCCCAGTGCTGGGTGGGAATGAGGGGCAGGGAAGGGCAGCCTCAGACCTGCCAGCAAAGAGTGAGGTCCAGCCTTAACCTGATGCAAGACCTGGACCAGCTGACCCAGATCCTGAAAGTGACCGGGGTACCGGGTGCAGAGTTTGTGCAGAAGCTAAATGACAAAGCAGTAAGTAGCACACAAGGCCGAGGTGGTGCATGCAGCTGAGCAGGGCTCAGCTGGGCTGCAGCTCTTTGTGGGAGGGGGCCCCCTTCCCTCTGTCCTGGCAGGTGCTCTTGCCTCCATCCTGCTTAGGACTCCAACCTGACCTTTCAGCTCTGCTCAGGGACTTTTCTGGAGTCCCTGCTCTATATCTCCAGGCCTGAGCCCTGAGGGACTGTCAAGTGGGGTTCACTCAATGCTTGTCTGTCTTCCAGGCCAAATCCTACATCCAGTCCCTGCCACAGAGCCCCAAGAAGGATTTCTCCCAGCTCTTCCCTCGTGCCAGCCCTCAGGGTGAGTCTTGGGGCCTGCTCCCCGCAGGGCCTCTGCAGTCTCTCGTAGGAGGGAGGGCTCACCCTAATCTTGTCGCTGCAGCTGCAGACCTGCTGGAGAAGATGCTGGAGCTGGACGTGGACAAGCGCCTGACGGCCTCACAGGCCCTCAGCCACCCTTTCTTTGAACCCTTCCGGGACCCAGAGGAGGAGACAGAGGCTCAGCAGCCATTTGATGATTCCTTAGAGCATGAGAAACTCACAGTGGACGAATGGAAGCGTAAGAGTGGGAAGCTCCTTCCTCTCTCTGCCTGGATCTGTCTGTGCTTTGCCGCCTTCATTTTCCTGCCTGGCCTCAGGTGGCCCCGTGTGTATCCTGGATACCACCACTTCCCTGGCCAAGCTGAGGGAGCGGGTATTGTCTCCAACTTGCATTTCTTTCCCACTGAGCTGACTTCCTGCTCCACGCTCTGTCTGTGGGGGAGGCTTTCTCCTGCCCTGGGGACCCCTTACCCACCTGAGCCACCCTGCCCTTCTCAGAGCACATCTACAAGGAGATCGTGAACTTCAGCCCCATTACCCGGAAGGACTCTCGGCGCCGCAGTGGCATGAAGCTGCAGTGACGCAGCCGCCCGGCCCCTGACGTCACAAGCCAGGGCCTGCCACATGCACCGCCTGCAGACACTGCCTCTAGGACCAATAGTTATTGGTTCCTGCTAAAGTTGCAGCCCCTCTGGAACGATAACCTTCCAAGCAGAGGACAGAAGGACCTTTGTCCTTGTGTAGGAAACAGGTCTGGTAGATGGACAGTCTGAAGTTGGTTGGGAGAAAATAGCTGCGATCCTAACTGGTCCCATTAAAACTCGCGTTGCGACAATCGCCCGTGTGTGGGGTCCTTTCCTTCACGGCTGTGGTGGGGCTTGAGGGTGGGCTGAGTGGGGCAGGGGTCCATGGCAGTGACAGCCCAAATAACCGCAAACAGGATGGCCTAGAACTCCAGAAATGTCTTCTCTCATACTTCTGAAGTCTAGAAATCTGAAATGGAGGTGTGGGCAGGGCCATACTCCCAGAAGTTCCTAGAGAAACTTTGTTGCCTTTTTTTGATTTCTGGTGGGTCCCAGCAATCTCTGCTGTTGCTTGGCTTGTCACCTCCCCACTTCAATCTCTGTCTCTGTCTTTAACCGACCAGTTCCCCTCTGTACATCTGTCTGTGGGCTCCACATGTAAGAACAGCTGTTACTGAATTTAGGGCCCACCCTGATCCAGTATGATCTCATGTCCATCCTTAATAATTATATATGCAAAGACACCATTTCTAAATCAGGTCCCACTGTACAGTGCTGGATGGACATGAATTTTGTGGAGACACTCTTTCATCTCCTACAGGGGGCCACAAGGGAGGCGCCCCTTCCTGGAGGCCATTTGTCACAGCCAGACGTGTTCGGCTGTTAAATTAAGAGAGTTGCAGAGAGAATTGCAGCTGGTGAGGCATTGCCTTCAGGTTATTTTGGGTGAGTGATAAGCAATCAAGATCTGAAGCAGCAGCAGTTTCCTTGACTGAGAGCTACAAAAAGAATAACTGGGCTTTTTTTCTGGGCTTGATGGCAGACAGTTTTGTTCCTTCCCTCTTTGGGGACTGATACAGCTCTCCAGGGTTTTACCCTGAATGGCTGGGCTCCTTCTGTTTAAGTCTGAAAAGCCTCGGTAGAACAGATTCCCATTACAAGGAGTCAGGAGTCTGGCCCCATAGCTCCTGCCCCGGGCACAGGTCACAAGCCGTCCTGTGCACCAGGGTCCTACTTTAAGTGCAGATTCCTGGGCCCCAGAGCAGGGGTTCTGATTTAACAACAGATAGGGTTGAGACCCTTGAATGTTTGCCCTTTATCGCAACTTTAGTCTAGTAATTCTGGTGACTATTGGATCATATTTAGAGAAACACTGACTTCCATATCTTAATTTGTCGAGTCCTAAATTGGAAATATATAGTGGGAGACTGAGAGGCATTCTTTGAGCTTCACCTTCATATTTCGCAGATGTTGAAATTGAGACTCAGGGCATTTTTAGGATAGTGAAACTATTCTATATGAGACTCTAATGTCATTTGTCAAAAGTAAACTGTGAACTTTAGTTAATAACAATGTATCCTGTGAGCTCATCAGTTGTAATACATGTTCCATGCCATTGCAATCTTGCAATGTTAACAGTAGGGGAAATGTGTGGGGGTGTGAGGTGGGGGAGTATATAGAAACTTAAGAATTTTCTGCACACTTTTTCTGGAAACCTAAAACTGCTCTTAAAAATAATGTCTTTTGCTTTCTTTTTTCTTTCTTTTTTTTTTAAGGAAAGGTACAGGCAGAAATGAAGGCAAGGAGGCAGTCAGGCAGGAAGAGAGGAGGAAGGAGCAGTTTATTTTTATTTAGTTGTTCACACTGATTTTTTCCCCCCCTGAACCCAGAACTCAGGGGTATGTGGGCTGACTCCTTTGAAGGCTAGTGACCTAACCTCTACTCCACCAGGATGCACCAAAAATAATGTCTGTTTTTAAAAATAAAGAAACACACCTGAGGTCCCAGGAATATTGAATCAGGTACCCACAGCTAGGAAGTGGTAGAGTTAGGATTTGAACCAGAAGACTATTGACAATGGTGCCAAAGGCTCTTAAATTTGGATTCAAGGGTTCCCTTCCAGCCTGTCTACTACCAGTGTCCGTGAACTTTGTGTCTCCCGCAGAGGGATCCTGCTGTCAGGACAGAGGAGTAGATGGTGGAAGGGGCTGGCCATATTCTGCTGCAGCCATGAGCTTGCTGATTACTAAAATGCCTCTAGGTGCCCTGAGTCTGAATCTCTCAGTTAACTGCCTTCGGAGACTCCTCACTGACACCAAGGAAAAAGTTCAGGCTTCTGGGCCTAGCATTCAAGGCCCCTTGCATTCTCTCTCACCTCATCAGCTCCCACTGTCTCATGTTCCTTAAGCCAGCAAGACCTGCCAGGAAAACCAGCCCGGGGATACACCATGAAGCTCACCCTGCAAATTAGCAGGTTAAAATTCTTAACTAGTCTGCAGAAAAGAGATTTGTTCAACACTGTTTGATCCAGAACTTCCCAAATGTACTTAACCACAGAGCCACTCTGCCGGTAGCCATCACGCACAGGGGCCTTTTTTCCCAGTGAACCCTAAGGCTGAGGTCCCTAGACCACTTTTCCCCTAACGGTAGGGCTAAACTGCATTCCCGGTTTGAGGTTTGTCCCAGTTTAACAACATTGTCCCTGCGACCTGCCTGGTTTGAAATGCAGTCTGGGTGTGGTATTAATTAGTTTGCTAAACGTTAATCTGAGAATCTGAGCAAAGGAACAGATGAAACAAAACTAACCCTTGGGCATTTGCAATAAAACTGAGATTACCAATAGGGAATGGGACAGGGTGGAGTGGGGGGTGCAGATGGTGGCAGAGCCCACCGGACAGTGGTGAAGAACCCTGGATGATTTGGTGGAGAGTAGGGTGTGTTGACATATATATATATATATATATATATATATAAAGAATGGGGAAATTATGCATATGAGTTTATTTTAATGTGTAAAAATAAAAATAAATTTAAAAGAGTTAATTTGAGCAAACAGACCCCCAATAAACTAGGTCCAAATTGCCCACAGAGGTTCAGGTTTCCCCCCAGTCTGCCTGAGCTCCCCATTGTACACACACTCCCCTCCAGCCCCAGCCCTATGCCTGGTCTCCAATTGGTCTCAGTTTTAACCCTAAAATGATGTCTACTAAGCAGCCTAGAGCTTGAACTTCTTGTAGAGTCTGTGTAGACCCTCCACCCCTCTTCTCACTTAGGAAAATCCTCCTTTTCCTTCAAGCCATTGCCTCAGGTCTCCCTCCAGGAAGTCATTCTTCATCATCCTCTCTCAGAAAATGGATGACATCTTCCCTAGTCATCTGTGGACAGCATTTATAGTGTGTGTGGTTCTGCCTCTGTTCCTCACTGCTATCAGCCCCCGTTTGGAACAAATATCTAAAAATAAATACCACCCACAATGTCAGACTAGCGAGATCTTGAGCTTACCTCCTCATAACAACCATATGTGATGCAAACTAGATCCTTCAAAAAAGAACTGAAGAATGGGGGACCAGCACCTCCCCCAAAAAATAGTGATAGAAAACATCAGAAAGAATAGAGAGATCCCAGGTACCATCTTGGCAGGAATTCTCAAGGTCAGGAGGGACACAGTGATACAGAGCTGCTTTCCAGGGACGAGAGGCCTTACTCCATATTGGATGCCCCAGCACCTGGGAACTGCACCTGAAAGAAGAGTGTGTACACTGTGGTGTGGAAAACAGAAGGACATTCTTTTGGAGAATAATAGGACTGTGGGAACGGAGATCTGAGAACAGACAAGTGGAGGAGCCCACAGCTGAAGTGTGCACAGAATTAACTGAACCAAAACTTCAGCATAAGGAATTGGGAAGACAAATAGTCTCCCATCGGACAGAGTCACTGCTGTGTGTCTTTTCCACACTCTGTGTCTGTGTGGTGCTGGCACTAGCAGACACCATATTGGAATAGGGTAGGAGGGTTAATTGCCCTGCCCCTCTGCCACAGTGGTGTTTGCATGTGGGATGGTTGGTTTTCCCAGTTATGGTTCTCACGTTATCAGAGCAGCACTTTCTTAGGGTAGCAATATGCAGGCAGCCTGCAACCCAATACAGCTCACAGGGCACTCTCATGCAAAGCTCAGTTTGTGGAGCTTCCTGGGAATAAAATGCTGCAGCAGCTCTCGGGGATGACCAGCAGCCAGAGAAACCACCACCCTTCCCCTAACTGGGGCCTCTGCAGACCATTTGCCTCAGAGGGGGTCCAGGAGAAGAGAGAACGAAGGAGTGAAAATGTTGTTTAAATAATAGCTGAGAGCTTCCCTAACCTGGGGAAAGAAACAGACACCCAAATCCTAGAAGCTCAAAGAATTCCAAACAAAATAAACCCATCATGACCCATTGTTATAAAAATGACAAAAATTCAAGATAAAGAGGATCAGGTACAAGGGAACCCCTGATAAGACAGCTACAGATTTCTCAACAGAAACTCTACAGGCCAAAAAGGAATGTTAGGATATAGCCAAAGTGCTAAAAGAGAAGAACTTCCAGCCAAGGATACTCTACCCTGCTAGGTTATCATTTAGAACTGAAGGAATGATCAAGAAGTATACAAAGTTTAAAAAAAAAGTTCATCACCACTGAACCAACCTTGCAAGAAATACTGAAGAGTCTTCTATAAAATAACTGAAACCCCACTTAGAAGCAGCAAGATACCAAAAATACAAAATATAAAGGGGAGGAGAATAAAAATATGAACTGTTAACTTAGCAAAATTAATGAGCTAGCACCTCACACCTATGAGAATGACTATATCCAAAAAACTGTAGCAATATGTATTGGTGAGGATGTGAGGAAAAGGAGTCCTATGCACAGTTGGTGGGAGCGCAGCCATTATGGAAAACAGTATGGAGATTCCTCAAAAAATTGAAAATAGAAAATCCATGTGATTCTGTTATCCCACTATTTGATATTTAACTGAAAAAAAAAAACAAAAACATAAAAGCATAATTTAAAGAGATCTATTCACCTCAATGTGTATAGCAGCATTATTTACAATGGCCCAGAGTTGGAATCCACCTAAGCATCCATTGACAGCTGACTGGATAAAGAAGACCTCACATATATACACAATGGAATAGTACTCAGCTCTTTGAAAAGATGAAATCCAGCCATTTTCAACAATATGAATGAACCTAAAGGGAATTATGCTCAGTGAGGTAAGTCAGAATGAGAAAGACAAGCATCGTATGATTTCATTCCTATGCAGTGTAGCTAGAGAAACAAATCACACGAAAACAGACTTTAGTCTCTAGGACCAAATTAGTGATTACCAGGAGGGAAGGGAGAGGAAATCCAAATCATGTAAAGGGGACCAATTACATAGGGAAGGGTGTAATTGGACTGTTGATGTGAATTTAATATAGACAAATGCTGATTTATAATGATGTACACCTTAAACCTACATGCTGTTATAGTGCAATGTTCCTTCAATAAAATTAAGTTTTTAAAATGAATGAATGAGTGAATGAGTGAGTGACCTTGTCAACCACTTCTCTGTCCTTACCAGACCATCAAGCGCAGCAGAGAACACAGCAGGAAGCAGGTGTGTATGCCTGGCTGCACCTTAGAGATGCTCCCCTAAAAATCTCTAGGCTCTCAGAACCCTGGCCTCTCCCCATCATCCCTCGGTGTGTTTCCATTCCATCCCTGGACCCTGCATTAAACTATGTATCCTCAGTCCCTCCCCTACAATTACCCCAGGCCTGGGAAGTTACTCTAATGGGAACTGAGCAGGGAAGTTTTCATGGATTCAGGCCTTACCCACAGGCACCTGGCTAAAGTGAGAGCAAAGGAGTCCATTCTCAGGCTGGATGGGGGCGGAGGAACTGAGTTTGGAGCATATGGTCAGCTCTTCTCTCATTGGGCCTGAAGGACCTCAGGCAGGTCCTGGGCTCCCTGACCTTGATGGGCAGGTGCGGGCTTACCCTGTGGCAAAGCATAGGAGGCTCCTGGGCCCCTAAGTACAACATTCCTGGTCTTGGCTGAAATTCCTGTGTCCCCAGTGTGGCCTAGGGCAGCAGAGCCATGGATCCCAAAGAACCTTGTGAGCTGGGACAATGGTTTTTGTTTTTGTTTTTGTTTTTGTTTTAAGGAAAGGCGCAGGCAGGAAGGAAGGTGAGTAGGCAGGCAGGTAGAAAGAAGACGAAGAAGCATTTTATTTTAGTTTTAATTTTCCTCGTTCACACTGGTTGTTTCCCCTTGAACCCGGTACTTAAACCCAGGGGTATGTGGTCTGTGCTCCTTCAGAGGTGACTGACCCATCCACTACTCCATCAAGGCACAACAACATTGGTCTTTTGCCACAGACACAGTTGACTGCCTACCTTTTTTTCTTCTTCCTTAAAGAACCCACATTTTGTTTAGGCTGTAACTTGCTCAGAAGGTGGGGTCTCTCCTCTGGCCTTGGGAGGAGATGTGTTTGAATCTTGCTTGTCCTCATCCAAGTGAAGGAAAGTTCCCTCTGTTAGAGGTTTGCTTCGGCCTCAGTTCTGACTAGGAGGACTTGAGAGAAATCTGGGAGGCAGACCCAGGTACCCTGCACCTCTGCCTGCCCTGAAGATGGTTTGGGGAGCTCCGCAGCAGTGGCAGCCATCTTGTGACCAGGAGGTAACACAACTAAGCCTGAAAAGTCATCACACTGAGGATGACAGCAAGGAAGGCTGGAAAGAGCCTGAGTGTCCGAGGACATCGGGAGGCTCTCTGGGGACACCCTGCCTCCAGACTCTTGTTACATGAGTAGCAATATACTTTTGCCACTTAAGTCATTGTCAGTCAGGATTTCTTCTACGTACAGCTCCCAAATTCTTAATTGACACAGCATCTCGGTGGTTTTAAGCACGAATAGATGATCAGAGGGCCTTTCCTTGTGTTGTGCTGTCCATGAGATTCCAAAGCCTTTGTGTCATTCCAAGGAGGAAAAAAGATTGCAGTTGAATTTCCTGCAGCCCAGCAGGATAAGGCCCTGTCTCTGGAAGAACAGCACTTCTGGCTGCCGGTGCGTCCCCGGGCGGTGTATCCCGGTCGCTCGGTGTTGGGCTCTGGAGGCCACTGCCACTCACCAGGGAATGTCCCTGGGCTTCGGTTTCCTCATCTGTAAAATGAGGATATGAACACTAGAGAATGAGTATTTTAAAAGCACACAGACAGCATCTGGCAATAGGAAGCGCTCACCAAATGTTAACTAGTATTTTTATGATTTTCCTCTCACGCCCTGATCCTTCCTTGGTTGCCTCATCCTCTTGATATCTCCATTCCCTCCTTCTCAACATCAGTTTCCTCCAACCACTTCATGTGTAATCCTCCTCCATAAGTCCATTTGCTTGATCATCATCTTCGTTCTTACTGCCAAGCTATCTTAAGAGTCCATGTTTGTCACCTCCATTTCCTACCACCACTCTCTCTGAGCACCTGACCTGCCTCGAGCATCTATCCTCTTCCACAAAGGGAAGAATCCTCTCTCAGTTTCACCAACAACCTGTGATCAGCAAATCCCAGCACCCTCAGGTGCTGCTTTCTTTCCCTTTTACAGGGAACCCCTGTTGGTGCCACAGCTGAGGGACCCCTTGTGGGGTTAACCCTGTACCTGTACCAGTGTGATGGTGTCCACGATCATTTCACTCCCTCTAAGCTCTCTTTTCTCATCTGTCCTGCCAGATTCTTCTTTAAGGCTGTGAAGACAGCTTGACCTTTTGCTCAAAGACCTCTCACCACAAAACCAAGTACCATCATCTTCCTAGTCAGGTAAGTTTCCATAACAAGATGCTGTGCTGGTGTACCCCCAGTGGCTCAGCAGTTAAGGTGCAGGCCACATAAAGCCTAATGACCCGGGTCCAAGACCCCAGAGGCCTGGTGGAAAAAAAAAACAACAAAAAACCCATCCTGGCCTCACCCCCTCATGATGTACATTATAATTCTGGCATCTCCAACCCTTCTTGCTGCTAGGAGGATCAGAGGGGAGTTGAAAGCATGGGTCTGGCATCCAAAAAGACCTGGGGTCGGGCTGGGGTGGGCTGGGGTGGGGGTATTTAAGGGATTGTGTCACATGACTCTAGGGGTCGGCAAATAGGACATTTGTAGGGCAGGCCAGAAGACTGGAAATTCAGGTATTATTTCTATATTACAATCTTGAGGTAGAATTCTTTCTTCCTTAGAGGGCCCTCAACCTTTTTCTTCATTAAGGCCTTCAACTGATTGGAGGCAGTCCCCCCACATGATGGAGGCTAATCTGCTTTACTTAAAGTCAGCTGATACAAAATTTCTGCACACAAAAAATAGACCAGTGTTTAACCTAAGAGCCAGGCACATAGTCTGGCCAAGTTGAGCCAGTAATGAGCCATCCCGCCATGGTTCCAGACAGGGCATTCTACTCCTCTGAGTCTCAGGTTCTTTCTCTAATGTGGGATCAATAAAAGGGCCCACCTCCTTGGAGTGGTTGGGGCAGACGGGGCACACAGCACATCTGGGCTGTGTTTACTGTTGTGGCTGAGCCAGGAAAAGCTCAGAAACACAGGTTGTCCATGACAGGTCTCTTGGGGATAGTGGGAACGCGAAGCCCTGGCCGCTGCTCCCCAGTTTGTGGTTAAAATGAGTGGGTACCCCCCAAATCTGCAGTGATGTGCTGTGCTTATTCCCTCGTACTCCCCACCCAACCGAATGGTCCAGAGCTTCAGGGCATGTGGAAACCCCCCAAGAAACAAAACCTCCATGAATTCCTGACTCTGTTTTTCATGAGGAAGGGAGGAAAGTTTCTCCTCTGGTTTTCCTGCTGGAGACAGCAGGGAGCTTGCTGCAGTAGCAGAAAGGATCACACTCCCTCCTCTTGCAGCCAACTCGTGTTTTGCAAGAAGGGCATATTTATGTCAGTAAACAGCTAAGTGGGGACCAGATGACAGCTCAGTTTTCCAGGAAATCAATCAAGCTGCAAACTGCGCAGTCTGCATTGTGAAATATGGCGAGCGCTCCCGAAAGGGTTTTCAGCTCCTTTTTAAAGTTGGAAATTCTTTCTCTCCCAGTTGCTCTTCCTTCCTCCCTCCCTTCTCTTATTTTCCAAACCACTGTTGCCCTAGGCAGGAGATGTTAACAATAGGTGGGATGAGATAGGGGTCTCCTCTCTGCCTTTCTCTGAGAACTTTCCATTGTTTTTGCCAACTAACTGGTACTTTTCACTGCCTGTCCAGGAGTCTGCTTGCTTTTGCCCACTTCTGTCTGCCCCCCCAGTGCCCCCATGTTTTTTAACAGAGAACCATGACTTTGTCAGTCTGTTTCAGAAACAGAGATGAAACAGTTCTATAAAACATTCTCTATACGCTGTAGCAAAATGTAACATATGCATATGTATGATACATATACATACATATCAAATATAAATATAAATAATATAAATTAAAAATATACAAATAAAATATAAATAAAACTCTATTTTAGAATATCGTAGATTTGCAGAAAAGCTGCAGAGACTCCAGAGAATTTCCATATGTACCATGCCTCCACAGTTTCCCTATTATTAATATCCTACTGTAGTACATTTATTGTAACTAATAAACCAATATTGATATATCATTATTAGCTAACACCCAAACTTTGTTCAGATTTCCTTAGCTTTCACCTTTCCTTGTTTTTCTTTGCTGTTCCAGGAACCCACCCAGGATGTCACATGCCTCCTTGGGCTCCCCTTCACCGTGTCAGGTTCTCAGCACTCTATTCAGGCATTTTGTAAAAGTCCTCTCAAACATCAGAGTGATGTTTTTCTCATGCTCAGATTGGGGTAATGCATTTGATGGATATCGTAGGGGTAGAACCCCATTCTCATCTCATCGTTTCAGTATGATTTATCACTGTTGACGATAATCTTGATTATCTAAGGCGATGTGTGCTTGATTTCTCCATTGTAAAGGTACTTTTCCACCTCTCATTCTGTACTTTTTGAAGCAAGTTACTAAGAATAACTTACACTTATGGAGAGGAAGTGACACTCCACTTCCTTGAGGAGGGAGTAGCTACAAAAATTATCTGTAGTTCTGTATGAGAGATTTATTCTGCAATTTATTTGTATCAGTATGGACTCTTGGCTGTTTATTTTAAACGGAGTTACAATCTAGCAAATAACATAATAAAATAAAATACTTGATAATAATCATAATACATAATAAAGTTGTCCCTTGTGATTTGACTTGTAGTTTTCTTTTGTGTGGGTTGAGTCCATCTCCATGAAAGGACCAGGAGGGACTGCGCAAAACAAAGAGAGCTGCTCATCAACCACACAGACACCCAGAGAACTAGGAGCAGTGCGAAACATTTCTCACTTCTGTCTGCAGCCTGACCCACCCACAAAGTCCATTTTGGATATGCTCACTGAACGTGCTTCCCTCCCTGGTCTGTCTTCCTTGTGGATTCTCTTAGATTTTCCATCCTTATGTCCACACATCCCTGATAAGGAATTTGAAGGACCTTTATCTATTGATGTGCAATAATAACGCTAAATGCAAAGTAAATATCATGTATTGGTATTACAGCTACCCTTTGCTTGCATGTTTTCTAGGTGCAGAGTTTGGGGAGTTTAAATATATTGTTTCTTATCTTCCCACAAGTTAGTTTCAAGCTCATTATTATTCCCATTTTTTTGTGGATATGGAGACAGGATCTCTGAGAGGCTGAAAAATTCCAAGGCTTTCCCCCTCCTATAAATTTGCTTCTTCTAGTAGTCTCTTTGGCTAATTCCTCTTCTCTTCACTCCTGATGCTGGAATGCTCCATTGTGCTATTCTTGACTCCTTTGTTGCTCGCCTCTTAATAGACTCTTCTACCCTCATGGCTTTAAATGCCGTCTATGTGTCGACAAATATCAAATGTCGACAAAACTCTGCCTTAGATCTTACCTCTAAATTTCAGATGAGCAACCGTCTTCACTTGACAGTTACATTTTTATTGATTTTTATTTTAAGAGGAAGGAAGCAGGCAGAAATGAAGGTAAGCAGGCAGGCAGGCAGGAAGAGAGAAGAGGAAGAAGAATTTATTTAATTATCTACTTACTTAGTTCTTGTTGGTGGTCCTTCCTGTCCCCACCCCAGGTCCTGGGCTTTATGTGGACTAAGGAGGAGCCAAAGACTTAATGCCCGATTCACCAGGGAGCCCCACCTGAGATTTTTAAACAACAGGTTGGAGTTTCTGCCCCCAGCAGCGATAGAGTAGCTTGTATTGTGTGGTAATAATTATGGACTCTGGACAAAGTTTTTAAAAACGCAATTATGTGAAGGTGCTGGAGACACCAGAAGTAGAAACTGGAAGGGAGCCAATCACTGATAAAAGAGATGTGCGGTAGGTAAGATGTTTAATTACAAGGATTTTTGCCAACAGGCACTGTCCAGAACACTTAGCACAGGATGGTCAGAATTTAGGTATAAAGCTTACTGATTTGACAAGTCAGATGATGGGGTTTAGAAAGGAAACTCGAGAAGCAAAAAACGACACAGACTTCTTAAAAGTACATACAAAATTTATTAAATCCTAAATTGACTCCTGACCTGTAAACTTGCAGGGGCCACTCCAAGAAGCCCGGCATTAAACAACCAGAATAAAAACAAAACAAAATGGGAAGTTGAAAGAACATAGGAGAGATTTTAGGTGATACCTACCTCAGGGGACAAAGAATTTGGAATTTTATGCCTGCCAAGCTAACTGCCTACTAAATATAAATACTCCTCACAGGAAGATAACAGAGTCCAGATTTTCCACAATATATCATCTGCAATGCTTAGTGTTAAAAAAAGAAAAAAAAAAAATGTTTAGCTCACTAAAATTTCAAACAAGAAAGGAAAGGTGACCCATTGTCAAAAGAAAGTACGCCCTGGTGGAGGAGGGGTTAGTCCTGGTGGAGGAGGGGTTAGTCACAGTCCACACACACCCCAAGGTGCCACGTTCATGTCCCAGAGTTGACAGGAACAACCAACATGAATTAAAGAAAATAAATAAAGTGCTTCTTCCTCTTTTCCCTTCTTACCTGCTTGCCTCCTCTTGGCTTCATTCCTGCCTGCATCTTTCCCTTAAAAAAAAAAGGAGAGAGAGAAAGAAAGGCAGTTAAGAGAAACCAATTCTGAAATAATTCAGATATTTGAATTAGTAATGAAGATTTCCAAGTGGCTGCAATAAATATGCCCAAGGACTTGAAAAAATACACTCATAATGAATGAACAAATAGGCAAATTTTAGGGAACTAGAAACTATAAAAAAAGAACCCAAAAGGTGATTCTAAAAAAGAACAATATGTAAAATGAAAAATTCACTAGATAAGCTTAATAGAACATTGAAGATGGAAGGAGTGAATTTAAATTTAAAAAAGCTTAAATATATACTAATCTGCATAACAGAAAATAATCTGAATAATAAGCAAAGTTTCAGTGACTTGGAGGGCAATACCAAGCCATCTAACATATACATAATTCAGTTCCTAGGAGAGAAAATAGTCAATGGGACAAAAATTATTTGAAGAAATAACGGCTGAAAATTTGCTAAATTTGATGATAAGTGTAAGCTTACAAATCCAAGAAGTTCAATACACTACTCCTGAAACACATCATAATCAAATTACCAAAAAGAAAATATGAAAGAGAAAATCTGGAAAGTGACCACGAAAAACCATATAGTGCATAAAAAAGACCAAGAGCAGAAAAGCCAGCTGACTTCTCATAGAGAAAACGGAGGCCCAAATACAAGGAAATGTCATGGCTAATGTACTCAAAGTAAAACCCTGTCACCCCAGAATTGCGTCTCTAGCAATAATATCCTTCAAATATGAAAACGAAGCTACACATATATCGTCAGTTGGTTGATGGCAAAGGTGCCATGAGCATGCAATGGGAAAGGAAAGTATTTCCAGCAAACATCATTGGGGAAACTGGGCAGGCACATACAAAATAATGAAACTGGAGTGCTTACTAATACCATACATAAAAATTAATTCAAAGTGGATTTGAGCCCTTGACTTGAGACCAGAAACTATAAAATGTATAGAAGAAAACATAGTCATATACTTTGTGATATCCTACTATTGTCTTTGGGAACAATAGCACAGGGATTATGTTAAACCAAAGGCTACCATATAGCAAAAGAAACACCACCAGAACAAAAAGTACGCTACTGAATGGGAGAAGATGTTTGCACATCATACATCTGGACAAGAAGTTAGTATCCAATATATATAAAGAACATATGCAACTCAAGCAACCAATCAAAAAAAAAAAAAAAGGCTAGAGGACTTCAATAGAGGGTATACGGAGAGCCTCAGTGGGCACATGAAAAATATTTTACATCATTTATTGTTAGAGAAATGCAAATCAAAACTACAATGAGCTAACTCACCTTACACCGGTGAGAATGGCCTGTGTCAAGAAGACGAGAAAGAACTAGGGTTGAGGAGAGACAGCAGCTTCTATACATTGCTGGCGGGAGTATAGGCTGATGTGGCCACATTGAAAAGCCATATGGAGATTTTTCAAAAAATTAAAAATAGAACTACCATACAATCCAATAGTTTCACTTCTAGGTATCTATCCCCAAATATGAAAAAAATTAACTAGAAAAGAGATACACATTTCTGGCACACCCCGGTGAAGTAGAAGTTGGGGGCTGTCCACATACATCCCGAAGCCCTAGGTTCACATCCTGGTGAGTCAGGACCAACTGAGATGAACAACTAAATAAAATGAATGAAATGTTTCTTCCTCCTCTCTCTTCCGGCCTGTCTAGCTCTGCTTGCCTCCTTTATTCCTGCCTGCACCTGTCCTTTAAAAAAAGATAGACGTGTGCATTCCTGTTTACTGAAGCACTATTTACAATAGCCAAGCTATGGAAACAAGTTACTCGCCCATCAATAGATGAATGGATTAAGAGGATCTGGGGTGTGTGTGTGTGTGTGTGTGTGTGTGTGTATGTACTGGAAGACTATTTATTTTTGTTTGTTTCCTCCAGCTGCATCCCTGCTATAGTTTTGCCTTTTTTTCAGAATGGCATATAGTAGTTAGCTTTTTCCTACATTTTTTTTTTCCATTTTAGCAATATTCATTTAAAGCTTTTCAATGTCTTTTGGTTGTTTAATAGTTCATTTCTTTTTAGCACTAAATAATATTCCCATGTCTGGATGCACCACAGCTTATTCATTCGCCTGTTAAAGGACATCTTGATTGCTTCCAGTTGGGGGCAATTATGAATAAAGCTGCTGAAAACATTTGCATGCAGGTTTTTGTATGGATATTTGTTTTTCATTCAGTTAGGTAAATACCAAGAGTGAAATTGCTGGGTAATAGTGCAAGCTCATTCGACCTCATAAGAAACTACCAAACTGTTTCCCAAAGTGGCACATCATTTTACAGATTTCCCACTGGCAATGAATAAGAGTTCCTGTTGCTTAACATCCCTGTCAGCATTTGGTATCATTAGCATTTTGGAATTTAGTTAATCCAACAGTTGTGTAGTGGTACCTCATTATTGTTTCAATTTTAAAGTCCCTAGTGAGAGATCATGTTGAGCATCTGTTCACATCTTTATTTTCCATCTGGATATCTTCTTTGGCAAGGTGTCTATTCAGATCTTTCACCCATTTTAAAACCTTGGGTTGTCTGTTTTCTTATAGCTGAATTTTAAGTTCTTTGTCTATTTGGAATACGTGTTCTTTATCAGATATGTGTTTTTCAAATATTTTCTCCCAGTTTGGACTTATCTTTTTGTTTTCTTAACAGTGTCTTTTTCAGAGCAGAATTTTTCCATTCTAAAGATGTTCAATTTATTGCTTTTCTTTCCTGGGTCATGCTTTTGGTGTTATATCTCAAATACTCATTGCCAAACCTCAGGCCAACTAGATTTTCTCCTATGTTATATATTTAACATATTTGAAATGTTTGGCCTTTTCATTCTTTGCAGTATAATCCTCTTTTGACTTCATTTCAGACATTTCTGGGTCACTCATTCTACTTTTTCCTATTTTAACCCCATTTCCAAAGTCCTGTCTCTCAGCTGCCAGCTTCTTCTTCCTTCTCGACAATGATGTCCCCGAATCAGGAAAGACCTATTCCTTTTTGAGTTTCAGGTGTCTCTAGTCTCAGCTGAGAGCTCTGACTCCATTCTTTAATCCTCAAAACATTTTCACAGCGGTCTGAAAGAAGGAAAAGTAAATGATACAGCAGTAATATCTGCTAGTTTCCGGAAGCAACCTTGAGAGATAAAAGAGCAAATATTTCTCAAGCATTATGATCCCCAAATTTATACAGGATGCTCAGATATTCATGAACAGCCTTCTTTACTGGTGGTTCTTAAAGCCTTAGCAAGGAAACTTCTGTAAGAAAAAGTTTCAGTAACAGAATTTAAACTGACACTATCTCTTAGAGCAGAAAAGAAAAACAAACTGGTTTCTTCTCATTTGCCTTTTTTTTTTTTCTATAACTGAATAATTTGAGTTCCTAATGGTTGTAACAGTCAAGCTTTATATCATCTGAAAATAATAATCGTAAGAAATACATTTGATGGGTTTGTTTAGTAATTGATTTTGTAAATGACTACAGGTTCTCATTAAGCATACTTCTTACACAGAAACCCCACTAAATCATTCATATAATGTCTGACATCTTTAAAAAAGCTGGAGCAAAGAGAGTGCATTAATTTTTTAGGCTTGTTGTAACAAATTACCATAAACCAGGTGACTTTAAACAATAGAATTTTTTTTTTCTCTCGCAGTTCTGGAAGCCACAAATCTGAAGTCAAGATGTTGGCAGGGCCACGCTCCCTCTGAAGGCTCCAGGGAGGAAGATCTTTCCCTGCCTCTTTATAGCTTTCAGCGGTTGCTGGCAATCTTGACTTATACACTTCACCTTCTTCCTTCGCCGTCATATAGCTATCTTCCCTCTGTGTCTCTGTGTGTCTTAAATCTCCTTCTCCTTATAAGGACAAAAGTCATTGGATTTTTAGGACCCACCCTAGTCCAGCATAACCTCATTTTACTAATGATATCTGCAAAGACCCTCTTCCAAATAAAATCAGTCAGATATCAAGGGTTAGACATTCAACATCTTATTTAGGGGAAACAAAATTCAGCCCACGACACAGTGCCTGTTCTAGACCTCAGGTAGAAACAGCAAACTCAGAGGATACACTCTAAAGAAGAGAACGCACAGCAAAGAGGGGTGCAGGAAGAAGATCTGTGGGGGGGGGGGTGCTGCGGTGTGGAGTGCGGCTGTAGCTTTGAGGGCTTCTTCAGACGGAGAGAAGGCCTGTTCTAAACCTTCAAAGAGAAGCAGTTTCTCGATATGCTTGACGTGAGCCCAGAAAAGAACAATGAGGCAAAGAATCCAAATCCTCAAAATTAACCAAAGGGCATTGTCAAAATTGAACAAAATAACTGCCTCTGAACATGGGCAGTACCTGAGAACTAGGGCTTATGAATGTCCACCAACCAAGTTATAAAAGGCAGCACACTTGCTTGATTTTAAGTTGTGCTTTCTCTTTCTTTTGCTTCATTATTGGTCAGTCAGGTGTTTAGTAAACATTTGTCATCTGTAGCACTGATTGCCATTTCCCTCAACCATTTGCTCAAATGTCCAACAGCCATTGGCTGTGCGATCGTGTTGCACGAGACACCTGGGAATGAGAACAGGAAAGATCTGAGTTCCTCAAATCGTATCTGGAAGGAAAGGGTGAGCCGCCCAACTGTGAATTTTTCTCCTTCAGCTCAGGGACACTTGAGGAAAGTTTGACACTCACTGGAACTTCTTAACAAGTGAAGCGATGTACCCACTAGAGAGAAATGACAGTGTCGTGGGAATTGGCGTGGCGTACTGAGTACTGATCCCAGGTGCCCAGGCACATTATCCCTTCTTGTCAGAATTGCTTTAGATCTCACTAGGGCAATACACAGAAGTAGGGAAGTATGTACACCCCTTCCTGGTGACTAGAAGAGTTTGTAGGCTGAGGGAGCCTCATGCACAGCAGCTTTTGTCATTCCTCATGACTAAACAGGTGCTGTGATGCAGCTGAAACCTTTGGAGTCCCCCTGAGGGGTCACGAGGGTCTGAGAAAGCATCTCTGTGTATAGGGCTGCCTGCTCATATCTGTAACCTGTTCAAAGCTTGTAAACTTGAGCCTTGAGGAAGCTACTGTATCTTCAGGGTAGGAGGACATTCTGAAGCTGAAATCCGCTGACCTTGTATTGTCTCAACTCTCTAACAGTGTGGGAGTCACAGGGTAGCCAAGTGCTATTGAGTAGTTACAACAGCACTCGCTTATTGTCTCTTGAATTGACAGAGATTTTTCAAATGTATTCGTTCCAGAAGTTTGGTGTTTTTTTTGTTTGTTTCTTAATTTTTTTGTCCATTCCTTACCTATCCTTTTATTATGAAGATTTCCTCAATTTCCTAAATACCAGAAAAAGAAAATCTCAAACTATTAGATATTCTCATCCTCTCCTTGGTTTTTAATGAAAAAGTGCAGTCAGGAATGAGGGCGAGTAGGCAGGTAGGCCGAAAGAGGAGGAAGAAGCACCTTATTGGTTTTAATTGTTTGTCTCTGTTGTGTCCCCTGGTTCTGTGCTGACCAGAGGGACGGAGAACTCCTCAGCTAAGCCACCAGGCACGCCTCTCCTCCCCCTTGTTACGCAAAATGTCTGGGCTACCCACTGACACACACCATTCATCTGAATTTAGGAAAATGTGCATCAAATCACAACTTAGCATGCTTTGCCAGGTGCTTTGCCTTCAAACCCTCACTTAAATATTGAGTGTTACTATTTCTGGAAAAATCAAGTTAGATTCTGAGTTAAGACAAGAGAGGTGTGCCTTTCCGATTGTTCAAGTCCTTGTGTCATACAGCAGACTTGCAAGCTTCTTGTCAAACTCATTTCTAGGTAAGTTATCTTGTTTAGCTTCTAGTCTAAGTAGAGCTGTCTCCCATTAATCTACTGATTCCTAAATATGAATTTTGTATCCAGACATCTGATTAAAGTCTCTTATTTACAGTAGTTTCTAAATTAGTTCCCTTAGGTTTTCCAGCTGAACAATTATCTCATTTACAAATAATGATATTTTCCCCTCTCCTTTCCAATTATTTATATCCCTTAGATCCCGCTCATCAATTATTATGTAATGGTTGCTTAGGAGAATTACTCCATTGGACATGTGGTCCTCATGTTCTCATGAGGGTCTTGGCTATTATTCAGCAACGTATTTAAAATATTTTTTCTCATTTGGACCTTCCCTCATGATTGTCTCCAAGTGAATATTCATTGTTAGAGTTATGAAGAATGTCTTTGAGACACAATTAAGCTCTGCAGAGAGGATTTTTAAAGGTGACATTCAAATAACAAAAAATGAATCATTTTAGAGCAGACAGCCGAGTGGCATCGAGTACATTCACACTGCCACCCCTTTCTAGATCCCAAACATTTTCATCGCTCCAAAATAAACTCCACACCTTTTAAGCAGTTACTCCTCACTCCCTCTGACCTCTGCTCCCTGGCATCCCCAAGTTTTCTATGGATTTTCCTATTCTGGATACTTCATATTTGATGGAATCACACAATAAGTGATGTGCTATGTCTGACTTCATTTACAGACCATAATACTTCCAAAGTTCATCCATTGGTAGCATGCATCAATACTGTATTCTTTTTTGTGACTGAATAATACTTAATTATATGTGTATATCACAATTTATTCACTGATGAAAACTGGAGTTAATTTCACCTTTTGACTGTTAAGATAGTGCTGCAAAGATGATTGACGTAAAAAGATCTAAGAATCTATATACATATGAAGGAGCAGCATTGCTGAATTATATGATAATTCTATGATAAATTTTAACAGGAAATGCCAAACTGTAGGAATTGAATTCTGAAGATATTTTGACTCAAATTAGGGGAGAGTGACAGCAGGCTGTAAAGGGGAGGAGATGATGGGCAGGAGTGAATAGATTCTTCTTTAGATGGAGAAGTTTCCGTGTGGTTCCCCGTAAAGTAATATAGCTATAATCACATTTGTTTTTGTCTGTCTTTTTCATGAATTTTGGAAAGGGAGTGCAAAGTTTAGTGAATTTAGAGACCATTAGGTGGAGTGTCAACCAATGGGAACAGTCTGCAGAAGTTGTCATAAAGCTGCATATTTGGTCCAAACATTAACAACGAACTATCTCGTCTGAGCAAATCATAGGGGAAATAGCATCAATAAAGTGTGAGGATTTTGAACTCTTGGCTTATATGAAAGAGGAGAAAATAGCTCCCAATCATAATTCTCTTAAGAAATCATTTTAGTGAGATGTGAATTACTGCGCATGGCCAGGTAGAATGCTGGACAAAAGAAAATATCTCATTGCAATGATGTGACATTTACAGCCATAACTTAGGTCTACAAAAATACATATGACTCCGTTTTTATTCCTTTAACTGATTTCAACCTTGCTAAGAATTAATCCTTTTTTTCCAGTGGCAATAAAAATAAGTTCCTGTCAAATAAATTTAACTGTGATAGTCTGGATTACAAAGAAACCTCTCCATACTCTTTCGGGTGCACGCCAGGTGACATTTCTTAGGGGAATAACCACAGACAGTGAATTTGCCAGCTCTGTCATCTAGTTCACACCTAAATGATTGCAAATGTCAGTGCCTAGCTCCTTCTTTGTTGAAGGGCAGATGACGCAATCATTCAATATAAAAGGATAAGAGACACCAGTTTTTCAGCCCTTTTCAATATGGAATGCCATTGACTAACAGGAAGTGGCTTGTCTGCATTTTCTCTGGTTCACCTGGTCAGCCTCTTCGTCAATGTCAGAGAGTAGAGACCCCAGCACAGACGGTGGAGGCCTTTGAAGAAACATCAATGCCAAAATTTTTTAAATATCTATTACTTTGGCTTATACATAATTTTTCCTTCATTATCATTGAGACTATCATATTTATTATCAAATTTTATTATTTTATTTAGTTTTTTTTGGTGATAAAATGTCATAGTATTACTATTCGTTAGAGTAAAAAATGTTTCTGATGTCATTATAGTGGTCATGTAAATTAAATAGGATGATATTTTCATCTTCTCCATCCCTCCTGAAACAGGATGGCTGAGCTATTTTTACTTCTCTAATAGTAACTTATACAAAATTCATTTTTTGTTCATTTCACAGTGACAGATTGACAAAAATTGTGCCAGATAAAGAAGATCTATAGGCAAAACTGACAAATGTGTGCCCTGGAATACTTAGAGAGTGCAGGAAACTAGTACAGAAAATAAGCACGACTTCAGGTTTGTGCTAAAATATGATAAACCTAGCTCTGCAGATAAACTTGTGGGATGTCATAAAAGTACAGAAGAGGGCATATAACTGAGAACTGGAGTGGGACTAGGTGGAGAAAGTAATATTGCAATTGAGTTTTGAGGGACACATTGTCAAGGTCCACATGAAGGAACAGGGAAAGAAACTTTAGGCATAGGACTAACCTGAGCAATGACACAGAGGCGTGATAATAAAGCATGTTCCAGAATATTCAGTTAGTTGCAATGCAGAACATAAGGGTTGGGAGATGTGCGAGAGGAGGATGGGGAATTTAGGCCTTTCACTAGATAGCTTTAAATCTTAAAAAAAAAAAAAAAAAAAAAAAAAATACTATCAGGAAAGTTTTGTTGAATCATAATTTTTGATTAATTCCCTAATTAAAAAAATCCTGGGACTCCTATCACATGTATGTTGGTTCAAGATAAAGGACAATGAGACATGAAAGTCTTTGCTATCTTAAATATGAACTGCTGCTTGCTGTCAGGAAGAGATGGCTACTCAATATCCAGAAGGGTTAGCTTTGCCTCTCTTTATTATTTGCTGTTCTCTCTCAAATTTGTTTTTATCTTTTTCTTCATTTTTAATCATCTCATTTTCTTTTTCACCTTCTCTTTCTCTTAAGTCGTCATCTGTTGCATTTTTTTTCACTCTTGTGTTTCTCTCATTAGATCTTCATTTATGGAATCATCTTTTACTTTGAAGTGCCTTCTAAATTTTATCACTTCATTCTGAGTTTTTATAACATGATTTACAGGGATCTTTTTGTTGTTGTTTTGTAAAAGATCCAGTTCCACTCTCTTTTTGTTTAAATGACTGAAGCAAATGTCTTGGCACAGTAGAGGGAGGTTGGTTGGAGTGAGTAAGAGGTAGCAGCAGAGGGACCTGATGGCAGTGAGTGTGTAAGAGGAGGCAGTGACTGTGTCACAGTGAGCTTCCTGAACCCCTATGACAGGCTTAGCAGTCGTTGCTGTGGGACTGGGGGTGCTATAGAGGAGACATGAAGAAGTGATAGTTCACCAGGTCCTAGAGACCTAGGGATGGGGGCTAAGTCAGCTCCCTCAAGTGGCAGGTCTCCCAGTCAGGGGTCATAGGGCCTGGAAGGCACTTTCAGCAGCCATAGCAAGTCACATTAGAGCTGCCGTTTACACCACAGGGCTGGAAAAGACGCCTGCAGCAGATTCTTACTGGGCCTTCTCAAAGCACAAGGAGTAGACCTGCTTTAGCATCGCCATGCCCAGCATGGGCGGCCAGTAAGGATCTGAGCAGTCAGCAGCATGAGTCGGTCACAGCTTTTAGCACCACCAGAGCAGAGCCCCAGCCACTAAACCCCGCCACCCAGGGTACCAATGGTCCTGAGGGACAAAGAAGGCTTCCTGGATAAAGAAAGTGGAGGAAGAAAGCAAGTGAAGCGTCACTCCGGAAAGCCCCTACATGGGGCACTGCCAGCAGAAGGAGGAGCAGTAAGTGAAAAGGAGGACCCAGAAGCTACAAAGTTCACAGCTTGGTCTCCACTCAAGCTGGCCAGGGAGGTGAGGTTTTGAGGTGTCTGCGTACTGCAACCCAGAGGAAGTACGTGGTGGGAGACCGTTTTCTGAAATGCTTGGGGGAAGGGTCTCTGTGGCGCTGTCCTGGAAGAAGCTGGGGCTGCACTAGGCGAAAAATGGAAGAGGCGAGCCACGTCTGTCAGGTAGCTCCGCCCCCAGGGCAGCACTCTGCACCTCTCACTCCCTCTACTTCAATTCCTCTGCCTTCTGATTGACCATCTCCTGCTTCTCTAGCAACTTAGCTATAGCTGTTGGTGCTGAAGCCATAGGAGCCATTGTTCCTGCAGGAAAGCGGGACAGCAGAGGCTGGCAGGCTGGAAGAGAGAGAGAAAGAAGCACTTTACTGATTTGTGTTTAGTCATCCTGGTTGTTTCCCTTGGTCTTAGGACATGAACCTGGGTCCTTGGGATGCATGTGGACTGCGCCTCCCGAAGGTGGCTGAGCAAACTGCTGTTTCACCAGGTGTGCCAGGCTAAGCTTTCTTGATAACGGCTTGAAGAGTTTCTTGAAGACAGGAAGGAGCTCTGGGTGGAGGCAACAGACCAGAGGCAGGAGGTTCATAGATTGGTGGTGATGCCTCTCAGGTTTCAAAGGGTTATAGACATCGAACATGGCATACTGCAGTCTGGGTCAATACTGGATCACAACTACATTCTGAAGGGGTTGTCAAATTGATCTTTATTAATCTTCTCTATGCTAAGTGTCCAACTTTATTCTTATATATGTGGATATCCAGTTTTCGCTGCACTCTTTGTTAAAAAGACTGTCCTACCCTCGCTTCAATGATCTTGTCATTCTTGTTAAATATCACTTGACCATATATGTGAGGGTTTATTTCTGGGATCTCCGTTCTATTCTATTCATCTCTGTCCTTATACCAGTGTATCACACTGTTTTATTCTATAACTTTGTAGTACAGTTTTTCATCCAAAAGCATACGACTTTGTTCTTCACTCAAGTTGTTTTGGGCAATTAGAGTTCCTTGAGATTACATATGAATTTATGCAAAAATGTATGCAAAAAACATCACTGGCTTTTTGATACAAATTGCTTTCAATCTATAGATCATTTGAGATTTTAACAATATTAAGTCATTCAATTCATGAACATGGTATAAAATTTCCATTTACCTATGTGTTAATTTATTTCAGTTATATTTTGGAGTTTTCATAAATCTTTAACATCCTTGATTAATTCTTAAGTAAGCATTTTGTTATTTTTGGTGCTATTGCAAATGAAATCTCTTTTCTGTATTTCTATTTTATTTTTTGTCAGTAACCAGTTTATTCGATTCTTTTGTATAAAAGTGTCTCTAGAGAACTTTTTTTTTTTTTTTTTTTTGTCAGGAAAGGTGCAGGTCAGAATGTAGGTGAATAGCTAGGTAGGGAGGAAGGAGCATTTTATTTTTATTTAATTAATCACACTGGATTTTTCCCCCAACACAGGGGGACTTAACCCCCTTAACCCAGGCCCAGGACTCAAGCCCAGGGGTATGTGACTTACCCCTTTGGAGGCGATTGACCTAACCGCTGCTCCAAAGGGATGTCGTGGAAAACATTTATTTGTTTTTTAAATCTTCCTACAATTTCACATTAATCTTTATTGATAATTTTTTCCATTTTAGTTGTTCATTATGACCTTGCAGAACCAGAAAAAACAATTTCATTTTTTAAGTTAAAAAAAGAAAAGAAACAGAAGGGAAAAAAAAAAGCAAATCCTCTCCAACACCCCCTTTTTTGTTCTCGTGCAGTGGCAGTTTTTGTGTAAGTGGCGTTTACTCTCTGAGATTTCCTGGCTCTAGCTCCCCCATCTCCTCCACTTTCAGTCATGGCTGCAAATTTTATTTTGCCCTTATATTTCCTTTCCTCCTTCCTTACATTGTCTCTGTTTGGCTCAATTTTAATTCTACTTCCCACTTTCACCTCAATATGGAGGTCCTGGGAGGTGATCTCATGAACACATAGGCGTAGATTTCTCCATCTCCCTCATACTTGACTGGGGATGGCCTTGTACTCACCAGTCACTGCAGGTTCGCAACCTGGGACAGAAGGAAACACCTAAAATGAACAAGTAAATTTAAAAAATGCTTCTTCTTCCTCCTCTCTCTTCCTTCCTGCTTGGCTGTCTATTTATTTTCATTCCTATCTGCTTCTTTCCTTTTAAAAATATTAAAAAGATTGACTATACCAAGTATTAGATACAGATAGATATAGATAAAAGATTAGGTTACATATAGAAACCCTGGAACTTTCACATACTAATATGGGAATGTAAAATAGTACGATCACTTTAGAAAATAATTAGACAGGTTCTTTAAAGTTAAACATAAACCTACTCTATGATCTAGCCATTCCTAGGAATTTACTTAAGAGAAAGAAAATATATGCTTATAAAAACTTTTTCTTAAATGTTCAGAGCAATTTTATTTGTAATGGTCAAAAAATGAAAATAATCCAAATGTCTATCCATTGGTAAATGAATGAATTTGTGGTAAATCCATACAATGGAATACAACTCTGCAGTCAAAAAGAATAAACTATTGATACATGCCATAACATGGCTAAATCTTAACATAATTGTTAAATGTAAAAGTCTGACCAAAAGGAGTGATATACCATATCATTCCATTTACATACCATAGGTTACCTGAAAGGAGAGGCAGGTAAATAAGAGAAAGGAATTACAAAGAGACCTGACTAAACTTTCGGAGGTTTGATGATCTATTCATTACCTTGATTGTGGTGATATTTTTGTGGGTATATGTCAAAACTTATGAATTGTATACTTTATACCTGTAGAGCTTATTTTATACCAATTATATCTTAATAAAGCTTAAAAAAAACTATTGTCATAATTTTCTTCCTAAAATCAGCAATCATATTTTTAATTTTCAAGATTCTTTATTTTTTCATAGTATTATGACTTATTTTTATTTAAGAAACTACACCAGAATATTAATAATGTATTGATGTTATATTTTCATTCCACCTTGAATTTTCTCTGTTAGATTTTTTTTATCTTGGTTTTCAACTTTCAGCTTATAGGTCTTTCTCAATGTCAGGCCATCTTTGATCTTCTTGTTCATAATATAAAAATAGAAGAGACAACCTCTCATTGAAGGCCATGTATATGGGAAGCCCAAATTCCTCTAAGTAAGGATCAGGGATCCTGGTCAACAGTGAAGTCCTTAATCCAGAATGAGGAGGGCTTCACTCGGAGTGCCCAAAACACACTGTGCGAGATCCCTTGTGTTCAATTTATTTTTTAGAGAAAATATTCTGTGCTCCTGACTTTAGGACTTGGGCGAAAGGGATTGACAATTATTCTCCTATGTTGGCCTTGATATTAACTTTCACTTTCGTTACCTATTAAATTAGTCTCTCCTCCTTTATCTAATGAAGCTGTTTCTCTCTTTCTTAAAAACACACCTACCCATTTTCTTTGAAAGAGAAAGCCAAATTATTGAGAATTTTCTAGACCAGATAAAAGACATGAATTCTCAGATCCAGGATACAGAATGTATACCAAGCAAGATAAAAGGATAAAAAGAAAGGGAGGGAGAGCGAAAGGAAGGAAAGGAAAGAAGGAAGAACCACATCTAAACAAAATATAGTCAATCCAGAACATCAAAGCAAAAGAGAAATTTTAGAGCAGCTAAGTGAGAAAGGTAGATCGCCCACAAAGGAACAACAAATTGACTAACGGTAGACTTATTAATAGCAACAACAAATTCTAGAATCTTAGAATAGTGCTGAGAGAAAATAGCTATCAACTTAAAATTGTACACCAGAAAATTATCTTTAAAGAAAATGATAAACAACAGGACTTCTCTGAAGGAATTTCTAAAGAAGGTAATTGAGGTAGAGAGAAAATGACACCAGCAAGAAGGCCTGAGATGCAAGAAAGAATGTTTTAAAAAATATAAACATGTTTTTTAAATTATGGGCAAATTCACACATTTTATAAAAGACAATGAAAATGTCATACATAGGGTTAAAAATGTCAAGGGTTATTGTAGAAAAGGATTTATTAGAGCAATTTCTCTCTTAATGGTGCCTTGCAAAAACTGTAGGATAAATGGAGGGGAAAAAAAATAAGTAGGCTCCATTTTCAGCAAGACTGGAATCTGTAGACTCAAAAAAAATGCATTAGTGCTGCCAAAAGCATTGCAGAAACTGCCTCGGGCGGGGGGTGGGGGGGTGGGGTGGGGCAAGTGCAATAGAAATTACAGGGGACTAAGAGAACAGAAAGAGGCCAGAAGTGGTAGATCTCAGAAAATATTAGTAATATTACTCACATTTCCTGTGGGTAAAGGGCTCACCCTGAAGTGAACCACCTATTTCCTTTAAACACCACAAGATCTGAGAGAGTGGAAAATACAGGCAATGGGCAACTGTTCAGAAGCCATATGGATGGAAGTATAATACTGACAAAGGGAGACTAGAGAAATAATCTAGAGGTGACAGATCTTGGCAAATGCCCACATAATTCACTCACCAAGGGAAGCCCCTACAAATGGCTAGGTCAAAGAAATATCACCCATTGCATAAAGAGTAATCAAAAAGGAACTAGAACACCATCATTACAAAGATCATATAAGAAGAAAAAGTGGGAAGGAGTAGCAAGAGTTAAGAGAGAAAGAACTAGATAGGGAACATGAAAATTCTTACCAAAAGTTAACTATAAACAAAACAAGTAACATCAGTGAAAATAGGCATTAGAGCAGAAATCCTAGAAATCATGGAAGAGATGAGAAGAGCAGGAGATGGTATATGAGTTGGCTGAACTTAAGAAATAGAAAAGTAAAGTTAAAGATTTCAATTTGGGATTGATTATTAAAAACACAAGGGAGAACAGATATGATGAAAAATGCAATAAGGGGAGCTACATTGACTCAGCAGTTAAGGTGCAGACAATGTAAAGATTAAGAACCCAGGGGTCAGGGGAAGGAAAAAACAAACAAAACAAACTCGGAAGAAAACACAATAAGGGATATAGAGGACAGAAGTGAGAAAAGCAAACAAAACGAAATGGAGAAAGTTAACATGAGTGGCCCTGTCCAAGAGAAATTTCTGTGATGATGGTAATGATCTACGCAGTGTCCAATTGGTAGCCTCTAACCATGTGTGGTTATTGAGCATGTGTGAAATATGGCTATCGTGCAAGAGGAACAGAATTCTTAATATAGTTTCATTATTTAAATGGTCACAGGTGGCTAGTGGCTACCATATTGGATAGTGCAGGATTAGAGAGAAAATAATGGGTGTAGGAGATAGGCAAAGGAGATCTGACCCCCACACATAACTGGAATCTTTCAAGAAGAAAACCAAACCGAATCAACATGTAAGTATTTATAATGTAATTCAAGATCTTTTCAAGATATAAATATAAAAAACTTTCCTGAAATAAGTGAAGGTTTCAGTCTTCTTTTCAAGTCAAAGGGGATACTGTGTGCCAGGGGGAAAGTGGATTCAAATGTATCAAAGCACAATTTTTGGACCATGACATAAAGAATAGATTGGGTAATCAAGTATCTCTCACCTCAAAAATAAGTCACTTATAGATAAAACAAGGAACAGATGAAACAAAACCAGCCCTTGGACACTTAGAACAGAACTGAGGCTACCAGTAGGGAACAGGACGGCGGGGTGGGGCAAACAGTGGTGGAGCCCACTGGACAACGGTGAAGAACACTTGGTGATTTGGTGGAGGGCATGGCATGTTGACATATAGCTAAGGAATGAGGAACCCACACTTAGGAAGTTTTTTTAATATGTAGAATAATCACTACAATTTTAAAAAAGCTAGAAAGAAAAAATAAAGTCACTTATAAAAGAAAAAGTTTCAGAATGACTTCAAACTTCTTCACACAATACACAGGACCAGCAGAATGTGGGGACAATCCAGAAAGACACTTAAGAAAGTATGAACCAAAGATTTATTATCCAGTCAAGATGTCTTTCAAATATAAAGACTACAGACACAAACTCAGAAAACATTGTTCCCATGAGCTCTTGAGAAAACATCTAAAGGATGAACTTTTAATTAACCAAAAGATTATTGCAAAGACCATGACTAAAGGATGGTGATGAACATTTAATTGAATGTGTAACTATTGGAATAAGATTAAAGCAAATATGGAGATCAGAGGGGCCAATCGGTATTTAAACATAATATGGGCTAACAACACATAAATGACAGAACCAGCAAATGGGAGGGAAAGAAGAAAAGATGGAAAACAGATTGGCTTGGATAACTGCTTCATCTGGAACAGCTCGGGGTCGAATAACACCACTGTGGATTGACAAATCAAGTTATAGAAGTAGAAGCATATTTAACTCTTCAAAGTTAAACACAAAGAAAGTTAATTTTATTGACTAACATTGGATTAGAGAAGAAAAAAAGGCAATCAGAGGGAAGACAGAACATAGTCATTGTAGGAAATTCATACTATCTACAAATAGAGGAGTAAGGGTATTATATAAAATTAGTCATAAAAGGCAACATTAGAAAAAATGTCCAAAAACTTTCAAATATGAGAAGAGTCACATAATAAAATGTAAAGCACAGTAAACATACTAAAAGATTTGCACAGGTGTCGCCTGGTTGCGTAGTGGTTTGTTCCGCTGCCTCCAGACAGAGGTAGTGCACATATATCCCAAGAATCTGGGTTTCTGTTCTGAGGCTGGGGGGGACTTACCAAAATAAACAACTGAATAAAAATGTTCCTTTTTCCTCTCCCTGACTGCCTACCTGCTTACCTTCATTCCTGCCTGCATCTTTACTTAAAAAAAAAACAAACAGAAAAACATAATATATACTAACTCAAACCACACATGCCTGTCATATCAACAAACATAAATGCCCTTAAATCATCCATTAAGTGAAAATGACTTACCCAAACAATACTTCAGAAAGGTAAAACATAAACCAACACACAAAAAGTAAATTTCAAAATTATAAGAGTTGGCATGCCCTGGTGCCCTGGTTAGGTCAATTGCATGCAGTAATGGACATGGAAATAAACAACTGTCCAATGTATCTTTCCCAAATGCATTTAAAACTATTTCAAGAGATTGAAAAATGAAGAAAAGGTATAAATATTCCTATGAAAGCAAGTATAATATTAATACTAAAATCTGACAAGGAAGGGAGAAAGGGAGGAAGGCAATTCAGACCAATCTCATTTCAGAGTATTGATGCAAAAAATACTGAATATTAGTTGTCTATTGCTCTGTGATAAATTACCACCAAGATCTCAGTTAAAAGCAAGATTCGTTTATGATCGCACAGTTTCTATGGATCAGGATTTGGAGCACAGCGTGGCTAGCCAGGCCCTCTTGTCAGAGTCTCACAAGGAAAGTCGGTGTGTCAGGTAGCTTGAAGTTTCACAAGCTCACACTCTCTTCCAAGTTTCTATGGTGGTTAGCAGAATTCATGTCTTTGTAGCTACGAAGCTCAGGGTAGTTGACTTCTTCAAAGTCAGCAAGAAAGCTTCTTTGAGCTCAGGGAAGGTCCTAAACTCCCAGGTCAGGCTCACCAAAAGTAATCTCTCTTTGATTAACTTAAAGTCAATGGATTAAGAACCTTCATCAAATCAGCAAAATCCCTTTACCTTTGCCACATAACATAACATAAATGCATGATATACCCTTTCGTTTTTCACAGGATCTGCTTACCTTCAAAGGAAGGAGATAATATGAAGGTGTTTTTCATGGGAGTGGGGTCATTTTAAAATGCTGCCTAAGACACTAAGTATAATATAGCAAAGAAAGATGGGAATACATTAAAAACAACAAATGATGTAAGATTTTTTTAGAAATACAAGAATAGTTCAATATAAAGGTATTATTTTTCATACACTAAAAAGGCTTTGATAAAGTTCAACAAACTTTCTTGATTTAAAAACACTCTCAAAAGTTAGAGTAGACACATTCTTCCTTAATATTAAAAATGTATTTTAACTGTCAAATGAATATGATGCCTATTGAGGAAATAGGAGCATTTTCACTGAAATCAGGAAAAGACGAATATATCTATTTCCAAGACTATTATTAACATACTAGAGATAATACCAATACAAATAGAGAAGATGAAAAATGAGAAGTATAAAAATTGAAGAGAGGGTACAGTTTCTTTTGTATGTGACAATCTACATGGACAATACAAGATAATCTACTGAAAATAACTAGACAATAATAAAAGCCAGTAAAGTAGAATAAAAATTAATATATGATTATAATTAGTTTTCTTATATGCAAAAATAATCAGAAAGTAGACTGTAAGGAACGGCCCCATTTTTAATAGCAATGAAAATATAAAATACCAGGAAAATTCCTTAATAAGAAACGTGTAAAATCTAGGACAGGGAAGGGTGGGACCTTAAAGCATGATTGAATTATACAACAGACTTCGGCAAAAAGAACTATTCTTGAACAGTAAAAGAGCTTTCAATTTTCCCTTTAAGACTATCAAATGGTTTCCTTTTATCTTTTCATTTTTTTAACCAAACAATTTTTTAAAATCTTTTTATTTAAATAATTTTTTTTTTTTAAAGATGCAGGCAAGAATGAAGGTGAATAGTCCAGCAGGCAGGAAGAGAGAGGAGGAAAAAGCATTTTTATTTTTATTTTCATTTAGTTGTTCACACTGGCTGCTTCTCCCTGGATCCGGGACTCAAACCTAGGGGCAAGTAGCTTACTCCTTCAGAGGTGACTGACCTAACCACTGCTCCACCAGAGCGTGCTGGAAAATAATTTCATCCCAAAACAGGTATGGAAAAACAAATAAGAGTAGGTAGCAAAACATTATCTATATGATCAACAACAAATAGAAAATTCTTTGGGATAATTTAATGGAAATGTGTAAAACTACTGCATTGAAATCTATAAAAATAATTTCCGTGAAATTAAAGATACACATACATGGAAAAACATACTCTATTAATGGATTTTAGGACTCATAGCCCCAAGTTTATATATAGACTTATTACAATTCCAATAAAAATCTAAAGCAAGCTTTCTTTTGGGCATTATTAAGCTGACTCTAAATGTATGTGAAACTGCAAAGAATATAATTCCATGTCCTCAAAATAACCTGGGAGAAAGGAAAGTAAATTTGGAGGAATTATTCTACCTGGCTTCAAGGTTTACTATAAAGTTAAGAGAATCAAGATAGTGTGATATTGACAAAAGGACAAATAGATTAAAGTCACAGAATAGAGTCAAGAATAGAAATAATACAGAATCACAGGAATGGGAAAAAATTGATGTATATAGTCAAATCATTTTTATAAAGTTATTAAAGAATGAAAAATCTTCTGAAGAAAAGATACTAGGATAATTTACATACTGTGAATTGCCCAGACTAAATACACAGATCCACCACTTTAGACAAATATTTATATAACTAATATATTCATACTAGTTTTGTCAGTTCCCAGGGAAAAGACAATGCAAATGACTTTAGACTTATGAAGGGGAGTCTGTTCCCAGAAGTGCAGCTGTTTGCAATGATGCCTTCAAGCTCACTTGGAGGAGTTAGAGCACCGACACGCAGGCCCCTAGAGTCTGCAGCCCCAATGGGGTCGCCCTGGTGCCCTCCATGACACCTGCAGGTGGTGTTTCCCTTGATGAGCAGGAGACTGGGCTGGAGAGAGAAATGGTGCTGGCTGCACAGAAAGGGCAGGACCCATAAACAGGCTAGTCCCAAAGGCAGCTTCAGGCACCAAGAAGATCCCAGTTTAGTCCCCTCCATCTCCAGCAAGCAAATTGTGGGCTGCATCTGTGAGGAAGACAACAGAACCATCATCTGGTGTTGGCTGCACAAAGGTGAGACTCAGCGACGCCCTAGCTGTGGCACCCATGACAAGCTGGTGCCCCACTGGCTGGCCCACTTAGCCTGTGTAGTAACTCACTCAGAAAGTGCTGTAAAATTTCTTCTTTCCAATACATACTAACCATTGCAATGATTCGTTCTCCCATTAAAATAAAATAAGATAATATATGAAGGGATACTCAAACTCTCACATAACAATAGAAATACAAATTAAAACTTTATGAAAATATCATTTTTCACTTATCAGGTTGGCGAAATTCCAAAACTTAGCTCACGCATCAGATCAATGCCTCTGGGAAAAGAGGCGCTCTCATACGTGACTAGTATGAGTGTAAACTGTTAGAACCGATACGGCGAGCTATCGCATTTTGAAATGCATATATTCTTTGACCCAGGAACTTTCTTTCACTTTGGGTGATTTAGCCTACAGACATTCTTCCATGTGTGAAACAATACTATGTGTAAGATTACTTTTTTACAATATGGCTTGAAAGAATGAGCCTAGAAATGATCCAAATTTAATCAGTTTGAGACTGGTAATTAAATCCTAATAATCCATTTGATGAAATATGACTATGTTGAGTTTTTTAAAGAAAAAGAAATCTACATTGCTGGGCCCTCAGGCAGCTGAGTCAGCGACTGAGGTGTGCGCCATGTGAAGTCCAAGAAGACAGGTTTATAACCCAGGACTGGGGTGGAGACCGGAAGAATACAGTAAGCTTAAAATAAAAATTTAAATCCTTCTTCCTCCTCTCTCTTCCTGCCTTTCTTCCCGTGAAAAGTCTATGCACTGGTATAGAAAGGTCTCTAAGAAATACTAAATGAAGAAAGGAAGATGCTGACTAGTTCATGCAGTATACTAACCTTTTTTTAATTCAAAAGGAGAGGTGAAGTTAAAAAAAAAAATCCATGCTAAAGAGGAAAATAGAGGAAAAACACTCCATGACATCAACTTCAGAGATGCTTTGGGTAAATGACACCTATGGCAAAAGAAACCAAAGTAAAACTAAACAATTGGGAGCACGTTAACCTAAAAATTTTCTGTATAACAAAATAAATTGTTACTAAAACAGAAAGGCAGCCCGCTGAATGGGAGAAGATATTTGCACACATTCATCAGACAAGAGCTTAATCTCCAAAACATATAAAGGGCTCATACAGTTCAACAAAAAAATGGGCAGAAGAACTGAACCAACACCTATCTAAAAAAAGACACACAGTTGGCTACAGACACCCAAAAAAAATGCTCTACACTCACCAACCGAGAAATGCAAATAAAAACCACAGTGAGATACCACCTCATAACAGGAGAATGGCCCATATAAAAAGGACTAAAAAGTTAAGTGTCGAAGAGGGCGAAGAGAAAAAGGAACTCTTCTTGTTGCGGGGGATGTAAATTAGTGCAACCTTTTGAAAAATAGTACAGAGATTGTTCAAAAAAATAAAAATGGGCATACCCTGGAGGTTCAGCAGTTCCCCAGGCATAGTCCATATGCATCTCAAGGTCTCAAGTTCAACACCCGGGCCTGGGGAAGCAACCAAGATGAACAACCAAATAAAGTGCTTCTTCCTCTTCTTTCTTCTTGTCTGCCTGCCTACTCACCTTCATACCTATCTGTACCTTCTCTTAAAAAAAATACATATAAAAAGTAAAATAAAAATGGATCTACCATTTGATCCAGAAATCCCACTTCTAGGCATATACCCAAAGAACACAAAAACTCAGAGTGGAAAAAATATATAGACCTCCCACATTCATAGCAGTAGAATTCACAATAGCCAAAACATGGAAACAACTTAAATGCCCATCAACGCTTGACTAGATAAAGAAGTTTGGGTATATATTCAATGAAATTCCATGCAGCTATTAAGATGAAATTATCTTTTGTAACACCTTGGATGGAATTAGAGGAGATGATGTTAAGCGAAATAAGTCAGAAAGGAAAAGAAAAGGACAGGATGGTTTCACTCACATGTGGAACCCTAGAAAAATAAAGAAGCCAAACCAAACAGACAAATCTCAACAAAAGCCACAGCATGTAAAACTGTGGCTATGGGGAGGGGAGATCATGGAAGGAAGGAGTTAACCAGCTGGGATTCTGGTGGTGGGTGTGGTGTGAAATACACAGACTGCAGTGCAAATTCAGTATCCTAAAAAGCATATAGCAATATGAAAAAATAAAACAATTTTAAAAATAAAACAAAATTAAAAATCCATGTTAATATTTGCTTTTACATCATAAAGTCTGGAAAGATACATAAACTGAGAACAGAAATTTCCTATGGAGGAAACTGAGCAAATGGGAAATGAATTTGAGGTGGAGACTTTTTGCTGTCTATCATTTTGTTCCTGTCTTTTGAGACATATATACTTAGTCACAAAAACTGAATTCAAAAGTACAGTGTAAAATATTAGGAAATTACAGTAAGTACTAAGACATCTAGGGAGTTGGAGTAAAAGCCTCTAAGCTCCTCCTGTTGCTAAAGAGAGGACTTATGGTATTGATTAGCTTGACTTTATTAAGTATGAAATAAAAATTTCAATGGTAAACACCAAAGAATAAAGTTGAATGTATAATTTCCAAATCAGTGGGGGTGGGGGGGAAGTTAACTAATTAGAAAAAAATACAAAGCAAAGCATCATGAAGTGTGTGCGTGTGTGTATGTGTGTGCGTGTGTGTATGTGTGTGCGTGTATGTATTTGGTGGGGGTAAAGATATAGGACAAAGTGAACAAATACAAACTGCAGAGCAAGATGATAAAAAGGTCAACTATAACCCACTCTGTGATTCAGGATGCTAAGGTACAGCTGTGAAAGCCATGGACCTACTTTGAGACCTGCTGTCAGAGAAGAGTAGGGGGCAAAACAAATACTTAGGCAATCTTCTGGAACTCAGGCCCAGGGCTAAGGGGAAAAGAAAAGGAATAATAATAACCCTTTTACATGCTAACATAAAAGAAGGTCAAATATATTAATAACTGCAATATAATTAATGAGCCAAAAGTGTCATTTAGAATACCTATATTAGATTTCAAAATAAAAAATAAAATTCAGTTATATAGTTTATAGAAGGCTTCTTGAAAACACAAAGCCACCTAGAGGTTGTAAGTAAAAAGGCTAGAAAAGGTTATTTTGGACAAATACTAACAAAATTGAGGAAGTTATGTCAGTATCACAGAAAATAAATTTTAAGACAAAAGCATTACCAGGAGAGAAGTCCATTACATGATTAAAACAAAAAAGAAAACAATAAATGAATATCAGGGAGTTTAAAGTACACAGAACATTGGCAAAAAATATAAACAATCTGAAGCACACAATCGCTGGACAATTAACAGAACCCAACAGAACACAGCACCTAAAAATTTAGAGACTATTCATACTTCTCAAGTTTATACTGGCATTTAGAAAAATAAATGCTCATTAGTCCATAAAGCAAATCTCAGCAAATTTCAAAGAACTGTTTAACATCGATCACATTTTCTAACTACAATATAATTAAATTAAATGCTAATAGCAAAAAAAAAAAAGAACTCTCTATGTATTCAGAAATTTAAAAACACACTTATAAAGGAGTCAATTCTATATAAATTTATATGAGTTGAATGCAATTCCTATTAAAATTCCACAAGTTGTTACACAGAATAGACAAAATTATCCTAAAATATATAAATATATAAATTCACATAAGAAGAGGCAAAGAAACTATAATAGCTAAAACAATTTTAAGTACAAGAAAAAAGTGGAAAAATCAGTCTGCCCAATTTCAAAAATTTTTGTAGAGCAACTCTAATCGAGACTGTGTGGTGCCGGCAGGACAGACTCACAGATCAGTAGAACAGAATAGAGAACTCAGAAATAGACCTGCACAAAAGTGTCCAACCGTTTTTGAGAAAGGTGAAGAAGCAAATCAGTGGAGAAAAGACAGTTTTTCAACAGACGGTGCTAGCGTAATTGGATATCCACAGGCAAAAACCCCGTGAACCTTGTCATAAGTCTCAGTTCACACAAAAAGTAACTCAAAATACATAGCAGACTTAAATATAAAGCACAAAACTACAAAACTTTTAGAAAAATCCAGGGAAAAATATCCAGGATCTAGCACCAGGCAAAAAATTGATAACTAGAACTCTATGATAATAAAACTTTCACTCTTGAAAAATGCTCTGACAAGATGAAAAGAAAAGCTACAAATTGGGAGAAAATATTTGCAAGCCACATATCCAACAAAAGACTGATATGTAGAAGATACAAAGAACTCTCAAAACTCAACAGTGAAAAGCAAGTAATCCAATAAAAAAAAAATGGGTAAAAGATATTAACATTTTGCTTAGACAACATACAGATGGCAAATAAACACATAGAAAGGTATTTAATAACATGAGTCACTAAGGGAAATACAAGCTAAAACCGCAGTGTGATATCAATGCGCACCTATTAAAATAAGATAATAATGTCTGATAATATCAAATGCTAACGAGGAGGCAGAGAAACTGGATTACTTATACATTGCTGGCAGGGATGCAACAGTGCAGTCATTCTGGAAAGCAGATCGGTGTTTCTTAAAAATATTAAATATTACCATATGACTCAACTATTGCACTCTGAGGCATGTTTCCCACAGAAATAAAAGATTTATTTTCACAAAATAATCTGTATATAAATGATCACAGCAGCTTTATTCATAAAAGCCTAAAAATGGAAACAAGTTTCACCCCAGTGGAGTAGTGGTTAGGTCCACAACCTCCAGCCCAAGTTCAGGCCACATTCATCCCAAGGACCCATGTTCAAATCTCAGGTCCAGGGGAAATAACCAAGATATACAACTAACATAAAAATACAAACGTGTCTTTCTCCTCTTTCTTCCTGCCTGCTTGCTTATCTGCCTTCATTCCTGCCTGTACCTTTCCTTTAAAAAACAAAAATAAAAAAGTGGAAACAACTTAGATGTTCTTCAGTGGGTGACTGGCTAAACAAACTGTGGTATATCTATATTATGGGTCATTATTTAGCAACAAGAAGACAACCTACCGATAAAGGCAACAATTTGGATGTGCAGATAAAGTCATTCCTGGGACCCCTCTTTCTTTGGTCCAGAAAAAACCTGCAAAGGTGGAAATCAAAACAAAACTGGCCTAATTCTGTGAAGAAATCACCTAAGGTACTGATTTGAATAAGCAGTCACCTTTCTCTCACCCAAGCTGCCAGACAGGAACTACAGGACAGATGCCTTTCTGAATATTCTCTAAGGCTCCATTAACATGTTTTTTAAAGGAAAGATTCAAGCAGGAATGAAGGCAAACAGGCAGGCAGGCTGGAAGAGAGAGAAGGAAAAAGCATTTATTTGTTTTATTTAGTTGTTCATCCTGGTTGTTAGTCCCACCCCCAAACATACATACACCAGGTGGGGAACCCCAGGGTCCTTGGGATTTATGTGGATTGTACCTGCTGGAGGCAGTGGACCTGGCCACTAAAACACCAGGGCACACCAACATTAACATTTTTAACATTCTCCTTTCCTCTCTTGATCTTCAGATAATATTCAGAGCCAAAGGACCTGAACCAAACCTCTTTATTAACTTTCAGGTGCAAATCAAATTGGCTCCTCAAAGACTGTTATTACAAAAACCCACCCGGGACTACAAAGATGGGGAGTCTACAGAGTGATTTGATTGTTCTCAGGTTTGAATCTTCAGATTAACCGGTGAACTTTTTTTAAAATCTCATAATTTCTGAGATCTTTTCACTCCAGTTATCAGATGAATCTCCAGGGAGTTATGCTTAGTGAAAAAAGCCAACTTCAAAAGGTTATCTACTGTATGATTTCATTTACATCACTTTCTAAAGAGAACAAAATTACAGAAATAGAGATTAGTGGTTACCAGGACTCAAGAGGGCGAAAAGAACCAAATAGATCTGGCTATAGAAGGACAAGACATCCATACAGTGATGGGATTATCCATTATCTTGACTGCATCGATATCAATATAACAAGAGCTACTTCCAGAATGGCTGAGTAAGGACTTTAAAAAAATTTGCTTCTTTAGAAAAACAATTTGAACGCTGACAAATATTGTCAAAAGCAACATTTCCAGAATTCTGGATATTAACCAAAGGTTCAGAGCAGTCTGGAGTACTTATTCATGAAAAATGACTGAATCTCAGTAAACAGAAAACTTTCTGGCATTTTATAACGTCCTATTCCATCCATCTTCCCCTGTTTCATAATGACCTTAAATGCCAAAGGGTACTAATCAGGGAAGCCATGAAAACCAGCAGCCTAGCAGTCACTGGTGGGGGCAAAATGGGTTTGGAATTTCTCAAAGGTCGCTTTCTCAAAGAACGGCCATTATTTGACCTGTCTGGCAGTTTCCTGTAAACAACCACTCTCAGAGCTCTTGTTAATTTGAAATCATTCACTGTGAATACCTGTCTCTCTGGAGAACTCCTTGAAAAACATTCAGCAGCAATTGCTTAACATCTTCTGTGTAAGTGGTAACAATTGGAGGGGGTGGGAGGGCAAAGAAGAAAGGTTTGAGAAGACCCTAATTGATATGGGGGAGGTTGAGACACACTGATGAGATGCTGGGTCCATCCAGAAAGAATTCATGGGGAGTGCCATTTGGTCAGTGACTCACAGCAAGTTTATGAAAAGCAGAAACAGCAAGTTTAAGCTCCCTGTGGGCCGGGAAAGTTACATCAGGGGATACAATGTGTGACCTGTGCTGCCTGCCTCTCACTCAGACGAGATGGACTCCTGTGTATACATGAGGGGTGGGGGTTTCTTCCTTCATTGGTGTGTCCAGGTCACCTGGAGTTAAAAAGGCATGTGTATCTAAGGATAGGGGCTAGACCAAAGTTGCTAAAGTGGGGTCCTTGCTCTTAAAAGTCTCAGGTTTGCCAGTTAGTTTCCTACTCATACATCTGCATACTGCCCTATAGATATTAAGCTATGCTGTCCCTACATCACTGATTTCTTTCACCGCTAGTGTAACTCAAAACTCGGCATAAGTAGGAAGTAAAGACTAAAGCACAGTTGTCCACTATGGGCTAGAGTCTTGAAGATAATACCCTAACACACACACACACACACACACACACACACACACACACACACACACACACTCTCTCTCTCTCACATCCTCTTAGCAAACTATTTGTTCATTAGCAGATCACTAAGATAAAAAAGCAAACAGTGGCCACAATGACAAAAAATACAAGACTTCACACCATTAGATACTGGAAAATGAGTGGAATCTGATGTCTGGAGCTGCCACATTATATTATCTAAAATATTTAGTTTTCAAGAAAAACTTATGAGGCATGAAAAAAATGAGGAAAATATGATACATATGGGGGAAGGGGTGTGTGTGTGGGGTGTGTGTGTGGTGGGAGAAGAAGTTAATAGAAACCATTTCCCAGGAAGTCCAGCTGAATAGACCTTACTAAACAAAGACTTTAAATCAACTGTTACAAATGTGTTTAAAGAAGTAAAGGAAATCATGTCTAAAGACCTAAAGAAAAATACGAGATTTCACCAAATAGAGAATATTAGAAAAGAGAGATAATTAAAAAGAAAAGAAAATAGAAATTCTGGAGTTAAAAATATAATTGAAATGAAAAATTGGCACGAATGTAGATTTACGCTGGCAGGAAGAAGATTCCGCTCACTTGAAGACAAGTCAATTGAATTCTCCAGTCTGAGAAAGAGAGGAAAAAAAGAATAAAGAACACCATGAAGTATACCAACATACAAACAATGGCGGTCCCAGGAGGAGAGAAGAGAGATAGGAACAAAAATAATATTTGAAGAAATAATGGCCCCCAAATTCCCAAATTTGGTGAACCCATTAATTCATACATTAATCTCAAGAAACTCAACACACTCTAGGTAAGATAAAGTCAAAGAGTTCCTACGTAGACACATCAAACTGTTGAAAGCCAGCAAAACGAGAATCTTGAACGCAGCAAGAAAGAATAGATACATCACACATACAAAATCCTCTGGAAGCTCAATCACCGAATTCTCACCAGTGTCGATATCCTGGTTGTGATATTTTCTATACTTTCCCAAGATGCTATACTGGGGAAACTGGATAAAGTGTACATAAAATCTCCTTGTATCATTTCTTAGTAACTGCAGGTAGAATCTATAATCATCTCAAAATAAAAGAATTAAACATACACACTTCCAAAACTCACTTGGGTCCAAGATGGAATCAAAAAAAGTGTGAAAATATTTACAACTGAGCAATAATAAAAATATTATGTATTGGCACACCATTCTGGCTCAGGCAGCTAAGATAGCTAAGGCGCAGACCATGTAACGCCCAAGGACCTGGTTCCTTACCTAGGTCATGGTCTAAAAACAAGACAAAACAGATGAACAAAAAACACTATGTATCAAGCTTGAGAAGCAAACAAACAAACAAAAATTTGTGGTAATTCAAGGCAAACTTACAGCTTTGAATCTTTACATTAGAAATGAAGAAAGCCTCAAAATTAGTGAACTAAGCATTCAGGTTGGAAAAATAACAGAACAAACTTAGAAAACAGAAAGAAGCAGGTAAAATTGATGAGAACAAGAATCCAGAAAGTAGAATTGAAAGGATCAACAAAGACAAAAGTTGGTTTTCTAGGGGAGAAAACCTAAGAAAACTGAGGCGGTAAAGGAAGAGGAGAGAAAGAAGGGGAGAAGAAGATAGAGGATAAAAAGAAGAAAAAATATTAGTAATGTAAAAAGGAACATAATGCTGATGCAGCAGAGACATAAAATGTTGTAAAACTTAGATGAACAGTCATAGAAAAATATAACTCAAGAAATAAAAATCTCGTAAAATCCTATGTCCATTAAGGAAACAAAGATGGTTTTTTCACAAAGAAACCATCAGGATTAAATAATTCATTTGGTACAGTCTATCAATTTTTCATGACAATGTATTCTAATCTTATACAAACTCTTCTAGAAAATAGAAAAAGAGGTAATATTCCCAATCCATTCTACGTGATTAATAAAATTCCCAAAGTACTCAAATGACAAATTCACAAATTATTGTGAAGCTAGATGCTAATATATTAAAGTATTAACAAACTAAGTCAGCGATGTATAGAAGAGGTAATAAATCATGACAAGGTTGAGCTAATTCCGGGTATACAAGAGAAGTTTAACATTAGAGAATTAATTTTTCACATTATAAAGAAAACCAATTATCGTCTTAATAGATACAGAGAAAGCTTTTGATAAAATTCAATATCCATCATGATGAAAACAACTTTAATAAATAAGAATAAAAATGATCTTTTGGGGTAGGCTTCTGGGGCTCAGGCAGCTGAGACACTGGCATGCAGACCATCCAAAAGCTGAAGGACTTCGGTTCATGACCCAGGGTAGAGTAAAAAGCCAAAAGTGAACAATTAGATAAATAAAGATGTTTGTCCTCCTCTTTCTTGCTTCCTTAAATGAGTCTTCCTTCTTTCCTCTTTTAAAAAACTATTTTAAACTGCCAAAAATTAACATATATAACATAAGAAATATCTTTCTCTATAGAGAAACATTAGTATTCACTTTAAACTGAATAACAAAGCAAAGATAACTTATTATTTCTATCCAACATTGTGCTGAGGGTCAGTCGAATGGAAAAAAAGAAGACAAAAGGATCTATTGTTTAGAAAGGGAAGATCAAAATTATTATTCAGAGAGCTAATTATTTACAGAGAAAGTCCTTAATAGACTAAATAAACATTTAAAAAATAGAGTAAATTATTAATAGAAAGTTTAACAAGCTGACTAAAACAAGATAAATATGCAATAGTAAACTGTACTTCTAATATTAGCAACAGAAAAAATTAAGATCTTATTTATGATACAGGAAATGATTTGGCTAGATTTTATCTGATTTCTAGCTTGCTTAGTCTTTTGTCAATTCTGTGAGCCCGCCTTAAAATCTTTGAATAATTTTTTTTTTTTTTGCCTGAGACCCCAAGAATTGTTTTCTTTTGCTTGCAAACACATATCCTGTAATTCACTACTATTTAAATGGGATATTTGGAGTAAAATATGTTTCTGGGGTTCTCAATATAAGCTCCAAATTCAATGATTTCTGAGGAATCACAGGACTTAGTGTACAGCTATACTTGTGACCATGATTTATTCAGAAAAAGTAAAGGCACGTGGGGTGAAGTCTGGAGCCCAAGCTTCCATGAGTTGTCTCCCAGGGAAGTCACAAAAGGCATGTTGAATTCCATCAGCAATGAGTTGTAACAGCACATGCCAAATGTCCAGCAGGGAAGGTCGTTAGAAACTGTCCAGGGTTTTGATTGATGGCTGGTTACACTGACACTCTTTACCTAGTATGTACTCAAATTCCAGGCTTTTGTTTGTACAAATACTTTAGGCACCCAAGACATTTTTATCTGTTAGGGTGGTAAAAACTTTTCTGAAATCCAACCTCTAGCCATGGGTCAACTTGTAAGCAAGCATTTAGAAGGATGGCAGTTGGACTGGCTATGTTAACTATTCTTCACACTTGTGCGTTCTTTCTGCCATATTGAATGAGAGAGTTAGTTGACTTATCATGGCCACTTTTTAACCCATTCACTTAGTCCTGAAATTCAAATGAAATATACTTTGTATAAATTGTTTTGGTGATATTAGATAGTTTAAAAAAGTCAAATAATGGTGCGCTCTGGTGGAGCAGCAAGTAGGTCTTCTGCCTCCCAAAGAGAGCGGTTCATATATATCCCAAAGACAAGGGTTCATAGTCCCAGGCTGAGGGAAACAACCAAGATGAACATGAACAACTAAATAAAAACAAAAATGTTTCTTTCTTCTCTCTGTTTACTTGCTTACCTACTCACCTTCCTTCTTGCCAACACCTTTTCTTTAAAAAATTAAATGATTAAAACTCAAAAAAAGGTCAAATAATACTCTAAGGCTAAAAATAAAACCAGACATCTCCTGCTTTACCTCAACTCCTGCAATTCAAAGGCAACTCTCTCAAACTCTTCCAGTATTGAGCTTTTATTCCTTCTTAATGTGCATTTACTGCTATTTCTTGGTTTTTCTATTTTATACATCCTTTCAGCTACAACGAGGTCTACATAACTCTCATATCTTCTACTTACCTCATACTCCCAATTTTATCATGTTACTAAGCTGTTACTCTGTTTTCTATTATTGTTTACAAACGAGCCATACAGGCGCAACAGAAATCATCTTTCTTTTTCCTGTGTTCCTTCCTAGAATTAATAATTGCCTATTTATAATTTCTAAATTTTTTATGTGCATATTAGTAAGTTCATCTCCAAATCTCCATCAGTAAACCTCCTCTTATATGGTCACATGAATCTGGTGATCTACCTCTTCCAGTTGTTTTTGGAGCCTCCCTCTGTCCTCCTAATCTACTGGCTGTCTTCCATGCCTGCCATATAACTCTCTTCCTGGGATATCTCATCATCATAATCCCGGGGATACTTTTTTCTTGTATTAGATTCCATTTCATGTCTTTTATTTATTTGTATCACTCATTTTTATGGCAAATGTCATCTTGCTGTTTCTGAGAAAGAATACGTTATGAGACCTTGCATGTCTGAGAATGTCTTTCCGCTATTTTCACACTTCATTGATATTTTGGTTTAGCAAAGACTGCTATCATGGAAACCATAGTCTATCAGCATTTGAAGGAGTTATTCTATTGTCTTCTAACTTGATGTCTGATTTCTTGGCCATTCTATGTGAACTTTTTCTCTATCCAGAAATTTTTATCCTCCCTTTTACTATCATTAGTGTTCTTGATTTAGGTCTTTTTTGCATTCATTGTATCAGGAGACTTTCATTCTGGCAACTTCCTTTCTAAGAAGAGTTCTCATTTCTCTTTCTAGATTTACTATAAAAGGGATGTTGGACTACTGGAATTTTCTTTTCTCTTCTCTTGACTTTCCCACCTCCCTTTCCTTTTCTTTGGGAGAGTTCAACTTCGCTTTCTGAATCTTTCATTATACATTTTTTCATATTTCCATATTTTTAATTATCAAGACTTTGTTCATTGTCCGCTTTACTTTCTCTCCCTTTTATTCTCCTTTCCTTTCACTACATTTTTGTTATGTATATTAGAATTTTTATTATGTATATTAGAATATTGTTAAGACTTTAATTCTCTACATTGACTGTTTTCCCTCTACTCTTATGAGATGTCCTTACATTCTTCATGCTCCCTCTGTTCTTCATGGGACTTTCCTCCATATACTGTTGGTTCCTGAATGTTTATCCAACTTAAAGAGTGAAGCAATTAAAAAAACAACTTTGGTATTCTATGTGCATTGATGGAGAGAGAATATTGGATATCTTTTGGACTCCAGTATAAGGCAAAAAATGGCAAGCTAAATTTTTAAATTGGGGATTCTGCCATCACTATTCATAAATAGGTCTCTCCTCCATCTTCAGGGAGGAATCTTGAAATTCTCTAATGTCCTCTAATCCACAACTTCTCAAACTTTAATATCCATATGACTCACCTAGGAGGATCCTGGCAGTTTGGGTTTGGTGGGTTTAGAGGGAAACCTGAGATTCTGCATTTCTAACCAGCTCCCAGGGGATGTCAATAATACTGCTTCCTGGACAATAATTTGAGTAGCAAGGTTCTAATATAAACCTGGCTCCCAGTGTTCTGAGATGTGAAGGGGAAAAGGGACAGGGTCTCAGGATTCTGAGCTCATGAAAACATTTTTTCAATTCCCCACTCTAAGGATAAACTGCTAAAAATATCTTCATGGGCTTTTCTCTTAATTGCCTTCTGGACCCAAGGATCCCAGCAATTTGTACCAACTTTCCCCTTCCCCTTTATCACCTTGAGAAGGAAAATGGGGCAAGGAGGAGAGTGTCTCACCATTTCAGTATGTGGACTATCATTTTATTTCTTTTAAGTTTAATTTTTTTTAAAAGAGAGAAAGGAAGGGAGAGGAGGAAAACACACTTAATGAAGAAGGAGTAAGAAATAATTATTTATTCATTTTGGTTTTCCATTCCTGCCCTGGGTCTCAAACCTGGCTGCTTGGTGCTTACATAGTTCGCATGTCAGTGTTTCTGCCATCTAAGCGACAGGGGCATGGTCAATAATTTTTATTTATATTTAGTAAGTTATGGATAGTAAAATACTTTATTTATTTTACTTTTTAGCCAGCACTTTAGCTTCCTGAGCTCCTCCCCTTCTGGCCCTGGATCTTGAAACCTGGTTCATGGTTTTCATAGCCTGGGCCTTAGCCACCTCATTTATTAACTTGCATCACTATTCCCTTGTCCAAGTATAGATCGCAAATCACAAAGCCTTACTTTATTTTTTGGCATAATAATTGTATTCTTTCTTAATTAGAACTAAATCAGGATGATAGCAATATTTATAGAACTGCAAGATTATCAATTGTTTCTGATGTCAATAAAATGGTAATTTTGTATTATCAAAAGCAAAGAACACCCTGCCTATAGTAATATAAAAACATCAAAATAACATGATAAATGCCACCTTAAATTTAATCAGGTGAAAAAAGTCAGACAAATACAGAATATAGGACATTTCTGCCAGCCAAATGACCTAACTCTTCAAAAAGTCAATGTCATGAAGGGAAAAGTAGGAAAACTTCTAGATTAAGAAACAACAAAACAGCAAATAAACCCTTATTGGATCTCAGTTCAAGCTATAACAACTTTAGGTACAAACGGGGAAACAGAATATCGACTGGGTATTAGATGAGTTAGTGTCCATTTTTCTTAGATATGATCATGGTTTTTGTGAGATTGCATTTATTCTGAGGATGGATTTGCTGGAGAATTTACAACACGATTCTTGGAACACTTTCAAATGGATTAACTCTCTTGCAAATAACTTTTGAGTTTCATTATAATTAACATTTTCAGAATGGCACTTTCTCTCTGACCTTATAGGTGCCTAGTGTCTCCAAACCCGGCTTTCTTTACTTCAATTTCCCCAAGTAGTTGTGATTATATCTGATGGCAACTAACTGATCTTTACTGTCAATCCTACTTTCAGACCTACTCTCCACCACTACCTTCAGAAATTAAACCTACAGCTTTCTATTTGGAAGCCTTTCTAATGGTCTAATATAGTGAATGAGTTGTTTACTAGCTCTTACAGACTTAGGCTTTACATTTTTCAGGTTTATCCATATATTTCCATCTCTCCAACTTCATCTGTTGTTTCTTCCTTCCATTCTTTTTGTTTTGGGGGATTTTATTATCTTGTGGGAGTTTTCTTATCCTTTTAGTGTTAGGAACATATTAGTAAAGTTTTGGGGATAGATGCATATACTCAAATCCACACATTTTAATCACCTTTTTTAATGATTTAAAACTTTTCCAGAAATGTCCCTCTTACTGTAGACAATTACAGTGTACAATGTAGACTGAGGTGCATCCCGCTGGCTCAGGTTCCAAGCAGGAGGCAGGGGCATGCACCATGTAAAGCCCAAGGACCTGGGTTATATAAGTGCTTCCTCCTCCTCTTGCTTCCTTCCTTAAAAAGGTTTCTTCTGGCATGCCCTGGTGGAGTAGGGGTTAGGTCAATTGCCTTCAAAGGAACAAATCACATATCTCTAGGTTCTAGTCCCAGGACCCAGGGGGAAGTAACCAGTGTGAATCACTAAATAAAAATAAAGATGCTTCTTCCGTCCTCCTCTCTTTTCCTGCCTACCTGCCTACTTGCCTTCATTCCTGCCTGCACTTTTCTTTAAAATTTCTTCTTCCTCTCCCTTCCTTCTTCTTAAAGAAAAGTAGATAGAGTTCAAATTTGCAATGATTTCATTACTTGTTTCACCTTTTTCTTTTTTTTTGATTGGTTGAATGTTTATTTCCTTTGCCCTATTAGTGACTTAAATCCTTTTTTTCTAATTATTTTAATGATTAATTTAAAAATTACAAGCTTTTTAAAAATCGTATTTGGTATTATTTATGTAAAATAAAGTACAATCATTTAATAATTCTATGACTTTTGAAAAATGTATATACCTTTGGTTTTCTATTATCATAACCAATTTACAGGATGTTTCCATAACTCCCAAGTTTCCTCATGCCACCAGTCTGCTATTGCTAAACTTTGCATTTTCAAATAAATGGAATCATACATTGTTACAACAAGTATTCTTGACTAATCAAAGGCTAATATTACTCCTCAAACTTTACTCTTTTCCCAGACAATGCAAGGACTTTAAACATTTTAACCTAGGAATTCTCTACTATCCAGTTCAATGCTTCTGAACTTTAATATGCATATTTTGTCAGGGTTCTACAGAATATAACGTATACACATCGTATGTGTGTATGTGTATGCACACACATATATATTATTTTCTAGGCTATTTATGGCAACCAAGAAGTCCCATGATGTGTCTGAAAACTGGAGAACAAAAAACTCTGGGGACATCATTTAGTCTAAATTCAAAAATTCAGAAATCAGGAACAGCAATATCCAAGGACAGAATAAGATAACCTTCCTTTACCTTTTTGTCCTATTAAGGCCCTCAACACATTAGATGATGCCTATCCCAACTGGTGACAGTAATCTACTCAATAAACCTATTAAAATACTGATCTCTTCCAGATATACCCTCACAGACACACCTAGAAATATTTTACTAGCTATCTGGGCATCTCTTAGCTCAGTCAAGTTGACACATCAAATTAATCACTGCACATATGAAATCACCTCGAGGGAGCCTGTTAAAATGCAAATTCTGTTTCAGTAGGTGCTAGTAGATGACTACCCGTAGAGTTAGTTCTTTCGCTAAAATAGGGAAATGAAATATTTTATTGCTGTCTTGACTTTACCCATGATTAAGAACTTAGGGTATAATAGAAATGCTGAATAAAAGCAGAAATGCAAAGGTATTAAATGAGGCTGAACAATTTATACATGCCACAAACTATTTGCTTTCAAGTTTGAGGTTTAACATTCCACTGAGTATATGGCAAAATATTCTAGATAGAATTCAAGTCCAAAGAAGATAATGAAAAATCACAGATGGATAATTTAAAGCACATGGTATCATACTCTCCTGCTTGACTAAATCTTAAAGCATGGAATTATTCAAGTCATGTTCCTATACAAAAAACCAGCAGGGACAATTGCTCCTTCAAATCTAGTTTCCTTCCCAACGGCCTCCAGTTTTATCTTACCTTTCTAACCATTTTTCTAATTTCTTAAGTCTGCCCATACAGACCAACACAGATAATTTTCTTATTATCCCCTAGTGTCCCTTTGCCTGGCTATGCGTCTATCAACCAAATACTTTCATTCTACATTCTTTTTACCAATTCACAGCTATCACTATTTAGAATTTGGTTAAAAGAAACTTCCCATCCTCATTAAAATAATGGTGGCTCCACACTATCCAGCATCGTATCTAATTTCTTCTGTAAATGTTTTTCTAGTTTGTTTTTCTGCTTGTTTCTTGATTACACAGTACTCAAGGGAAGGAAAAATATATCCCTTCTTTACATATGATTGCAGGGTTCTTTTTAGGTTGGGATTTTGTCACTTTTTTTTTTTTTCAGAGAAATATGTACAGTTGTTGGTGTTACAGGAATAAATGAATGAAATTAAATTTACAGGTTATGGTATTCTATTTAAAGCCTGTTGTTAGCAGAGCTAACAAAATGTATATTCTTAAAACCATTTCATTATAGCACAAAAACATCACGATATTCTAATCTTCAGTATTCTCTCCAACTATGGTTTCAGAATTCTTTTAGCCAAGGTCTAAGGAAAAAATATTTTATTAAAAATAATTTATGACAGTTCAACCAAAGGCTATTTTCTTCTCAAAACATTCTATGAATGCAGCAGGTACTACATCTGTTCAGATGTCTCTTGCCTTAGAAACCGATAATAGTTAAAGCATTGTCAAAGATAGCCCGTGATGCTGGAAAAAAAAGGGGGTGACTTTTGTATTTGAGTCTCTTCTTTTAGTTCTAAATGGCAAAACTTTCTCCTACTCCATAATAACAAATGAGCTTCTACTTAGAAATGCAGAATTTAAAAAAAAAAAAAGCCCTATTATTTGGAGTCAAAGGTCTGTGCCTCTGTTGAACTAAATTGCTATATGGTTTAATGGCAAAGTCAGGGACCAGAGAATTTAAATTCTTTAAAATAGCTAGAGATGAAAGTGAATTAAATACAGTGCCTCTGGGATTTTGAAACATGTTCCAAATTTGCTTCTAATCACATAATTGTTCTGTGTTACATTTAAGATTACATCCTTGTGAATGGGTTATGTGTGCAATTACACTAATAGAAACCAATTGCAAATGTCAAAAATAAAAGTTGAGGACAGTTGTAACATTACCAAGAAAGAGGAAATTAAAATGGAAGAGAAGGTCTTACTATGAAAACTTTGAATAGAAAACTTGGAAGTACTATGTACTAGGTTAAATGAAAACATTTTCAATAACATTTAAATCATTATTTTACTTATTGCTACAAGTGAATATCAATACATTTTCTCAAGGTATTTATTAAGTTTAGCGGGAAAAAGACAGCTCCCAGTCACACACATGGGAATTGTGCTAAATAAATTTGACATAGTGCTAATTATTTTTCCAACAAGAAATAAGCTACAAGTCATATATAGTTTTAAAAGAGCAAGAATTGAAATTCTGTATTCTTGTTTCTTGTAGTCTTCAGTTGTTTTTGTTTTTTCCCTTAACTAAAAGTAATTGTAATATTCTCTTGCCTCTGGGGCTTTTCCTTCCACAATTACTCATCTTTTCTTTTACACCTTCCCTCCAAATGATTATTCCCCCTAGTCTTAGAACACTTGACATAATTCATCTTCACAGCTTTCAAAACATAGCCCTGCCCTCACTCCACAAGTCATTTCATTGTTTTCTTAAAAACAAACAAACAAACAAAAAACTGCTAACATAAGTATTTTTGCTATCACTTTGCCAGAAGGTAGGAACCTCTAATCAGGGAAAACAGCTTTGCAATACAAATTAGCTTTTCTCCTTTTATCAAACTTTCAAATTCGAAACACAACATATTTACATTCCCTAGGATAAGGAACACCTATACATCAAAATTAGTAATAGTTCGTCGAGTTTAAACACTTGGAAGACGTGGATCCTAAGACTTAATCCTTCATTCTCTGACTCTAGAATTCCTGTCTTTGATCATCAGAACCAAGCCAGAAATTGTGAAAGTCTCACCAAGCTGCACCACCAGCGCGGGCAGAAGAAACGCTTTCAAAATGACCTACCTCTCTCTTCACATTTAAAGGCAGTCTATCGACATACATCCTTTATAAACAACATTAAATACTGGTGCCTAAGACTTCAGTCATATGAGGTAAGCTTTCCAATTTAAGGTAAATTAGGCGGTGGTGGCAAAAGGATTCCTCTAAATTTACTTATCAAATATCAAGACAAAAGCCAGTTTGATTATACTGCCAAGCATCCCTTAGAAAGCCTCCTAGTGCAGTACATTAACCGACTCCTAGCCAAATCAGGTTTAGTGTGTCCCATGTTTACAGTGACAAACGAGTTATTAGACGTCCTAAAGTAGGCTGTCAAACTTATGTTTACTCTTTTAAAACACATTTTAGAGTCGAAGGCACACAACGAAGTCAGATGTCTGTTAAGGATTTCTTGTCTTGCGGGGAACAAGATGCTCACCTGTACACCAGAGGCAGGTCTTACTCGGGTGTCCTCGCTGGGGGGAGGAGAATGGCCATCACTAGACCTTTGTCCCCGGAACCTGAGCAAGGGGTGGTGTGTGTGCGTGTGTGTGTGTGTGCGCGCGCGCGCGCCTTTCTGGTAGTGCAAACAGCTGCACCCAAAAAACTACAGATAGGTTTTGACTCAATGACTGCTCAGACTTAAGTCTCTGGAAAGGTGTCTTCTTAGCTCCGGGGGGGAGGGGAGCAGGGGGTGTGCCCCATATCTAACTACCTCACCCGCAGGAAAAGGGACGACTGACCACTCTTAAAAGAATCGGGGAGCTTGGTGTTCCTCACTATACCCAAACACTCCTAGGTCTCCCGTCCGGCTCGCCCGGTGGCGGGCTGGGCAGGGTCCGCGGCGGACGCTGCCCGGGTCTCCGCTCGGCGTCCCTGCCGCGTCCGCACCGCCACCGTGAGGCCGAGCCGGGGACGGTGCCCCGTGGCGGCGGCGGCGGCTCCGCGCTCCTCTCTGCGCCGCCTCGGCCGCCGCCGTGCCGGGCACGGGCGGGGGGATTTTTTTCTCGTTTCCCCGCTTTCGCGCTCTCGCTCCAGTTCAGCGGGAGAGCCCGCGGAGCCTGGAGGGGGCGAGGGAAGGGGTGGAGGTGGGGGGGGGAGGCCGGAGGGGCGGATCCTGCCTGGGGGCTGATCCCTCCCTCCCCTCGGCCCGGCTCCGTGGCGGCGGCGGCGGCAGCGGCGGCGGCGGCGGAGGCTCCATTCCCCCTCCTCCCCCGGGAGCGGCGGCAGCTGCGGCGGCTGGGCCGGGGCCCCAGCGCGGGCCGGGAGCGGGCACGGCGGTGGCCGCGGAGGCCAGCGCGAGAAGAGGCCGCGCCCCGCTCCCCGGGCCACACCGACCTGCTCGACGGCCGGCCCGCCCGCGCCCAGGGTCCCCAAACGGCGGGGCCGGGCCGGCGGCTGAGGTAATGGGGGCGGCAGCGGGGCCGGACCGAGCGGGGGCGGGGGCAGCGGGGCCTACGAGAACCAGGGTCTGCGCAGGGGATCGGGGGAGAGAAGCCGGGAGCTTCCCGAGCCGGGTAGGGGCGGCTTGAAAGCTCTCCCCCGGAGCGAGGGAGGCGGCGGGCAAAGAGAAGGGGGGTGAGGCGGGGGGCAGGCTGAAAAGCGAGGACCCCCTCCCGCAGCCGCCATCTTGTCTCCCCCCCGGGCCCTGGAAGCAGAGCTGCGGAGCCCCGCCCCCAGCACGCTCTCCCATTGGCCAGGTTAGAAGAGAGTTACACCCCCTTGAACGTCCCTAGGCCCGCCGGTTCCTCCTGATGGGCAGGTGCGGCGGCCAATAGACACTCGTCTCTTCCCCGCTCGTTCGCTGGCTCTCGCTTTCTGTGTCTGAGGGTCGGACCCCGCGTCAGTCGCTCTCTGGCACGCTCTCCCCCTTTCTGGACAGGAGATATTGTCTTCTTTCTCCTCCGAAGGGCCAGGATTCTTCTGGAAGAGGTGCCCCTTTAAAGGGGGCAGGAGCCTTGGCTGGGTCCTCCCTTGTCTCATGAGTATCTTGTGTTGGGTGCAGGGGGTACAGCCTTATGGTAGAATCTCGTCTTTCTTTGGGGGCCGGGATGGGAAGGACGAGTGGGATCCCGGGGTTGCCGAGCAGACTTCGGCGCTGGAGGGCGGGGGGTTGGAGATATTTAGAAGCGTGTGTGTGAGAAGGGCTGTGTGGGGGTGAGAAACTCCCGCCAAAAATTAGAGTGTCAGCTCCTTGTGGGCAACACTCATTTCATTTTCCTCAGCAACCCCGTCCGCCTCCCGCGTCCGGAGGGTAGAACGGAAGTCTCCGTAGGGACTTGCTGCTCCGCTTGAGGGAGACGTGGGCTGCGGACGCGCAGCAGACGCGGAGAAACAATAGGGTGGCTTTGACAGAGTTGTGGCCACGCACTTGAAACTATTTGAAAGTTAGCCTTGAGGTAGGTTTTCACTCCTCTCCGGATCTCCCTGGGAGATCGGGGTGGGGTTGGGATAAAAGAGGCGCGTTGACCCGCGCCGCCTCCGGGGAGTATAGGCTTTTGCGAGGCTGATGGTGGTCGAGGGACCCGCCTGGACTGCACAATCGGACGCTCATTCGGTTTCCTTTCCCTCCAGGTGGGGTGTGTGCCTGCCTCCTGGTATTGTTTTCTTGGCCAAGTTGGTTTTTGTTTCCGATGGACTTGGGGATTTGGAGACTTTTTAAATAAGGAGGTTAACAAAACTTTTTCACAAGTAACAGCCCATAGAGGTAGATTTTATGACTTAACGCTTTACTGAGGGAGCATGGAGACGCGGGGCCAAGACTAGACCTTCACTGGCCCGAACCTCTTTTTGTACTAGACTGTGTGTGGTATTCTTACCTCCCAGCGAGATGAACTGAGCAGATGAGAAGATCCGGGTTTGAATTGTGGCTTTATCAATAGCTTATTAGCTTTGGGTTGAGTGACACCTCTCTGAGATTCGGTTTCTTCGTCTGTAAAATGGAGATAATTGGTCTTCCCAAACTAGTTGTGAGAAATAATTAAAAGTAAAAGGACTTAGTAAAGTATTACTAAAGTATCGTCACCATCTCTGCTCTGTGGGTAAAGATCGTACAACCAAAGTGACAAGCTTTTTTTCTCCATGAAATCCTCTCCCTGCTCATACCCTTGCGAGTCTCCGTCTACACCTCAGGACACCATATTCCCAAAGTTCTTTTCTGGTAGTCATGGCCTCAGTAACGTTTTGCCACAGCTCTGTATGAATTTGTCACATTCCCTCATCCAGAGAATGAGTTGAAACTTTAGGGTTTTCTCTTTGCTAGGCAAGGGTAGACTGATATTAAGTATTTTGGAAGAGTTAACAATGGATTGAGAATTTACCTCAGATATTACCCCAGTCACCTGTCCTTAGGTGAGGACAGTGAGAAGCCCAGACAGGCTAGTTACAACTTCATTACCACTAGCGCCACTTTCAGAGATCCCAGGGTTTCTTCTTAGAAGTGTACTAGTTATTGCATCCTGAATGCTGCCATTTGCAGAGAAAATTCTGCACACTCTAGTTTCAAGTCCTCAGACTGCCTGTGACAGACATTCCATTCTTGGGCATGATTTGAGTACAGTGTTCAGATTCATGGTAGAGTGGGTTGGGAGAGGACACTAAATTTTTGATCCTCTGCTAAGGGCCGCTGTTCATGTTCAGAGCTTGAAAGTAGACGCTTTTCTGTTTTCTTCTTTTTTGAAACCATTATTAACCGCCCCTGCCTTTTCCATAGTTAGCTGTCCCACAATTGTAGGTACATCATTAGAACATTAGATCTCTCCTCATGTCGTCCATTTACTTTTCTGTACCTTCATTCTGGTGGAGCTCCTTTAGGGCAGGATTACGTAAATTTGATTTCTCCTTTCATTCTGCTAATACTTACTGAGTACTTATTTAGGAGTCAGGTACCATTTCAAGTACTGTGGTTACAGCAGTTACTAAGACAGGCAAAAATTCCTCTCTTATGGAACTTTTACTCTAGTGGAAGGAAGAAAACAACATGTAGTCATACACTGCATATGATCAATGGCAGACCTCATATACCATGGTTGGCCTGAAATTCCTATTGCTCAGTGACATTTTAGTTGTCATAAGTCATAGCACTTTACACCAGTAGCTGCCTCATCTCATGTTTACCTGTCTCTTGATAGCATCATTTTCCCTTGTGCTTGATTTAATCTTGTGTTTTGTTCATCATGACTCTGTAGCATATAAAATGCACTGGTAATATTGCATTAACACAAAGATGAAATCTCCTAGTGACATATTTTTCCAAATTTCCCCCACTTGTTAAGACATCTATGACTGTACACGATAACTAGGTAGAGTGCGTAGCACCATTAAAGATGGTGGATGTTATCATGAAAAATAAAACAGGTTGGAAGATTGGAGGAAAGGGATTAGATAGAGTGATCAGGAAAGGTCTCAATGAGAAGCCATGTTTGTGGAAAGACGTAAAGGCAATGAAGGAGCAAACTGTGAATATCTGAGGGGCAGGATGTTCAGACAAGGGAACAGTCAGGCCTCTTGGTGCCACTTGATTAGATGGAAGGGCAAATGAGTGCATATATGCATCCCTGAACATCTAGCTGATGGTCTCCTGGCCTTCTCTCCTTAGGGCTCTCTTCTTCCCTTGGTTCCCAGGTGCCATGAGGAAGCCCCGCCAGAAGTCGCGGCAGAATGCCGAGGGCCGGCGCTCCCCATCCCCCTACAGTCTAAAGTGCTCACCTACCCGGGAGACCCTCACATATGCCCAAGCCCAGCGGATCGTCGAAGTGGACATTGATGGACGCTTGCATCGTATCAGCATCTATGACCCACTCAAGATTATCACAGAAGACGAGCTGACTGCACAGGATATCACTGAATGCAATAGTAACAAGGAAAACAGTGAACAGCCTCAGTTCCCTGGCAAATCCAAAAAATCTTCATCCAAGGGCAAGAAGAAGGAGTCCTCTTCCAAGCATGCATCCGGCGCTTCCTTCAACCTCCCGCAGCCCAGCTTCCGCATGGTGGACTCTGGCAGCCAGCCAGAAGCACCCCCCTTACCTGCTGCTTACTACCGCTACATTGAAAAGCCACCTGAAGACCTGGATGCAGAGGTAGAATATGACATGGATGAGGAGGACCTTGCCTGGCTTGACATGGTGAATGAGAAGCGGCGAGTAGATGGGCACAGTTTGGTGTCAGCAGACACCTTTGAGCTGCTGGTAGACCGACTTGAGAAGGAGTCATACTTGGAGAGTCGCAGCAATGGGGCCCAACAGTCACTCATTGATGAAGATGCCTTCTGTTGTGTATGCCTGGATGACGAATGCCACAACAGCAATGTCATTCTCTTCTGTGACATCTGCAATCTGGCTGTACACCAGGAGTGCTACGGTGTCCCCTATATTCCTGAAGGCCAGTGGCTGTGCCGTTGCTGCCTGCAGTCTCCTTCGCGGCCTGTGGATTGCGTCCTTTGCCCCAATAAGGGCGGAGCCTTCAAACAGACCAGTGATGGGCACTGGGCCCACGTGGTGTGTGCCATCTGGATCCCTGAAGTCTGCTTTGCTAACACTGTGTTCCTGGAGCCCATCGAGGGCATTGACAACATCCCACCTGCCCGCTGGAAGCTCACCTGCTATATCTGCAAGCAGAAGGGGCTGGGTGCAGCCATCCAGTGCCATAAAGTGAACTGCTACACGGCCTTCCATGTGACATGTGCACAGCGGGCCGGCCTTTTCATGAAGATTGAGCCCATGCGCGAGACCAGCCTTAATGGCACCATCTTCACAGTTCGTAAGACTGCCTACTGTGAGGCCCACTCACCACCAGGTGCTGCCACTGCCAGGAGGAAGGGTGACTCTCCCAGAAGCCTGAGTGAGATTGGGGATGAGGAAGGACTGAAAGAAGGCTGTGGGGAGGAGGAAGAGAAGGAGGAGGAGGAGGAGGAAAATGAAGGCCAAAGTGGAGTAGGTGGCCCCTTCAAGGCAGTACCCAAGAAGAACAAGATGATGTTGAAGCAAAAGATCAAGAAGGAGCCAGAAGAAGTGGGCCAAGACACACCCTCCACTGTCCCTGTGGTCACTGTCCCACAGATACCTTCTTACAGGTGAGCCTGACCAGAAGGGCTCCCCAAGGCACACTTGGTTTCTTGGGCTGGTGTTGGCTTTGAGCCAGGCTTCTTTTCCCAAGCATGATTGGAGAACATCTGATCTCTTCTGTGCCCTCAAATTTAGACTGTTTTTGGACCCTGGGCTTGCCTGGCCTGATTTTGTGGTTTTGATTGTGCCCTCAAAGCAATGCATTGCCTTTGATTCAAGGTGAGACACTTTAATATTTAGAAATCCAGGTGACAGGATGTTTAGGGCAATATTTTTCAACTGGAGCACAACTGGCATTTTGGATAGGGTAACTTTTTTTATTACTAGGGTTATTTCCATGCAACTTGTTGTTTAGCATCCTTGGTCTTTGCAAATGCCATTTGCATTCCCTTCCTCATTTCCTTACTAGTTTTTGTGACAACCAAGTCACGTGCTCTCCAAACATGTTTCCAAAGAATTCTAGGGGATAGAATTACTTTCAATTGAGAACCACAATTTCAAGGACCAGTATGAGTATCTACTATCCAGAAAGCTCTGTCCCGGGAATGATGGGGACTACTTCGTATGAGTGGGTGGTGGTATGGGGAGGATATGCTATTCCTCCTCTTGAGAAGATTTTAGATTTAGGGGAAAGAGGATCACAGTTCACCTGTGTAGCTAAGCGCCCTTGGCCCCGGGTGTTTCTAGAGAAACCATTGACTCTGTTTTAAACTGTTGGAGAGGAAGTTGGAACTGTTGGAGGGCTGGAGCAGCGGAAGAGATAGGGAAGATATTCCAGTAGAGACTCAACTCAGGGATAACTGATGTTCATTAAAAAGTAGACAGTGTAAGAGTAGGAAGGAATCTTAGAAATTATTCATCTAATTTAGTCCTTGCACCTTCTCCTACACCCCCAGATGAAGAAACCGCGACCACGGGAGGTAAAGTTGTTCACTCCTTTATTCATTCAATAAGGTGTTTATTGAGCACTTATTATATGCCAAGTCTTGTTCTAAGGACTGAGAGCAGGTGGAAAACAATCCCTGGACCACAGCTGGGGCTCATAGGATCTCTAGGTTTTCTTCCTGCTGTCTGTCTCTCTTGAGGAGTATTTGGAGTATAATGGGATAAGAGTTTCGTAAGGAGATTAGGCAACCAGACTTTATCAGACTGAGGAGACATGAGAGCAGAGAAGATAGTGAGAGAGGCTCTTGTTTTACCTAGGATCCAAGTTGAATTCAGTTGACTGGAAATGCATCTTGTAGTCATAAAACTGTTTGACTCTGAGGTGAGTGGGTCAGTTCTTTGCCCCAGCTGTAGGGTAGCTATGCTCTGGGGCTAGATTTTTTGTTTGTCAAGTCTGTTCTTGTAAATTTCTCATGCAGTCACCAGTATACATGCTGGCAAGGAACAGACAGACCATGTCTTGGGATCCTGCTTTAATCATTTATTACCTGTGTGACCTTTGGCAAGTTAATTCTTTAAGACTTCATTTATTTATTTGTAAATGAACCTACTATATAGAGTTGTTAGGAGAAATAAGTGATATACTATAAGTCAAACACTTAGCACAGTGCCTGGTAAATAGTAAGTGCTCAATAAATGGTGACTGCTGCTGCTGCTGCTATTTTATTATTATTCTTTTATCTGCACAAATGCTGTTGGGACCTTCCATGGTCAAAAGATTGTAGAGGGAGGGGGCTGCCTGCATCTGGGCAGGTGTGCTTGGCTTGGGCATTGGTGGGGGAATCTGTCCTTTGGGGAAAGGCCTAGGCCTTGATTTTATAAGCTTGGCTTTGGGGCAAGACGCTCTGACTATGGTAAGAGCAAGGTCTAAGGAAGCAGTGTCCAGCCCACCATGCCCATTCTTAACTTCTACCATCTTGTTCTGCCATGCTTATCTTCCTCTCAGTGGAGTGAGATGAAGAGAAAAAGCAGAGGAAATGCCACAGGAGCACTGAGGCTTTGCTTATTCTGTGGATAAAATATTTAGGGACACAGCTTGGTGTAGCAGAAAGATCAGATTCAAATCCCACCGAGCTCCACCATCTCGTTAGCTGTGTTAGTGGCTTCAACAATTTATTCAGTCTCTGTTCCCGAGCTGCCTTTCCATCTTATGTAACATGGGAATAATATTACTCCCCTTATAGTGTGGGCATTAGGTTAGAGATAATAAACTCTGGTAATTCCCTTACTACCCCTTTTCTTTCCCCCCACATTATGTACTTAAACCCAACCATAGAGTTTTCAACTTCGCCACCTCTTATACCTTTAGATTCAATTTTTTTTCCATTTTGTTCAAAAACAGACATTTTTAGGTTGATATTTTTAATGAAAAAAATCAGAGATTGAATGACAGAAAGCTCTAGCCTACTGTACTCCTACTGGTTTTCCTTCCACGTGTCTGTGGACTACTCCCTGTCTGGTGGGACCCTCAGGCACAGGGGGCAGGAAGTAGTGACCACGTTGCCCATAACTGAAGTTCTTCTTCCCTTTTGCTGCTTTTATCAAGAGAAGGTGCAGGTGTTGGGACTCAGGCCTGTTTCTCAAGAGTGCAGGATTGCAGGAAACAGGGTCTGGGAGAGGGTTCTCCTGGAAGGGCGGGGTTGGGGGGAAATCAAGTGAAATATCTCATACTGAATCTAAGATGCTTAACTTCGCTGTCCTTTACTAGCCTTTCTCTGAAGTGAGGCATTTGGTCACTTTATTCTGTCTCCCTCTATGACATTATGAAAGGAAATGGGTCTGAATAGGATGTATGGGCTATAATCTGGCTGCCCACTGACCCTGTCTTTCACTTCCCTGTGCCTCTACTCAAGGTTGAACAAGATCTGTAGTGGTCTCTCCTTTCAGAGGAAAAACCAGTTCATGCAGCGGCTTCACAACTATTGGCTGTTGAAGCGGCAGGCTCGGAACGGTGTCCCCCTCATCCGGCGCCTGCACTCCCACCTGCAGTCCCAAAGAAATGCCGAGCAGGTAGGTGAAGTAGTGATTGGAGGGCAGTGGAGGGAGGTGGAGAATAAAGGATAGGGAGTGACGGGTGCCCCTCGCCACCAGCCTTTACCTATAGGTGATCTCCCCCTGGGTGATTTATCCCAGGAATGACTCCAACAACTCCAGCGCTATAGAGCTCTTCAGACTAAACAGCAGCCTCTCTTGATGAGGGAGGCTTGACTTCAGAGCAAATTCTAGGGAAGAGTGGAGAGCAAGCCCAGCTTTCCACGTATGTGGCAGAAGGAAAGAAGTGGACTGAAGGAGAACCAGGGCAGCCACATTATATGAATTAGGGAAAGGTGCACTTTCTCCAACACACTGTACTGCCATTTGCCCAAAAGTACTTCATAGGAAATGCACACATTTACCATCTAAGTGGTAGCACACAACCTGCTCAGTTGTGGTGGCCTTTAGCCATTAACAACTGGAGGTTTTGCATGTTTAGCATCTTCTGAGATGGCAGGGACCTTCTAAAAGACTTAGAAAACATCTTTGATTCTCTATCCTTTGCTTGCTGCATTATTTCTACCGTCAAGTATGTCCACATTTGCTTTATCCAGAGATGAAGCAAATCTTTATGTGACTGGTACCCTCTGTGTTCTGTTTGATTTCACTTTTAACTCAAGTCCCGAAGTGCAAGTCTATATCCAGTCCTCCGTAAAATGACCCATCTGCTCCCCTGAAGCCTCGCCTAGAACATCTTTGATCTCCCTGCTCAACAAGTCTTTTCTCAGAGTCTCACCTTATTGACTGTTGGGGCTGCATCTGATACCAGAGAATTACCTTGTCTGTGAGCTTTTCTGTGACACCATTTCCCACCTCCTTCACCCTGATGACTGCATTCTGTACTGGTCCCACTTCTTACTCCTTGATGGTAACATTGCTACAGGCTTGACTGCCTACCTGTTTGCTTAGAGAACTTGTCTGCTCTTGTGTAGTCGTAAATTACCATGTGGCAGTAGCTCCAGGTTTCTCTTATCCTCATCCTTTTTCTGCCCTCTGTCCCTTTGGAGTAGAGGAACTATGGATGTCTGTAGATGTTGTTTCCTGTAACTCAGATAACGGAAATTAATGCATTATTTTTCTTCTTCTCAGTAAATTGATTTCGTTATTCTCATGGAACTTTCGCTTCTGAACGCAAACATGCCCCACCTTTTAGTTAGACTTTTCCCTCCATAATGAGCCAGAGTCAATCATTCCGTAAACTGTTTTGGGGTTTTGTCAGTGTATGGAAGCTTGTCTCAATTTTGCAACCACCCTGCTCATACCTACCCCTTTACTTCCGGCAATAGCCTTCACCTTTCCTTTCTTTGCGCTATAGCTGGTGGAGTCATACACCATTTTCTATCCTGTCATTTCGTTTTCCAGAATCTGTTTCCCCTCACTAGGCAGACCAGGTCCAGGCTTCTTTCCCTGGCATTTGAAAGTCAGCTGGATTCTGGAACTTCCTTGGCCTTTGTTATTCTCCATCTTCTCCACTGTGACCGGCCCATTTTTTCTCATCAAGCAAAGAATCACTAATTCTGATCCACACTTCTGCCCTATGGTCCAGAAGAGGCCTTGCTTTCTTCATTCATGTCCATTACTATATGTGAAGCCCTGTGAGATAGATTCCCTCAGGAAGCCTTCCCTGAGCTAACCTCAGTTCACTCAGATCCTCTCTTTTATATCTTCTCAGCATTTTCTATTCCATTCATAGGATTAGTTTTTGTTCCCTTTATATCATTATACCCTTGTGTATTGAACGCTAGGACTCTCCTTCTCCCAGCCATGGTGTAACCTCCTCTAGGGCGGCGATCACTTTTTTGTTGTCGGTGATGGTGCTTTACCAGCATATGTTCAAGTCAGTTCATACAAGCTTGTGTTAAGAACTTCACTTTGTTTTCTAGCCAAGTTGAAGCTCTTGGGTGAAATTATTTCCACCCCAGAGGTATCTATTAGTTTCCTTCAAAAATTCTTTCCATCCCTAAGGGGCACAGCTGCTCTCTGGTGTCCCCAAGGGTAGAGGAAGCAGCCCCAGGTCTTACTGCAGTGATGGTTATTGTGCTGCAGTGAGGAAACAGTGTAATAATAAAACCAGGGAAGCACAGGAAGAAGGCAGGCTGGAGAAGAGTGGAAGGGCTTTTGGAGAGTAGGGCACAGAAGGGGACAGGGCTTGTACCTACTGAAGTCCTGTGAAGTTTGAACAGGGGGAAGACTTTTGGCAGGAAGGAGGCTCCCACCTCCTCCCCTTACTTTCCTTCCTGTAGCGAGAGCAGGATGAGAAGACAAGTGCTGTGAAGGAAGAGCTGAAATACTGGCAGAAGCTCCGACACGACTTGGAACGGGCTCGGCTGCTGATTGAGTTGATTCGGAAGAGAGAGAAGCTCAAAAGGGAGCAGGTAAGGAGTAGCCCCAGCCCCAAGGCTCTTGTTCAAGATCATTTTTCTCCCACTGTCAGTATGACATCAGGAGATTTGGGACCCCCTAAGTGGTGTTAGCTTGCTTGCTCTCCTTCCTGCCCAACCCTATGAACTCTGAGGCCTGCCCACTCTGCACTGGGTGTGATGCTATGTGACTTATACCTTTTAAGATTTAGCTTCTGGCGGCCTCAGGCGTAAGCTTGATATATGCCTGGGTCCGTTTCTGGAGCTTTTTGTTTTGTTTTTTAAAAATTGTGTTAAAGTCATACTACATTATAAAATTTTGTAAGTTTAAGGTGTATATCATAAATCATTATCTGTATATAATATATTACATTTACCACCAAGGTGATGTTATCCTTCTCATTATAATTAACCCCTTTTATTAGATTTGCCCACTTTCACCCCCCCCACCCCCCCTCTCTTCCAGTAACCACTAATTTTGTCCCACAGATTAAAAATCTGTATTTGTTTGGTTTCTCTGTGTACCACATAAGTGAAATCATATAGTGTTTGTCTTTCTGTCTGACTTACCTCATTAAGTATAATTTTCTCTGGGTCAGTTTATGTTCTAAATGGTGGGAATTCCTTCCTTCCTTCCATTCCTTCCTTTCCTTCCTTCCCTCCCTCCCTCCCTCCTACCTTCCTCCCTCCCTCTCACCTACCCTCTCACCTACCCTCTCTTCCTCCCTCCCTCCTCTCATCACTGAGTAGTATTCCCTTGTGTGTATGTGCCACAGCTTCTTTATCCACTCATCTGTCATGCTTAACGTGTTTCCAGCTCTTGGCTATTATAAATACAGAGTTTCTGATTTAGGAAATGTCAAGGGGAGCCTGATCTTGTGTATTTGAAATGTTCCAGTCAGTGTGAGGAGTTGGCCTGGGAGATTTTGAGGATTCTTACTTAGCCCTTAAATACTTAAGGTTTTGAATCATTTAAGTTTCATAACCTCTGTATAAGAAAATGCTAAGCTCCTGAACAGGGACTATTAAGGTAGGTGGTATAGTCCTATAAGGCTCCCAACTGCCTAGGTTTAAATCCTCACTCTGCGACTTACTACTTGTGTGACACTGAGTAAGTTGGTTCATCTCCTTATATTGCACTTTGCTCAATTGTAAAATAGAACCTACCTGATAAGATCATTATGAGGATTAGACAAACATAAAAAGTACATAGAAAGCTAAGAACAGTGCCTGGCATGAAGCAGGGGCTATAGAAGTGTCAACTGCATCATCATATTATTAATTCTCTTTGCCTCCCTTCCTTTATATTATATAAAAGACTTGGAACGTTTCTTGGCACTTAGTAGGGACTATAAACATGCTAACTTCTTGTGGGGGTGTCCTGCTCTGTCCCTGCTTCCCTTATAGGTCAAGGTCCAGCAGGCCGCCATGGAACTGGAGCTGATGCCATTCAACGTTTTGCTGAGGACAACACTGGACTTGCTGCAGGAGAAAGATCCCGCACACATCTTTGCTGAACCCGTCAACTTGAGTGAGGCAAGTCTGCCCCCCTCCCCAGCTTCCTGAGCAGTAAGCCCCTCCTATGCTGGAAATAGGGTCTGAATAGGCCATGAGAGGGTTGGGTTTTACAGGATGTTCAAAACCTGGAAGTGTCTGACAAGACTTGCCCATGGTGAGGAGTCAGCAAGCCAGAGCCCTGGGGTTCTGAGCACGCTCAGCACAGCCAGATCAGAAAATGGGGAGGCGAGAGTACCAGTGAAGGGTGCACCTGTTTGGCTAGTAAATGGTTGTTGTAATTGTACAGGTTTTATATGTTTAGGTTCCAGATTACCTGGAATTCATATCCAAGCCAATGGATTTTTCTACTATGAGGCGGAAGCTGGAGTCCCACCTGTACCGCACGTTGGAGGAATTTGAGGAGGACTTTAACCTTATAGTTAACAACTGCATGAAGTATAATGCTAAAGACACAATTTTCCACCGAGCAGCTGTCCGCCTGCGGGACCTGGGAGGGGCCATCTTGCGGCACGCCCGGCGGCAGGCAGAGAATATCGGCTATGACCCCGAGAGGGGCACCCACCTGCCTGAGTCACCCAAATTGGAGGACTTTTACCGCTTCTCCTGGGAAGACGGTGAGAAGCCTGGCTGGGTAGGGAGGAGAGGGATCAGGAGGAGGGCGAGGGACAAAGGTCATTTAGCCAGGGATCAGTGGGTCTCAGGGCTATAGAGTAGATTCCAGGAGCAAAGCTGGGAATAGGTACAGGCTGGCATACATTTGCCTGTGGCTGGAATAGTTTTGTGGGTTGTTTGACCAATTTACTAAGAACTTCTTGAATGTCAAGAAAGGGAGATCATCAGGTATTAGCTCTCTGTTTAAAAAGCTAAAACCTTTCCAGCGGTTGTCCTCTCCTGGACCTGCTCTGTGTGACCTTGGAGCATGGGGCAGGGAGCATGCACTGTGGGTGTATGTTTTTAGAAGTGTACACATGGAGGGCTAGGAAAGCAGAATTGCCTGAGTCCCACACTCTGCCTGCCCCTGCTGTCTGCTTCTCTATGGCAGCAACCAGTCACTTGGGCCAGGGGACTGCCAGGGTGCCTCGTGCCTGCTCCACGGAGCCTGTAATCATGACTGAACTGCTTTTTGCAGATGTTCCTCAGGTTCTGACTTTGTCCCTATTGCTGCAGTCTGGGCAGCAGTGTTGCCAGGGTCAAGGCCCCACAATGATCTTGCAAGAAAGCACTCACCCAGCCATTCCAGGAGAATATTTTGCATCCGAAGGATTTGGCCCCTTCCCTTTGCCCTGGGTTAGGCAGGTCTTTCAGCCCCTTCTGTCCTCCCTTCTCCCTGGCAGTGGACAACATCCTCATCCCAGAGAACCGGGCCCATTTGTCCCCTGAGGTGCAGCTGAAGGAGCTGCTGGAGAAACTGGACCTGGTGAGTGCCATGCGGTCCAGCGGGGCCCGGACCCGCCGTGTCCGCCTGCTGCGCCGGGAAATCAATGCTCTTCGGCAGAAATTGGCACAGCCACCGCCACCACAGCCACCATCACTGAACAAGTTCGTGTCCAATGGGGAACTGCCAGCAGGGCACCGGGAAGATATGGCTGTGCTGGAGCAGGCCCCGCAGGAGGAGCCAGAAGACGATGGGGACAGAGGTGAGAGACAGTCATGGCCAGGCAGGGGTCTGGGGGCCAGGTAAGGGCGTAAGAGTGAAGTCGAAGAGTGGGACCGTCCTGCCCTATATTCAGGTCTGACAATCATGGGTAAGCAAAAAGCCTTTGATTAGGTCATCATCCATGTATACCAAGGGTTATAATTCAATATACTTAACAGTCAGTAGAAACAAAATTTATCAGAATAGATATTGGCTGTTGGAGTGGGCCCCTGGGGATCACTGATGTGGATATTTAGGTGTTGCATTGTGAGCAGGTTCAGGAGGTTTCAGAAGGCTGGGGCTTAGCAGCTGTTCATTAAGTGTAAAAAAATATTTCAGTATTTTGCACTTGATATGACTAAGTTGCACATACCGGTTAAATTTAGCTCGTTTCATGTCATCATGTGGAGAGGCTTTTAGAGTAGGTTAGCTTGTGGTTTGGGTGGGTAGAAGAGACAGACAGACTCTGAAGATGGTGTAGGCTGTTGAACTACTTCATAGCTTTGGCCCCAACTGTCTTTAGTCCACAGGCCCCTCACAAGCCGAAGTCCAGATTGTAATAACTGCTGGGAAGTGATTCTTAGAGATCCAGGGACCTTCTCAGTGGTCTACTGGGGATAGGCTTGTCTCCCTCATAGCTGCCCTTGGATCTGAGCTTGCTGCATGGGAGGGCTTGTCATCTGCGTTGTCCAGAGGTTGTGTTTAATTTCCAGAGGGTAGGGGGCCAAATTGCAGGGGATCCTCCCCCCGGCTCCCCTTTTTTTAGATTGGCTGAGAATGGGGACATGGCTGAGAAGTGACGTTTGGAATTGAAGAGCTTCATGTCTGTTGTGATTCGTCCCCACTCTGAATGTAGCAGTCAGCATACCACTGGTGTCCTCTGTTGTGGAGTCCTGCACAAGCTGAAACAGCTTTACCTAGAGGCTTTCAGAATTCCCAGGCTCACCTCCTAGAGATACAGATTAGCGAAGTCTGGGCTGTAGCTTGGAAGCCTCAGTATTTAAGTTTCAAGGTAAAGAGACATGTTTGGGAACCACCAATTTAACTTACTTAATCTCAGTTTTCTAAACTGCAAACCTAATTTCTTTTGTTCTACTTGCTTCACTTGGATGATATTAAACGATACATTAACAGATGGAGAAATACTTGAGTTTATTAAGAGTTGTGGATGCTCTAGTGTGTGAAGCTGAGACTAATTATTGATTAAGCTAGTGACTTTTGGCTTCTCAGACAGAGCAGTGGTTTATAACCCTCATTTCATTAGATTCACCTGGTAAGCTGTTTTTTTAAAAGATGCTTTAGAGATTTGGTTTCAGTTGATCTGGGATGTCACCTTGGTATTGAAGATTTTAAGAAACTTCCTAGGTTATTCTAGTATGTAGTCAGGGTTGAGAGTTAATAGTGTATATAAAACTTGGTTCTCTGTTCTCTTTGCCTTGGATGTGAGACTGAGGATGCATCTTAAGCTTTATAGTAGTTCATATTTTTGGTTTTTAGGGTCATTATACAGTTTGTAGGGGCAGACTGTTTCTAAAATGTTCAAGCAGGTTCTTTTTTTCTGTAACAGATGACTCTAAACTGCCTCCCCCACCAACCCTCGAGCCTACTGGGCCTGCACCTTCCTTGTCTGAGCAAGAATCTCCTCCAGATCCCCCCACTCTGAAACCCATCAATGATAGCAAACTTCCAAGTCGATTCCTAAAGCCTAGGAAGATGGAAGAAGAGGAGCTCTTGGAAAAACCAACTCTGCAGCTAGGGAGCGAGCCCTTGCAATGCCTGCTCAGTGACAATGGCATCAATAGACTGTCCCTCATGGGCTCTGATACCCCCGCTGGTACTCCACTCAGTGGTGTGGGCCGCCGCACGTCAATCCTTTTCAAGAAAGCCAAGAATGGAGTTAAGCTACAGAGAAGCCCAGATAGGGCCCTGGAGAATGGCGAGGACCATGGTGCAGTGGGCTCTCCTTCCTCTCCTGCCAGCATCGAGGATGAGCAACATTCCCGGAAGCGGCCGAGGAGCAGGAGCTGTAGTGAGAGTGAAGGGGAGAGGTCCCTGCAACAGGAGGAAGAAACAGGTGACCCTGCCTGTGACTCCTCTCACTAACTCTCATCTGCTTTCCTGCTTTGCCTTACCAGCTAGCATCTCCCCGAGTCAGCTACCTCCCTCATGGTCCCCACGGAAAGCAATAGTTGTGTTAAGGGTTCCATAGCTCAGGGTTGGTCCTGGCACATGAATAGTAACCTGGGGAAAATAGCTTTGAGCAAGTATTTTGACAGGTTCAGATTGTATCTAGAGCTCTCTTTGGTCCTGAGGGGGATACAAAACTGATAAAATTGTTTCTACTTCCATTTTAGTTCATCCATTCATCAGATGTTTATATCAGGCATTATTCTTGGCACTGGGGAATGGGGAAATCAGTGAACAAAACTCAGAAATCTCCTTTGTTGGGGAGATAGACTAAAAACAAATGAGTTAATCATATCTTGTATTAAAAGCTATGAAAAATCCAACAAGGAACGGGGATTGGGGATGCTGGGGTGGTATTAGCAAAAGCGACCAAGGGAGACTTAAGGAGGTAACATTTGAGTAAAGATCTGAAGGAATTGAAGGCATGAACTATTTAGGTATTTGAGGGAAGAGCTTTCCAAAATAATAAAGACTAGCAAGTACAGAGGCCCTGGAGGTGGGAGCATGCCTGCATATCTGAGGAACAGCGAGGAAACCAGTGTAACCGCAGCTGTGTGAACCAGGCGTAGTGGGAGGTAAGGTCCCAGAGGTCAGTGATGGGGCTCTGTCACTGGAATCCTTACTACATGTCTAGCACCAGCTGGTCACCGGGGGGTAAAAGTCAGGCCCAGTTCCAGCTGGGGAATTGCTCATAGTCCACAGAGATTTAGTGATCTCCTGAGGAACAGAGATAGGACAGTGTTGATCAGCATGTGGTTATGTGTCAGGTGGCAGTACTGATGGAGGTGTTCAGGGAACAGGAGCTGGAGGAATAGGGAAACTAAAGATATATAATAATAGAAAGGAATAGATGCGGTAAAGAGCTCAGACCTGGGTCTGTGGAAGACAGTCCCTGTTAGGGACAATTCATAGAGGGATTTCCCAGAGTGGGATAACTAGGGCCTGCATCATGAGGCAGCGTGGTCTTGGTGGGATAAAGAAGGCCAGCTTGCTTGGCAGGGAGGGGCCTGTTCTTGGCTTTTGCTCTTCACAGTCCCTCTCATCTTTTATGTGGTGGCTTTGGTCTGTGTGTCCAGCACGTGCTTTTCTCCCTGCCTAATGCTTTGTTTCCAGCAATACCTTCCCTTTCTGTTTGGCCTTGGCTTCTTTCTATTAAGGCAGTAGGTGAGCATATAGAGTCAAGAGCTTGATGTCTGCAGATCTGAGTTCAAATCCCATCTTCAACCAGCTATGTATCCAAGAGCAAATCACTTAGCCACTGAGTTTGTTTGCATATTTCTAATATGGAGCAAGTGGTACCTATCTTGCATGACACTAAGGATTGGAAATAGCCTGCATAAAACACTTGGCATATAGCAGTAAATGGTAGCAGTTCTTATCGCCATCCTCTCAGATCTATCAGGCACAGTCAGCCAGCACTGAGAACACTGTGCACTGAAAATGAAAAATTGTGCTCGTGAGGTGTAGGTCAGGAAGTCAGGCTCATCAACCTGAGAGAGCCCACTGCTTGAGGACACTATTCAGCTGCCCTGGTGCACAGGCATGTTTCCACAGCCTTAGTTGAAGCTCACAGAAACAGGTGTTGATCCTTTATAGATGAGTCAACATTGGCTTTGGTGACTTAATTTGGGTCATCATGTTAGAGTAGAGCCAGGTCACAGTCTAGATATCTTGTTTGAGATACCTGCTCGTACACACGTGACTTGCCTCAGAATCTTCTGGCTAAGGTGTCTGTGACTTAGAACTCTTTAGCTCTTAGCTCAACTGTCAGGCTTGTAGGACACTGGATTATAGTTGGGGATTAGAGAGGAGAGTTGAAGCTTCACAGCAGATGAAAATCATCACCCTGAGATGACCAGTCTTCATTCACTCCAGAAAGAGTCCTTGCTATAAACAGACCTCTCACTCATACTCGATTGTATCCTGCATAAGTAAAAGGTTTTATCTTTACTTCACATAACGAGAAGCCAAGGCTTAAAGTGGAAAAGGGACCTGTATTTCAGAGACCAGTCTAGAGTGCAGGCAATTCTGACTCCCCATCCCAGAAAGTTCTGATCTGCTACAGTTCTACCAAGAAGTAACCCCATTCTCAATTCTGACTAGCCTGCTAGATATTTCAGGGTGTGGTTGACACATCCCTTATCCTGCCCCTGACACCATCCCAAAAGAATGAAGCTAACTCTTGCCAGCTGTGTGAGAGATAGGGCGTATGTGTATTTATCTGAAATAGAGGCAAAGTGGGTGGGCTCCCCAAGAGGCAGGGGAGACTTGCCTGATAATTGAGGATTAAAATTAGAAGCAGATCCAGGGACTGGTGAGCCAGCCAGAGTGGGGAAGTCTTGGTATTTCTCTGTGCAGCCAAATGACAGTAACTGGAGTGAGCTATGTGCTGTTTTCCTTAAAGTTAAACCAGAATGATGGGTTAGGAACATGCCATGTCTGCTCATGGCCTTACCCAGCTCTATTTCCCCAAACCTTTATCTCTCTAGAGTTTATCTACCACCTGAGACCTCTTTCCCCAAAGGGAAGGAACCACTCTCATCCCCATCCTCCCTGAGCCTCCCACAGTGGCTGCTTCTCACTGCAGCATGTGTCGGGGCAGCGGGTGTTTGCATCAGCCTCACTCTTGTGTGTCCTTGACAGGTGTGACTAACGGCTTTGGAAAACACACTGAGAGCGGATCTGACTCGGAATGTAGTTTGGGTCTCAGTGGTGGACTGGTCTTTGAAGCTTGCAGGTAAGAACATTTGTCCTCGAAGCTTTGTTGGCAGCTCCACCACCTCTCCCTTTATTCTCAGCTCAGCTACAGATTGAACCTCCTGCTTATCATGGTTTTTTTTCCTTCCCCCACCCCTGATATTTCCTGAGGCCTCTGGGGTGTAAATGTGGTAGCTCCTAGGAAACAGTGTGACCCTTGACTCTCAGACCTGATCTGACTAGGAAAGGAGGAGTGGCGCTGATGCTTTACAGGTTCTTGGAGTGGAATTTGGCTCCAGAGGGTGGAGACAGCTGAATTTCTATTGCCCAGTAAAGTTAGTATGTGAGCCAACCCCCAGCTTACAGCACCACCCCCAATCCCCCACCATCCCTGCCTCACTTTGATAACCCAGCTTGTTACAGACATGGTTTCACCATTTGCCTTTTGGGGTATCATAACAATGGCCTTTTTAGAGATGTGGGGTGAGTATAAGAAATGAGCAGATAGGAAATTTGAATTGCCTTTTATTTTTTATTTATTTATTTTTTTAATGGAAAGATGCAGGCAGGAATAAAAGTCAGGCAGGTAGGAGGAGAGAGGAGAAAGAAGCACTTCATTTATTTTTATTTAGTTGTGCATCTTAGTTGTTCTCCCTGGCCCAGGACATGAACCCAGGTCCTTGGGAAGTAGATGGAGGCCTGTACTTCAACCAGAGGCAGTTGACCAAACCACTACTCCACAGGGTACACTGAATTGCCTTTACTTAAAAGCTCCAACTCTGCCATCCTTGAGCTGGGAAAGATGGGTTTCTGTTAGTTCTTTGACCATGAAGGGTGGCTTTCTGAAATGAGAACTCTAATCTTTCTTCCAAGTCCAAGAATTTATTGAATCCCTGCTCTGTGGTCTATAAGACAACAAGGAGTGTGGGACTCTTGGAAATGGGAGGCTCTCATTGTCACAGAGGAAAAAGAACTTGTCCTGAGGGTTGACCTCATAGTTCTTTTGACTGTTGAATGAATACTGGGTTCAGATAAGAGTAGGAAAGGATAGATCCCAGGGCAGTACCAAAAAACTGTATTTGAAGCACTTTGCAGGCAGGTTGGTTGTGTGTTTCGTTAGGTACTAACTGTACCCTGACTGCTTCTGGTGTGGCTATGGGAACCCCCCGCTATTCCTTGGGCTCAGACTGGTCTCTGCCATGGCAGGACCCAGACTTCAGAATTGCCCTACCTTTCTCCCTCCATCTTACAACCTCTTGAGCTTTATAGTAGCAAAGTGGATGGGCAAAAATAGCTACTAGGCATGGAGAAGAAATAGTTTGCAGAATCTTACAAGATGCTTCTAGCATGGTCTGGGATTAAGAGTTCCTAACTCCCTCCAAAGATATGGTACCTGGAAATGCAGTTCACTGAGGGTAGAATAGGAGTGGGGTTATCAGGCTCTTTCCTCCTTGCCCTTGACTAAAGGTAGAAGGCATGTGGGGCTCTTCCTTCCACGAAGGGCCTCTTTCCAGCTCTGAGCCACAGAGCAAGCCAGACTCTGGTTAACCTGTTGATTCAGGCTATGTGCTTGCCTTTCTGCAGCACTCCAATCCAGTGCGACTTTCTCAGAAGCCCAGCTCAGTGTGGGAACAGTGCCCTTGGCAGGCATTTCCTCTGTAGCTCAGTGGTTCACATTGGAATTTCAGGGTTTGAAAGAGTCAAGAGCTCCAACTGTACTTTTTCTACACTGCGGTAGTAAGTGTATAAAAGATGACCTTATTAATAAGACATATAATCCCAGAATGAGAACCTTGAACTTCTGGTCATGATTCCTACCTGTTTGCACGTGTCCCTTGGTTTATGTGTTCTGAGGGCTCTCTCAGCAGCTTGGGTTTGCACCCTCATTTCAAGGGTTTCTCATTCAAGTATTAATCGTTGAGCACCTATTGTGAGCTAGGCACCATTCTGAGCACTTCATGAGGTGTTCTTGTGAAGCTTCTTTCTAGAGGGGAGAGATGAATGTAAAACTAACAAACAAAATAATTACAGAGTGGGTGTCTGCTTAGGACTGGGTGACTCAGAAGACTGGAATGCAGGCTTCTTTCTGTGAAACAGGAACACAAACCTACTTTGGGTGTTGGGTCCTGTTTTATTGTGCTTATCCTTTATTGAGTACTTAACGTGTGCTGTACTGAGTGCTTTCTATGTACTAATTCATTAAATGCTTGCAATATGTGGGGAACACAAAACAGAGCAGCCAAGTGACATACTCAAAGTCACAGAGCCAACTAATTGAATAGACGAGCCAGGTTCTGAACCCAGGGAAAAATGATACCAGAGTTTCTCTCTTACCCACTTTTGCTGCACCTTCTTCTGTTGGATTTGAAGCTGTCTCCGCAGATGTATGATGCAAACTGGGAGAGGCTTTCCTAATGCAACTGCTAATACATTTGCAAAAGGTATTAAGAATCTCTTAAGTCCAGTGATAGATTTTTTATAGGCGAATGGGAACCAAATCCTTAGTGTGAACTGGTTATTTGTTTTTTTCCCAAACCAGTTCCTTATTTTGAATAGCAGGAAAAATGTTCCCAACCTACTAGTTACTGAAGGATTATGATTCATTGGGTTTTGTTTGTACGAGAGCCTGATCAAGCCAGTTAGGATTCAGTAAAATAGGAGTGCCTTACTCGAACCAGCCCTAACCAGGCCTCTTCTTATTCCACCAAGGGTTTCTTAAGCATTTGTATTCTGCAGATTATCAACTTGTTTTTACCCGTTTTTTTTTGCCAAACCCAACCCCAGGTCCTGAACCCAAGTTCATGGCTTTCATAGCCTGTGCCTTAGCCACCAGGGGTTGGGGAGCAGCAATTTTTTCCTTAGTTGAAAAAAAATTATTTAACAGTAGTATTTTAAAAAGTTTAAATGGAAAAAAAGTCCTAGCTACATACTTGTATAGAGGTTCCCAACAATGATTATATATTAGAATTGTATTAGGAACTCTGAAAATAGCTCTCTGGATGGGTCCCAGTTAATACTGTTTCTCTGGTATTACTCTTCTCATTTTTGCTTATTACCTCCTGGTGTTCTTCTAAAATACATATTTTTTACTTCCTTGCAGTAGCCACATCAAAAAAAAATCCATCTGCTTGTTAAAAAAAAAAACAAAACAAAAAAAACTCCCTCTATCTAAGAATACGTGAAGTGGAAGTTAGCAGTGGTTATTTTTTCCCCAATCTAAAAATGTCTTTTCTAATTAAGGAAGTAAGACATACCCTTTATAGAAAATGTGGAAAGGAGGCACCTTTTTGTACCTCAAAAGATAAATTGGTTTCTGAAGAAGTACCAATGTGAATCACAGAGTAAAGAGTTCTGGGCCGATAAGAGACAGCCAGCCACATTGTCTCAAGGCCAGGCTGCTTAGTCTCTGGAAGGATTGATAAGTGCTTGGGGTGACCTGTCCTCTGTGAAATCCAAGGTCCCCAAGCAGGGGAGCAGGCATCTTCTACCATGTTCAGTCTTTCCACATGGATAGAATGGTTTCTCAAAGCTCCATGGCGGCTTTTTGGTCAGAGATGTATAATGGGTTAGTGTGAGATATTAGGGACATGAAGGGTTTTTGCAGCCCCACTCCTGTCAGCAGTCAGACAGTAGGAGTGGCCATGTCAATCATTGAGATCACTCGTTGTGCTCCTCTCTCCCGCCCTGCTTTGTGTACAGTGGTCTGACACCCCCCAAACGCAGCCGTGGGAAGCCAGCCCTGTCTCGAGTGCCCTTCCTGGAAGGTGTGAATGGAGACTCTGACTACAATGGCTCAGGTGAGGAGCAGTGTGCAGGTGGAGCTGGGGTTTGGGCAGGTCTTCCAAAGAGCCAGCCCCTCAGTCTGCAGCCAAACCTTCCTCCAACTCCCCAGGTACCGGACAGGGAGCCAGCCTTCACTCCCAGGTCATTCATACTTTTTTTTATTTTAAATTCAACTCAAATTTGAATAAGTAATACATGCTCATGATAGAAACATCTAAAAGGTACAGAAAGGTATAAATGAAAAGTCAGCACTCCTCTAGAACAACTGCTGTTAGTCGTGTCTTCTGTCTTTACGGATGTAATCCATACATATATATAGCTACAAGCTAAAACCTGTGTGTGTATTGAAAAGAGAGAGTAGAGAAGCCTAATATACACATGTTCCTCCAAACCATGTCCTGTTTTTCAGTTAATAATACATCTTGGAGATCCTTCTGTATGTGCTTTTTATTGGTAGCCTAGTGACCTATTCTGTGGTCACTCTGTGGTCGTGCTATCATTTACTTAGCCAGCCCTCTACAGATGGACTTCTAGATTTTTACCTATTTATTGCAGTCAAGGTTATAGCGAGTAGCCTTGTAGAGAGATGGTTTTGTATCCTTGGAAGCAGATTTGATAGATTGAAGGAAAGGTGCGTTTTGGTTTTTGTTTCTGTTTTTAAGGAAAGGTGCACACAGGAATGACGGCAAGCAGGCAGGCAGTCAGGAAGAGGAGGAGGAAGCACTTTATTTTTATTTCGTTGCTCACTTTGGTTGTTCCCCCAGCCCTGGGTCTTGAACCCGAGACTTTGGGATATATGTGGAACTGCTCCCAGATCTGTTAGATAATTAGGCCACCAGGGCACACCCACATTTGTCATTTTGACACTGTCAATCTGTCCTCACTGGTGTAATCAGCAATAATCTGTATCACTGAGTCTCTCACATGGCCACATACATGCTCATACATGCTGGGTATGTGATTTGTGTTTTCAGTCCCCTCCTGTGATCCAATACTTATGAACTCTCTTCCCATGAAACACTCTACTCTGGTTTAGTCCGGATGGTAACAGACATGGGTCTTACCTCCTTGGATCAAGGGTATAAAGGTCAGGGAAGGGCCCAGGGAGAGGGCTGGGGTAGTTTTCAGGTGACATTGCGGAGCAAGCTGTTCTCTGATCTTACCTCTGTCCAGCCCTCCCATGGGGGGCAGTGTGATTCTGAATACCGTCTTCGAAGCGTCCATCTAACACAGACTTTGGGGTTTCTCTCCCCCATGTTCCTTTGCCCAGCTGCTTTGTTTTCCGTAAGCATCAGTTTCTTTCTCATGCGTGTGTTGATGGATGCATGCCTGCGTGTTTCATTTCTGTCTGACTGTCGGTGCCCAGAAGGCAGGACTCGCGTCTAAATGAGTTTATAGGGCATCTAGCACCAAACTGGGAGTATGTGGGCACATACTTTATGCTTCTGGTGGTGACATCTTACTCGTATTTAAAAAACCACAGGCTTACTAGAATGATGCCAAAGGACATTTTAAAAGGAAATTGACCTCCCACTGTCCAGTCACCTTAATACCATTGTCTTCATTTCTCTCTTTTGCCTTCTGTTTATTCCAGGCACAGTTTTAACAAAATGCTAATCCAAAATACACGCTCTTTTGTATTCTTTTTTTTTTTTTTAATATTATCTCATACTTTTTTCATATTGAAACAAACCTTATATAGCATTCTGTATTATTTGAGCAATATATCTTCCAATTAATGCATTGTAATTTACTTAATCGTTTCTTTTGTTAGACCTTTGGTTACTTCCAACTTTTGACATTATAAATAATATAGTGGACCCCAACTTTCATTCAAAATCCTTTTATTCATTTAAAAAAAATTTTTCTTACAATAAATTCCCAGGGAAGGAATTTACTGGAACAGATGGTTCATACTTTTTTTATGGCTCTTGAGACATACTGCCAAATTATATTCCAAAAGGAATGTAATAGATATTTCCACCACTGTGTATGATTGCACCAGTTTCCCCACAGCCTGCCTCTTCAGAATTGGATATTATTATCTTTTCATTGTTACTGTTATTGCTATTGACTCAGTAGGTACAATATCTCACTATTTTAGTACATTTAAAAAAAAATTACAAATGAGAGTAGTATGTTTCCTTAAAAACAGATATAATCCGTTTGCATAGGTTTGCCCCTGTGTGCAATTTGGGCCTTTTTTCTTGGTTGAGTATGTTCACGTCCCCGTTCCCAGTTTCCAGTGTAGGGGGGATCGGAAGACTCCTCTGTTAAGAAGCATTTGTGGAGCACCCATCTGTGAATGCTAGCGGGTCGGGTGCAGGACAGTCAGCCGAAAAGAGGTGTTAACTTGCTGCTGGTGGGACATTCAGTGTACGGCTCTGACAGAGCAGGCACGTGCAGGACCTGCACACCTGATTGGCTCTTTGGAGTGCAATGCATCCAGGTAACCTGGGTGTCTAGGTGTGACCCTGTCAGGAAGGAATTGATTTAGTAAATAGTTTCACTGGGATGTCCTTCCCAGTCATCTTTTTTCCATGAGGTTTCCCGGTTTAGCGAGGCCCGGAGACAGTCCTGCCAAGCTGGGTTGTGCTCCTTTTCCCCAGGGCTCTGGTGATGAAGCAGTTACCTCTTCCCAAAGAGTGTCATCCTACGGTTCTAGTCCAGAGGTTGGCAAACTATGGCTTATTGCCTATTTTTCTAGGGCCTATGGACGAATGGCTTTTATATTTTCAAATGATTGAAAAGAAAACCAAAATAGGAGTGATATTTTGTAACACATGAAAATGACATAAGTTCAAATTTTCGTATCCCAAAATGAAATCGTATTGAGACAGTGCAACACTCATATGCTTGTGGATTATCTGTGGTTGCTTTCATGCTGCAAGAGCAGAACCGAGTACCGTTGGCCCAGCGTGTCTGTGGGTTCCACACCCGCAGATTCAACCATTTCTCAGGTCGAAAATACGTGCTACGTAGGTAGGCCAAGTATGGTTTCATCTGTAGTCAACATGTACAGACTGTTTTTTTTCTTATCATTATTCCCTAACTTATACAGTATTAACAACTATATGACATTTATATTGTATTAAGCATTATAAACAATCTAGAGGTTTTTGAGAGCATGCAGAAGGATTGCGGTAGGTTTATATGCAAATATTAGGCATCCTCAAGATTTTCGTATCCATGGTGGGGTGGGTCCTAGAACCAGTCCCCTATAGAGACTGAGAAATAACTATAGTTGCCACAGAAACCATGTGGCCGGCAAAACCTAAGTATTTGCTAATTGGCCTTTATAGAGCAAGTTTGCCAACCCCTGATCTAGTCTAAGAACTTCTAAAGAAAGGGCAGGGAAGGGGAAGGGTGGAGGGGATGTTTCTGACTCATTCCTGGGCTGCCCCAGTCAAATGGAGGCCACAGGCAGGCCTCCTGGGCACTATTCCAAGTCCCCTTTGGGCACTGTCTCCTCCCCTCCCCCACCCCTCAGGCAGAAGCCTCCTGATGCCCTTTGAAGACCGCCGAGACCTGGATCCCCTGGAGCTGGTGTGGGCCAAGTGCAGAGGTTATCCCTCCTATCCCGCCTTGGTGAGTCTGCCCCAGACGCCACCCTCCTCCCTCCCCATGCCTTGCCTTGGGGGCTTATCTGATTGGATCAAGCCAGCAGAGTGTGGTGGGAGTCTGGTGCCTTTAACTGCAGAAGGGAGGGAGGTTTTACCCTAGTTGGGTGGGTCAAACCAGCAAGACTACCAGCTTGGGGTACTTTAAATAGGCTAAAGTACACGGACAAAACTAGGACTCTTAGGGATTTAATTGCATTTATTTATTTGCTTATGTATAAAAATATTATGCACTCATTGTAGAGGATTTTTATAGCTACTATAATGCTTATATATTTTATTAAGCCCCTGTCATGCTAAATTCTTGAAATACTGAGGAAAGTAAGGTTATTCTCATTTTGGAGGGAAGAAAACCAGGACACTTACCCAAGGTCATCTAACTATTAAATGACAGGGTTTAGAATTTGAGCCCAGGCCTCAAAATATGTGATGTCAAAGCTGGTGTTCTGAGCTGCTGAGTTAGAAATCCTCTACAGTCCCATCTGTTCAGGGATAACGTCTTGGTATATCCACTCAGCTCTTTAGTTATTGTTGTTTAATGATGGAATATGCATATATATGAGACTGTGTACTCTGTGTAACCTCTCTTCCACTTATTAGCATACCATGAACATGCATGTCTTATGCCATTAAACATTCTTCATCAACGTTACCTTAATGACCACATTGTCTTCGTTTCTATGCTTGTGCCTTATTCTAACCATTCCCTCCTTGGTCCTTTAGATTGTTCTGAATTTTTCATTATGATAAACAGCTGGCAGTAAACATCACTGTAGCTTTACCTTTTTGCACATCCGTGATTATTTCTTTACAGTGAATTCCTAGGAGTGCCTTCTTGGGGCAAAAATCTATGCGAAATTCTGATACAAATTGCCTACTTGCCCTTAGAAAGTTAGTTCTGGTTAGTTCCTGTTAATTCTCACCAGCAGTAGCTGAAATTTTCATTTTTTTCCAAAGTAGCAGTAGCTAAAATTTAAATTTTACCCCTTTAATTGCCATTTCTTAGATCTCTTTCTGTGCTGGGAGGTAATGTCCATCTGGCCCTGGAAGATATTCTAAACCTTTGGGACATGTCAGAATCATCTGGGGGAATTATTTAAACAATGCAAATTAGACTCTCAGACGATGAGCTGCTTGGATGATATATAGCCAGAGTTGAGAACCATCTCACCAGTCTTGTGCATGCACAGAGCTCTGAACTTCTGCCAGCCCCTTTGTGTCCTTGTTTCTTTTAAATCTGATAGCAACGTCTTATGGTAAAGAGGGCAGAACTCTTTGGAGAGGTGTGTGAAGCTCCAGCTCTAAGAGGTTGTGTCTCTTGCCAGAACCCTTATTATCTGCCTCACCCCTTCTTTAGCAGTGGCAAGTGGGGAAATTGGCACTGTGATCCATCCGAGGTTGGCCTGCGACCTCCTTCACAAGGTCCACACGCTGCTGTCTGAGAGGCCGCTGCTGCGTCAGTCATTGACTCAAACAGGGATTGAGGCTGTGCAAGTTGTTGTTGTTTTGTTTTCAATTTCACAATGCAAAAAGCCAGTCTAAAGCGAGTCTTATATTTTTTCTTCTTAATTATCTTCTTAATCATACATTTTCTTTCGTGACTGAAGAAATTCAACCACCTCCTAAAAACCTCACCCGAATACAACTGTTTTATTTGCTTTATGCTCTATAGTTGTTTTCCTGTGCATACTTAAATATGTACCTGTATCCTCAGTGAATGCGTAGTTTTTCTTTTTCTTTCTTTCTTTTTTTTCCTTTGGCTCTTTTTAAAAAATGGTTTTTGTTTTCTGTTAAGTAATGTATCTACATTATAGAACTTTTGGAACAATCGGGAAAAACAGCACAAACTTCAGCATTCTGATTTGACTAAGCATTTTCTGTCATGCCTTTTACTTATTATCTATATAGCTATAAGAAGAGTGTGTATACACCTTTGTTACATGTTACAGCATGTTAGTTCAGTGTCATACTATTTTATTTCTTTTACATCTGCGCAACATTCATGAGTGAATGGACCATTTATTACTTTGGGACATATTTGCCTCTATCTTCTTTAAAAGGGAGGAGAGTTTTTTCCAAGTGCAAACTGACTGCCTTACTTTTGCCTCTTGGGGGACAGTTTTCACAATCCACCCAGCCTTCCAGCGCGGGAACCAGCATGACGTAGACACGCGGAAACGTGCTGAAGTAGATGTGCTGGTCTTGCTCAGTAATCTAGCTTAGGAAGGCCTGTGTGGTGCTTCTCATTGTGACACATAAAGCTTCAGTCCAGGAGGGACAGACAGGTTGGGAGATAGAGTTTTGACCAGATCACACAGCTCGGGACAGGGGAAAGGTGTTGTGTCCTTAAACTCTTAATAGAGCTTCCGCTTTCAGCTACTTATCTTGAGAGGGATGTAGGGAAGCTGGCAGACACCCAAAAGTAAATCATGAGAGCAATTTATTGTGAGAAGAGCCCCGGTAGAATAAGGTATAGGAATTAAGATTGCCCTGGCTCTGGAGAAAACTACTACCTTTGCAAGTTTCCAAGTCTCTGGCCATGGTGCACGGAGTATTATCAGCCACCTGCTCTGGAAGCTGGGGCTTTGTAGGAGGCAGCAGAAGCCAAGCTTTGTCCAGGTGCCTGGCCTTAGTTATAGCCTCTTGTACTCGTCGTTTTCCTCTGTCAGATAATGCCTGTCGGCACACTTCTCAGCATCAGCAAGAAGATGAAATAAGATGATGATCTGTGAGTAATTAGGAGCTTTGGGAACTTTGTCAGCGCTCCGTGTTGCTGGAGAACTTTATAGTGGTGAGGCCACCAGGTGTTTTTTTGAGCCCTTACTCTTGAGTCTTGAACCTTGAGGATTAATTTCTCCAGCGACCCTACTTTCCAATCACTTCATTCTCCCGTCTTCAGCAACACTCCAAACTCAGTCCTCTGGTTTCTCTTTAATCTCACCGTGGAGTGGCACACAGGTATCTGGTCCACATACCAGGGAGGATTATCAGACAAGAAGGTCGTGAGTAAGCTGAGGCTTTGATAGGTAGAACTGAAGGGATGGGCCCATCTGCTGATAGAGAACCTTTGTAGCCTGGCGTCTAGGAATGTCCCTGAGCATTTGAAGTGAATTACACAGACTTCAAGGGGAAATTGATGGGAAAAAAGTAGTCTCCACTCTTCTCCCCAAAGGACATGGAAAGGAAAGACTTTGCCTATCTGACATCCACCCAGGCTGGTGGCTGGCTTCCCTTTACTTTTTTTTTTTTTTAAGAAAAGATGCAGGCAGGAATCAAGGTGAGTAGGTAGACAGGCAAGAAGAGAGAAGAAGAAGATTCATTTTATTTTCAGTTGTTCATGCTGGTTGTTCCCCCTGGACCTGGGGCTTGAACCCATATGTATGTGGGATACACTTCTTTGGAGGTGATTGACCTAACTGCTGCTCCACCAGGGCACGCCCCCCCCCCCATTACTTCGGTTTCTGCTGCTTGTTGGAAGGCCTGCTTGGCTGGGACTGAAGGATTAGGACAATGAACTGAGGCAACAGCATCAAGACTTGCATTTGAGGGTACTGAGGGTCATGGAAGAGGTCATGCTCCATCACTTGTTGGGAACAGGGCCAAGCCCCTGCTTAGCTTCCATGGGTAGTGTTTGAGCAACTAGTCCTGGGTCAGGGTGCCTTGTTCGCCCCATCGCCTCTGGCTGAACGCTGTCTCCTTTCCTGCCTCCAGATCATCGATCCCAAGATGCCCCGGGAGGGCCTCCTGCACAATGGGGTCCCCATCCCTGTACCTCCACTGGATGTGCTGAAGCTGGGAGAGCAGAAACAGGCCGAGGCTGGCGAGAAGCTCTTCCTTGTCCTCTTCTTTGACAACAAGCGCACCTGGTGAGTGGCTGCTGCCGGAGAGGTCTGCACCAGGACGCGGGCTGAGGGGCTCGACCGGAGGCTGTGCAAATGCTGATGTGCTTGAGGGTTACCCACGGGCTCTGGATTCAGTCACCCTGCCTCCTCCCACATGAAGGGGAGGCGTTACCAGAAGCTGGCCTGCACTTGCCACTTCATTAATAACTGTGATAAGAGTAACTGAGGGGTGTCATAGGTCAGATTCCCTAGGAAACACTCAAATGGAATTTGTGTCAGGAGCCTTACTGGGGAGAGAGGTATGTGGGTGAGGGATGCATCCTTGGGCAGAAGCAGTTGAACTGCAGTACACTTAACTACAGAGGCCTTAGCTGATCCTACAGGGAGCTGGGTGGCTGGGTGACTCTTGAGAGATGTCATGAATTAAGGCTGTGCCTTTCTACCCCACGTCAACTAGTTATTGAATGCCCCTGGGGAGGGGGGTGACCTGGGGCCAGGCAGCTCCCTTGGTGGAGGGCAATTCCTGGAGCTGGACTCAACTGAGGGCCTGTCAGCTGCCAGAACGATGTCTCAGTCCAGGGTGGAGTGAAGTGGGTGAGGCAGTTCTTGGCTGTACAGGGTCCAATACCAGGGCCTTGCTTAAGGTTTCTCAGCACTATCAGGTGAGTTCTCGCACTTCTGCTTCTATAAAATGAAGAGGTAGGACTAGCTAGTAAAATTAATGATAATAATAACTACTGCTTATCGAATGTTTACTTCATGTCCTTAAGCATATTGCTCATTATATGCATGATCTTCTTTAACCCCATTTATATTTTCATTAATCCTCTCCCCGTCCAGTTTTCCGATGACGAAGCTGAGGCTCAGAAAGCCCAGACCCCAGGAACCAAAACACACACAAGGTGCAGGCCCCACGTAGATGAGCTCCTGGCATCAGCCCCACTTCCTAGCCATGGCTTCCTGATTCCCCCAGGCACTGAGGCCCAGAGTCCTCAGATGATTCAGCTGATCCCACGGGGCAGTACATGGTCCTCTGGGGGCTCCTGGACCTGACAGCCCTCTAAGCAGAATGAGCACTGGGGACCCAGGGAAGAGCCCGGCTGTAAAACAGATCCTTGGTGACCTCCTGTCTACACTATCCCAGTCGCCTTTCCTCTACCCCGTCCTCTTCTCCCTGCTTTGCTGGTTCTGGGTAAGTGGGCCCAGAGGAGCCCCCTCAGGGAACCCACCAGAGCCCAGCCTTCTTCTGTGCTTGCATTTCAGGCAGTGGCTTCCGAGGGACAAAGTCCTGCCCCTGGGTGTGGAAGACACCGTGGACAAGCTCAAGATGCTAGAAGGCCGCAAGACCAGCATCCGCAAGTCAGTGCAGGTGGCCTACGACCGGGCAATGATTCACCAGAGCCGGGTCCGGGGACCCCACAGCTTCGTCACCTCCAGCTACCTGTAAGGGCAGGGCTGGCCTGCATCCGCCTGCCCTGCCTCCACCCCATGGGGCGCAGAGAAGCCTCCTCTTGCCCCAACCAGACGTCTGGCTGGCAGCTTCCTTCTTCCATGGCAGGCCAGGGCCTGGCGTCTGCTCTCCCCAAGGGCAAGGCTCTGTCTTTGACCAACGGCATGGTTCCCCCACTGGACCTGCTATGTGCCAAAAACTCCCACCTGAGCTCCACGAGGGGCTAGTCCACTGAAGAACCACTTAGAAGTAGAAATAGCTGTGAGGCTTGGGCTCAGCTGAGGTGATGGCCCCAGAAGGCAAGGGGGTCCTGGGCTCTTTTTCAAGAGCGTGCCTGGCCCGCGTCACCCCACTCCCAGTCATCTGCACCTCAGGGTGAGTGAGGCTCTGACACTGAGCCCAGAGGTGCTGTGGGTATACTCGGGTCCCACGGGGAATCTCACAGAGCTCCCCCCTCCCCTTCCATCTCCCATTCTCATCTCGACCCTGTCCCATCGTCCGCACCTCTGTCTCTTTTCCTCATGTTCCTTTCCTTCCTCTTGTGCCAAACTGACAGACTATCACCAAGCTAGTCTTTTTTTCTTTTTTGGTCTCATTCCCTCTGAAGCCAGCTGCTATGCTAGGTAGGTCCCCTCAACCTGGCCCTTCAGGGCCCAGGACAGCCTACCACTCATGACCCTCCACCAGCACATCCCCCATCCCATCACCTTCCCATTTGCTGCAAACACACAGCTGAAGCCAGGCTGTGAGAGTTTGTCCCCGTGGGCCCCTCTTGCCTTCTCCCTATATCACTGAGACAACTGAGGCCGGACGACCTCCTATCAGCAGACCAGGCTGGCTGTGTGGGTGTCATCTGTCCCCTTGGATGTTGAGGTTTGTTGGGGTGAGCGTGCTCTTCGGCTGCATGTGCCCCTCATCTGCCTCCCGTCCTCATGGGTTTCTGTTTTCTGTAACTGCAGCCCCAGCCTCACTTCCATGGGTGGCGTGACACATATAGTCCAGCATCTTCCTATCCTGTGTCCCACTTGACCTGACCTGTCGTTCCCCTGTCCCAATGCCGGGGAGCACAGAGCTTTTATTTCTGACCCTCTGTCCCCTTCCACTTTTCCTTCAAGCCCTTCCCCACCTTCACCTTCTCACAAACGGAAGGGAAAAAACTGTGAAACAGGGAATGCTGACTGACACCAACACAACTTTCAGAGGCGCCCATGTCTGTTCTCTGGATGTTTCTTTTCACCTCTTCTTAAGCACCAAAGTTGCAGGCCCAGGTTGTAGGCCACCGATCGCCACGTTGGTTTTTAATCTGATGTTCTTTTTAATTGTTTTAAATTTTTCATAGGGGAGTTTTGGACAAAACAAAGTCACTCGCTGGAGAGATCACTGCCATTTTTACACACTCAACTTTTTAAAAGATACAACTAACCAACCACCACAACTTCTTATACATTTGGGACATGAGCCAGAGTTTAAAAGGGAACCCACAAAGCTCTCTTAACCAAGGATGAGGTTTTGGATTTTGTACAATAATAAAAATACAATACAGCTTATGGCTAGGGAAGGACATGGTGTATATAATTGTAAAATACTGTTCTAAATTATTCAGACCTATAGTTTCCATTACTGGAGCCCTCCATTGTGTGGCCGAGTACCTTAAATACGCACAGTGTGGTTTATTTAAAGGAGCCGATCTGTCCCCTCCCCAGGTAGTTGGTCTGCTGTGGACTCTGTGACCTTTGTCTCGACCTGTGTTGTAAGATCTTGGGCCTCTCTAGCTCTCTTTCTCTGTCTTTCTATTTCTCTCCCACACCACTTTCTCCCTTAGTCTTTTTTTTTTTTTTTTTTTTTTTTTTTTTTTTTTTTTTTTTTTTTTTTTTTTTTTTTTTTTTTTTTTTTTTTTTTTTTCGATCTGAATCTTTCCGTCTCTTTCTGAGTCTCATTTTTAAAACTGTTCTTTTAGAATGGGAAACGACTCAGATCCTGCTGTGGCATGGGGCCTGCGTGTCTCAGTTGTGTCTGCTGTGAAGCACACGATGCTCTATTTATTGTAGAAAGTGACTTTATTTGCTTTCTAGAATTGTTTATAACAGATGGTATAAGAGAGGTAATAAACAGAAAAATCTATGCTTGTAAAGAATACAAAAGTTAATTTTACCTACTATAATATGACTGTCTGAAACTTATTTTCTCTCTGAGAAATAAATGTTCTAGTGGGCAGCAGTTTCTGTGCTGTGTTTGGTGTCATTTGTGGGGGCCTGCCCCTCTCCTGATTCCAACAGCTCATCCCTCCTCGAAAGGCCAGGACACAAATCTGATTTCTGTGACATTTCACAGATGAACCTGAATGAAGCAGATAGATGCAGGCTTCCAGGGGAAAGGGTTAGGGAGGGTGAGAAGGCGTCATGTTTGGGGGAATAACAAAAGCTTTCAGAAGAATAAAGCAATCTGAGCCTTAGAAAGGAAGTTAAAAACCCTTTTTGTGGATTTATATTTTAAATTACAAAGGCAATTATATTTAGAGCAAAATTACAAACTTGCCCTATAGGACATTTGGAAATAAAGCGAAGGAAAAGGGACCAGATGGATAGGCTTTTAGTAGTAGGATAAAAAGAGAAGGCGTTGTAAATAGACAAAGCAACTTAAGCAAAAGCAGGGTTCAGTGAGGTATGGCGCCTCCAGGGACTGGACACCATCCCACGACTAGAATACAAGTATGTTGGGGTTAAGAGCCCCATCGTCCACTGTCTGTGATCTTGAGCGCAGTACTCAACCTCTCTGAGGCTGACTTGCTGGAGGACCCCGGAGCCAGTGTGGGATTAGTACGTGGTAGGTAGCGACATCCACAGAGGATTTGAACAGGGAAGAAACTTGACTAGAACTTGGCAGCTAATTAGACATCAAAGTCCAAAAAAGCAGTGTTAAAATGGGGTCACTCGGTTCCTGGAGGGATCAGCAGCGAGTCTGACGGGTTGGAGGAAGAGTTTAGGTTTTATGGAGTCTGTTGCCCATGGGACATCTGGGGAAACCCCCTTTTATGCAGATGGCACTGAGCCTGGTGTTCAGAGAAAAGGAGATGATAGAGGAGCGGGGATGTCGGAACCCATCTTTAGGAGAATGGTCAAGGAGAGAGGGAAGGCTGGATCTAAGGGGAGCCCCTTCTCCTTCGAGGCTGTTGTTGAGGGAGATGGATTGGAAACTGGCAGGGAGGGCCCCCCACGGTGTCATCTAGCCTCCTGACTCATCACACAGAGCAGGTCAGACGTGCTCGTATCCCAGAGGAAAAGGCAGTGCTTTCCAGAACCCATCGCTTTCTGCGCTGCACAGGCCCATGCAGTCAGAGCCCTTAAGGCGAACAGAAGGGTCCTTAATGGATTTTTATCAGGGCTGTGCTTAAAATTCATGGATTCTGTTCTAAAATGTACTGTGATCATGAAGCATGTGGGGGCACTCTGAGGAGGAATAGAAAATCTGATTCTCCTAACAAATTTTAAGACATCCTTAGAGCACACCCTGGTGGCCTAGTGGTTTAGTACACCAGGCGTAGTCCACATGCCTCCCAGGGGCCCTGGTTCAAGACATGGGGCCAGGGAAACTACCTATATACACAATCTAAATAAAAAATAAAAATAAATAAAAATGAAGTGCTTCCTCCTCCTCTACCTGCCTAGCCTATGTGCCTTCATTCCTGCTGGTACCTTTCCTTAAAAAAAAAAAAAAGTCATTAAGTGCATTTGCCAGAATTGTGGTTATTTGGTTACTTCCACCAATGCATCCATTGCCATTGCTCCTTGAGTGTGAATTTGTCTTTCACGTGGACCCCCCCTGACCTGACTAGGCTCTGAGTTTTCATTCTGAGAGAAGGAGGTTAGTGCTAAGACCGCCAGTCTCTGCGGGGAGATGAGTGAGGGGCCCTGTCCACCCTGGGTCACAGGCCCTCCCTGGGCATCTGCAGGGCTGTGAGCACAGGCATCTGGTCCTGCCCGCTGCAGCCAGTCGGGTCTTGACTAGAGCTGGGCTATGGGGAGAAGATTCTTGGAGGAGGGAAGTGTTTTCTCCAAAAGCTAGGGCAGAAATTTGTGTTTGTTCTTCTGCCAGTGAGAATTGGTTGTTTGGATGTGGAACAGCCATGACATGACACTGCTGTGGACAGTCTCAGACATGTCATTTGGAGGACACAGTGCCCGTTTCTTTTCGGCGCATCGCTGTGCCATTGCTGGATCATGGGGAAGGTATGTGTTTAGCTTTAGTAGATTCTACCAAAGCGCTTTCCAGTGCTTGTGTGACGTGCTGTCCCGCGGCAGTGGGTGTCTGTTGGTCACTGCCCACATCCTCGCCAGCACTTAGTGTTGTCCGTCCCTGGTGTTTGCTGTAGGCTGGCTAGTTGAATGTTTCTGCTGAACTCTGTCACACGGCAAGGCTCTCTGTTCCTTGTATCACAACTTTTCCCAAAGGAGAGCTGTGAATCACCCAGCTGCCTTTCAACTTCTTCCCCCCACTGAGAGGGGGTAGAGCTGATCCCGTCCTGACTGTGTGGCACATTCTTTTCTGTACCACCCAGGTCACCCAGATCCCTGCCCCGGCTCTTTGTGGGATGAGGTACTTCTGGGTTTAGAGTAACCCAATCTTCCCTGCCCGGGGTTTGTCCTCAGGCATCCTGGGCAGAGCAGGCCAGAAAGCACCCTCTGGGCCTTGTGTCCAAATCCTCCCTTCAGCACTGGCAGATGCTGAAATTCCATGAATGCTACGTGCCTTTACCTCTCAAGACCATGACCTTTGGGGACATGCCAGTGACACCGGTTTCCTTTGAGTTATTGTATTCCAGTGAGCACAAAGAATGTGCAAGAAGGTTTTATGAAGCAGGGTAGAAAGGACACCGAGTCCTTGAGGAGAGAATTAAAAAGGGATGAAAAGGGCCTATTTGCTGTTGGCTGGCCTTGCTGACCCAGTCGCACATTTCAGAGTCACTGAGGATGAAGGCTCGGAAGACTCTGAAGCCATTTCAAAGGAATAGGGTGAAGGTCTGAGCTGAGAAGGCAGGGTCAGGGAAAAAGACCTGAGGGAATCTTGTTTGGAAACAAAAGATTGTAGAGTCCCATCCTGTAGACAGCTGTTCGAAGGGGACCCTGTCCTTAGGCCGGTATCCTCATCCCGTGTAGGCCTGAGCTGCGGGAGGAGGATGCAGGCTGCCCTTGGCTGGCCAGTGGGGCTCTGGCCCCCCTGGAGACTCTGGGCATTTGCAGGAGGTTGGAACCAGTCCGCCTCCTGCCTGACCCGCTTCTATCCGTCGCTTCTCTTTCTCCTCCTCCTCCCTCCCTTTAAATTTTAGTTGCCTTATGTAATTGAGGATTTTTCAATTGAAGAAGCTCTCCCTCTTTGTCTCCAGCCTCCCAGTGTCCCCTTGCAGAGGCAGCCAAAGTTGCCACTTGCATTAGGAACTTTCCAGAGACACTTTAATATATGTGTGATCTGAGTAATGTGTCCCTTATGATGTGAATGGTAGCATATTGTTCACTCTGATCTAGGTTGCATTTTAAGAATTGTTTGTATGAAATATTGAATAGATATAAAAATAGCAGCATGCTATGTGTGTGTGTAAAACATTAAAAAACAAAACAATGCACTATACAATAAGTCACTCAGTGCCCACCACCTATGCACAAAGAAGCAAGATTTTTCAATCCTCTCCTTGGCCCTCCCAAGCCCGCCTTTTCCCCTTATCAAGCATGCATTTTTTTCTGATAGTCCTGCCACCTGTTTACATCACCATACAATAATACTCTACAGTGTCTGACCTCCTTTGGAGCTTAAAGAGAAGGAAGGGTGTTGCCGGTTGTCTTCTACAACTTGCTTTTGTCACTGGGTCCTGTTGCTACACATGGCTACGGTCAGTCCATTTTCACCCTGGTATGGAATTCCACTGGATGAAGACGCCATGATTAATTTTTCATTGTACTGTTTCAAGACATTTGGGTTGCTTCCAATTTTCTGCTTCTAGGAAGAGCACTGGTGTGAAGTTCCTAATCTTTCTCCTGATATGTGGGGGGGTGGGGGGGTGTGTGTGCCAGGGGGCTTGGGTAATAAGTTCCCTGGGGCATTTGCAGGGTCCAGGGACGAGAGTGTTTGTGTCCATTCACACACACATGTTAAGAGTTTCCTTTGCTCTGCTTCCTCACCAACACTTGGAATGATCAGTTTTGAAACATTTTCCAGACGAATCCATGTGAAATCAGAACTCACTGCATTGAAAATGTTCATATGCCTGATGAGGCACGTTGTACCTTTAAAGTCAATTTCGGTGAGTATTCTGTCAGAGCACTGAGGACTCCCCCTTTCTTGGGTGAATATGAAAATCTGACTAATTTGATTAGTGCCTGTGGAACCTCAGTGAGTTGGTGTCAATCTTTTACAGTCAAGTCTATGGCGAATAGCTTTGTATATAAATGTGGAAGTGCCGTGCACTCTGGTGGTTGTAGATGAGGCCACTGGGTGCAGATACATCCCAAGCTCCCAGGGTCGAGACCCAGGCCTGGGAGGGAGCCACCAAAAAGAACAACCAAATAAAATAAATAAATGTTCCTTCCTCTTTGTCCTTGCCTGTCTGCCTGCTCACTTTCATTCCTGCCTGCAGCTCTCAGGAAATACCTCTGCTCCTGTTTGTAGGTTTCTCTCACAGGAACTTCTGAGAAGGCAAATGAAAAGGGAAGGATGAGGGTTTTGGCCCTCCCCTGGCCCCCTGCCTGCCTATTTCCAGCAAATCCCCATTATTCTCCAAGTTCCTCCAGGTAGGAACCCTGTCTGTCTTTTTTCTTCTCACCATCGCTTCTGAGGAGATGATGCTTCTCCCCCACTTTCTTCTGAGCCAGCCTGTTGGCCCCCCCCACCCCTATGCTCGCAACACCCAGACTCCTCAGGGACTGTCCCTCTTGGCGTCTCCTTCACAGGAATACCCCCGTCTTGAGAATTAGCATTGCCACAGGCATTGGACTTTGCCTGGTCCTGGAGGAGAGGAAAAAACCCAGCTACCACCTTTGTGTGGGTGGTCTCCAAGTGGATAGAACGACATACACACAAAGACAGCCAGGAAGACGAGAGACAAATCCCAGGCCAGCATCTAGGAGGGGTGCCATCCTGAACAAAATTCCATGTTTGGGCTGCTATATGCACCATTTTAAACAGGACAGCATCCGTTTCTTTTTTTTTTTTTTTTTTTTTTTCCTTTATTTCCTGACTATCCTGTCATTTTAATATAAATGTCAATTTTGTCCCATCTTTAATGCGAGATAAAAAGGACCATTCAGTTGTCCTGGGCCCCAAAGCAGCTGTCCCTTCATAGCTTTTGTTGATTCTACTTCAAGGAAGTTGTGACAGGGCTATGACAGACACAAATCTGGGGCCAGAGAGCACCAGGAGGAAGGGAAAGGAACCCCAAACTGGCAGTGGGTGAGGGCTTCATGTGGAGGAGACATTTGACTGTGTCCATCAAGGAAAGCATCATTTAGGCAAGTGGAACGCTGTCTCAAAGCAGAGAGCCTTGAAATTAGAAGTTGGAGGTGAGGGTGGAAAGGCCTGGGCATGTTTGAGGACTGGTGAGTAATTTGAGAAGGGACCTGGAATGTAAGGGGTCTGGGACTGAGCCCCTGAAATGGGTTGGGATCCAGGATCCTCACCTCAGAGGCCTGCTGGGCAAGTGAGGACTGTGGACGGGCCCTGGAGTCTGCTTGGGACCTGTTCTTCAGAGGCACACTCCTGCTTGGGAATGGCTGCTTTCAACTGATGAAGGAGGTGCAGCCCAGGTGCAAGGGATGTGGGGTTCAGCAGAGTTGGACCCTGTTCCTAGAGAGCCCAGCAGCTGGTCTGCAGGGCTTTTCTCTGAGGGAGAGCATTGTCCTCCATCTGCTTTGACCTGGTATCCTGAAGGCAGAGGGGCGCCTGTGGGCCTGGCAGCGGGTGGGCTTGTGCATGAAAGGAAGAGGAGCAGCATGTGGCCTTGAGGACGTTTGGAAGCTAATCTGGAGAGTGGGCAATCCCAGCTACATGCTTCAGACTCACTGGTCTCAGCTTCCACAGAGCAAGTACTCTTTGAGGTGTTATCATAAGATCCTGCCTCTTTTAGGCAGACGCTGCACCTCAGAAAGGTTGCGTAACTTGAGAAAGGACCCATGGCTGGGCGAGCTGGATTTATGCTTGGCTGTCTGATTCTAGAGCCAAGGGGCACATCTCTCCAGTGAGTGAGCAACGCTTCATTTGGTCTTCAAAACAACTGCGTGTGCGCCTGGCAAAAATAATCATTCCCATTCTACAGGTAGGCAAATTGAGGCCCAGAGACCCCGCCTTGCCCCCTGCTGCACTGCCCCTTAGTGGCTGTGAAGAGGCTCTCGGTGGAGGAAGACACTGCAACTTTACCCTGTTATTCTACACCCAGCAGTGCTCGTGGCACCAGACCTTCAAAGCCTGTTTTTATTTGCTTGTTTATTTGCCAACGAATAGTAGAATATCCGGCCAACATTTTTTTGACTCCCCACACACTCCAGGCAGTCCTCTCTGCACAATTAGCTCTTTGACTTCTCAGAAAGGGAAGGGGTGGGAGCTCTAATTATCCCCGTTGGACAGAGAAGGTGAAATGATCAGCAAGGAGCAGAACCCCTGTTCTTAATTCCTCTGCATCACTGCCGCACAATCAATGGCTTTCACCGTGATACTAATCAAGTACCATTAGAATCGTATTTCTGTTGCGGCTGTCTCCTCGGCTTTTCAAGGATGCGAGGAAGGTCCTCGCATCCATGAAAAGCTAAATACCCTTCCCACTTGCATAAGGTTGCTGACGTGTGGGGCACAATTAGAGCTGTACCCCTGCGGCAGCTTTAATCCTTTGATGAAACGAGATCCTCCCAGCTCTTCCCAATCTTTTAATGCCCAGGTCTGCGTTTCTCGCTTTCTGTAGCTCTTATAGAAACAAAAGAGGTTTCCCCCAGATGTAACATTATCTTGCACGATTCGACAGGTCTTCACAAACTCTGCCGCGCTCCGCTATCACTGCTTTATGAATTCCCTGAGGAATGGCGCCCCCTCACTGTCCCCTCTCCGCCTCGTCCTGTCACAGTGCATCTGTCCACTTGCTCCGTCCACCGACGCCTTTGTTGCCTGGTTCCTTGACATCCTCGGCCCCCAGCTCAGGTACTTGGTCCCAGGGCCAAGCTCCAGACCCCACAAAGAGCCCACCTTCCAACCTATTCCTAGCGTGTCGCTTCAAGTGTTCACCCTACCAGGCCCCGCAGCCCATGAACCTCACCGCTTTTCATGTCCCCCTTGCAATTCCTCCTCCTCTCCTTTCCCACCCTCACTCCACATGGTTACGACAGCCCTCCCCTCCCACACTTCGAGCTGCTAGATCATTCTCAGCTGGCAAAAGTCCAATGCCGCTAAATCCAGCTTTGTGCATCTCCTCCTGCCCTGCTGTGCATTTCACTTGTTTCAGTCACTTACTTCCCTCGGTCCCTGCAAGAATGTCGGCCCCCAAGGGCCTCTTCCGTCCACTGCTCTGTCCCAGCCCAGCAGAGGCTTGGCCCAGGCTGGGTGCGCCTTTGATGAAGGCACATGTTTGTGGATTGAATTTCTTTCAGGGTGTGGAGAAGGATCTTGGAAACATCTGGGGGGAAAGTGGAGGGTGAAAGTCACATTGTGTCCCATGGGAGCTAGAACAGAATGGCGAGGAGGAGCCTGGGGGCTCCTCAAGTAAAGCCCAAGGAGAATGTTCTGCTTTCTAGCTGGCTCTTCTTGTTTGGAAGGAGATACTGGAAGTTCTTCATTTCCAAACCCAAATGACAGGATCTGAGTCTTTGCTACAGTGTTGTTTCCTGCCAGTCTTGGTTACTTAAGGCTTCCAAGAAGATATTTGGAGGGTGGGGATTAACATGGACACCTAAGGTCAGGAATAACCTAACAGAGCACCTCTTCCAAACCCCAGATTTTACAAGCACTGAAGTCCCGAAAACCAAAGGACACATGGTCCCAGTCACTGGTGGCAGAGCCAAGACCTGAACCAGTCCCCTGCCTTGCAGTTCCAGATTCTCTGCTATTGCAAGCGATGCCACCCTACTCTGTCACATACCGTCATTTGCCCAGTTGCCTTTGCCCTTAAAAGAAGCAGAGACAGTGTCTTCAATCTAACACACACTGAACACACAGATGAAGAATGCCCTGGAAGAAATCAAAGGCTCCATCAAGGCTCCAGGAATTTATGTCACTGTGCTTACCAAGTGACAGCGCAGTCAGTGGTCAGCTCTCCGCACAGGTTCCTTCATCCAGCCCTCACACAACCCCATTGTTACCAATAAATCATCAGCAGGTGCTATCACTACCCCCATTATATTGGGAGGGAAACTGAGGTACATGGAGGCTGTTCAACTATACAGTCAGGAAGTGGCAGAGCCAAAGTTCGAACCCATGTTTGCTTCCAGAAGCTTTTCTTATAACCTTTATCTCAGGAGTCTCCGATGCCACACTGGAGTGACTTGTCGACGTCACACAATTCCCTCCCCAAAGGTCTGCGTCCTGTCCATGGGAGAACTTGACCTTCTAAAGCAGGACGCGGTGGGGTGAGCAGGCAGGGCAGCTAGACGCTGCCGTGAACCCAAAGGGGAAGTAGCAGAAGGAAAGGGAAGGGGAATTGGGCACCACGTCTCCTTTTGTGCCAAGAGCTTTCTGTCCATTAGCTTAATTCTCCCGATGGGCCCAGGTCTTGGGTCCCCACAGTAACTGGTGGTTGGAGTGGGCTTCGAGACCCACCTGCTCTCCTCTGTCAGGGGGCTCCCCAAGGCCACGTGACGTGGGGGGCATGGCCAAGCACCACGCATCAGGCACTTTTGGCTCATGAAGTGCTCACGGTGAGTCCCAGTGAGGCTCTGACCATGACATCCTTTCCTTTCTCTTATCACTGAGAACTGAAAAATGCTGTACAGACTGGCGTCTCCACTGAGATGGATAAAAGAGTCTGAACCAACTTATCACCAAGTTTTCACTCTAAAAATGGAAGCCTCTTGCTCTAACTGGCCCAACTTAAGTCAAATACAAATACATTTTTTTAAAAAACTAAATTGCCCATGGGATCCCAACTTTCTCATTTCGTCATTTTTAAGACCAGCAAACTCATGTGAGGATTCTAAACAGAGATGGCCCAGTGTGACAGAAAGAACTGTCATCTGGGTGTCAAGATGGGCTCTGACTTGGCTTTGCTCTGTGACCTTTGACCTTGAGCAGTTTACTCCCCTATGTGGGTCTCAGCACCATAAAAACAAAGGGCTTCCTTTTGATGAGCTCTGTTTCCCTCGAGACCTAACATTCCAGGATAGGAACTTGGGCTTTGGACTCAGGCACTGGAGTTGAAATTCCTGTTCCATCATTTACTAGCTGGACCAATTACTTAGCCACACTGGGATTCAGTTTCTTCTAGTGTAAAACAGAGCTTGATAACACCTCTGTCATAGGGTTATGAAGATCAGCTGAGAAATGTCATGTCACTTGCCTGACATGGACAGAAGATGCACTCAGTACTGATCGGTCATGACGAGCACGAGGTTCTTTATGCATTATTCAAAATCAATGAAGAACCAACGCGATAATAAAAATCTGAACGTCCACCAACAAATATTTAGTGAGCACATCACATTCATTTGTTGGCTTTTGGCTGGCTACCCACACCATTTTCAGCCCTTTCTTTGCCACCTCCAACCACAGAAACTAGAAAGCCAGCTTCTATTCCCAAGCCTTGCTTGAAGCTGTGGTCACCATGTGATCCATGTTTGGAACATGAGACACAAGCTTCTGGGTGACTTCTAGGAAAACTTTTGTTCCCTGCTATGAGGGACAGTCACCAGAGGAGCACCCCGGCTGCTGCCCCTTCTGTTTCTTCCTGCCTTAAATATGAATATATTATTTGTAGCAATGGCAGCAATCTTGTGACCATGAGGCACAGTCTCAAGCAGGGACAGCCAACAAACCAAGCGCATCATAGTATAAGGCTGAAAGTGCCTGTGTCCTGGATGATGTTGGTCGGAAAAACCAACTGCATTAGCTTTTAGCTGTTTGATTCCTCGCTGTGTGAAAATACAAACCTTATTGGTTTAAGTCACTGTTGGTTAAACTTCCTGTTCCCTATCGTAAGCCCATCCAATTTCATACATCAGTCAACAAATATTTATTAAGTTTCTACATGTGCTAGATACCAGATATTAGGTTTATGAGAGGGAGGAGACAGCTTGAAGGTTTTATAGCCTATTTGGGCAGACAGCCAAGTCGGTTTTCTTTTTTTTAATGAAATGTAAGAGTATGATTGAAGTCTTTAGTAATGATTGAAGTCTTTAGTAATAAAGGGCATAAAGGAAGGGATCGATTAGTCCTTCTAGTAGTAGGTTGTAAATGATTAAATGATTTCAGAACAGATACTTTGTTTTTCTTATTAACACATCTCCAGCACCTGGCCAAGCATATAGTTAATATTCAATTATTTGTTGAACATAGTAGCTGTTAGTGCCACTCACACCGTGCAGAGGAAGATCTCAGTTCTGTGCCCTTCAGAAGTTAGATGTGACTATGTTTTGTGCTACCCAATAAAATGTGTGCATGTGTGAATTCATACATGTCAATTGCAGGAGGATGCCTGTAAGAACTGTGCAAATCCTCATGTCCTCTCTTCCTCCTGCGCCCCTCGCCAGTAACTGTGACCGTGTTATTCCAAAGCCCTTGTTGTTGAAGGCTGTTACTGAAACATAACCTAAGTCAACCTGATAAACAGAATGGATGAATCTTATTAAATGAATGGGGGAATCATGTCACTGTTGGAAATGGATTGAAGAGGTGGGGAGACAGACCCAAGGCAGGGAGTCTGAGGCAGACACTATTGGTTCCCTGATCCCTTTACCCATCTCTCCTTCCTGCCAACAAGACTGCATCCCACTCCAGAGACTGAAAATGCCAAATGATGGCTCTCCCAGGCTCCCTGCCAGGTGTGCCTTAGACCGTCTCTCCTGGAGGACTTTCTGAAAGGGGTTTTCTCCTAAAGAATAGATTTCCCTCCTTGTTTAACCCACTAAGCATGGAGTTTTCTGTTACTTGCAGCCTAGAGCACCATACAGGATAGGGTGCTGATGGCTACAATGTTGTAGGAGCCCCAGGAAAGCCTGGACACAGGCCTTACTGAGGGCAGGGGGAGGGCAGGGCAGAGCTGAGCGCAGCCGGCAGGCACACTCCGCAGGATTTGATGACGGATTGGAGGCAGGGGTTGAAATGTGTGCGACGTGAAATGAAAGAAGCTAAAACCCTGTCACTAACATCAAGGTGAAATGTGCACTGGAAGAAACACTGGTTGGCCAAGGCGGTCTGCTCCAAGAGCCCGTGCGCACTGTAGGAGCCGCGTGACTGCTTTGTGGCCAAGGCAGGACTTGAAAAATGGCTGGGCTTTGGGTGTGGATGGAGGGAGAAGATGATGACAGTCTAATATATCTTAGACCAGATCGCCTTACAACACTAATTTTAATTTTGTTTCAACCATTTCCACTTACTGCATGGAAAGGCAATAGAGGGGCAATCTGATTCAATACCAAATATACTTTACATGTAAAAGCCATTTAAAATATGGCTGCTTAATATATCATTAGGGGGATGTGCTGTAAGACTTACTCTCAGATCTATGGGTTTCCAGTGCTTGAATATTTAAAACCTTGCTGAGGAGACCTCTTTTGGCTAGTTTTCCCACCTGCCTTAGATAATTTCCTTAGGATAAATTTCTAGAGATGGAATACCTAATTCAAAGAAAGACTGAAAATGATAAACCTCAACCAAGACACAACTGCTATCATTCTTGATAAATGATGTAGCTACTTTCCAATATGATTCTCTCTTGGCATACAAGAATTTTTTAACATTGGAAATGCGAGACTGGATCATGCAGGAAGAACTTAATATATATTGTGGTATTGTCACCTTGTGAGCTTAGCCGACCAGACTGTCCCTTCCATTCTAGGTTCCCTGTACTCAGGTTATGCTGCTTCTATTCTAAGCTCACATGGTTTGAATCTGGGGATCAAGTCATAGACCTTGCTAACTGAGCTAGAAAGCAATATACTTCCTCTAAAAAAAAACCACAATCCTTTATCAAACAGTTAAACAAAGTAACAATTAAATAGTCGATAAATACTCCAACATCATCAATTAAGAAAAACAAAATCGAGTCTTAAGCTTAAAAAATGCATGTATCGAGAAATAAATGCTTCTGTTCTTTTTCTGACTAACGCTGAATTACTTTCAGTCATAGCCTAATCTTAGCCTGGTCTTGGTCTTCTACTTGACTGAAATGGGCTGTTGTAACTGGAGTGGAATGAACAAGCAGCTTCCTGGATCAGGGATCCCATATTATGCTGATGATTGAAGTTACTTAACCCTCAGCCTTAGGCTCAGGCTCCCCACAGGAACTGAGACTCTTTGGGTCCTGTAGATCAGATAGGAGGGGCTGACTGTGTAAACTGGATTGTCATTTCTCCACTCCTGAGGGACAGGGCAGCCCTGGGCATTAAGGGGGAAACATAAGCCTGGCAGAGACTGCAAAGGATTTCAAAGGGATGTCAGGGGTTACCTCGCAGCTTGGCTAGACATCGAATGTCTGCATCATGGAAAACCGTGACAGTATCTGAGCAATGAATTGGTAACCGTTTCCCCAATGACAAGACAGCATAGTAAGTATCACTTTGCTTCTCTGAATCTCATTTTCTTTTCTATAAACAGGCACTAAAAAAAATCACCTCTCAGCATTGCTGTAAAACCAAGTAAAATGTATCTATGAAGGTCTCTGAAAACACATTGAGATTGTTACTAGTTTTTCTGCTCTCATTAATAATAACACAGCTAACATCTCTACAACAGCTTCCATTTTGCAGCTCTTTCCAAACTAATGTACATATGAGTCAGCGGCGAGTCTTGTTGAAGTGTCAGTCTCCAAGTCAGCAGGTCTGAGGTCCGAACTGCTCTGATTCCTCCACTGCGCTTTGACAAAAAGGGTTTGCCACAATTTGCAAACGTGAAATTTTATGATAGTAAATTCCTGGCAGACTTCAATTCACAAATTTGGACAATCGTTTGTGTATTCCACATCTGATATCATCAAAACACCCTGTGACTTTTAATATTCTACAGGTGATATAATTGAATGGCACCGATTTAGAAGGTAAAAACTAGGATCTAAACAGGGTTTTCTAAGTGCACTTGACATTTCAATAGATGCTAATTTAAAAAGATGTGAGCACATGAATTTGGTGACCCGTGGGTTGAGCGAAATTAAGCCAAGTTGTTTGCCACAGTTACTCCTACCTCCCTCCGCCTGAGCCACAGGGAGAGGCTGAGGATTGTTTTAACTGACGATGCTTTATTTCTCATTAAAGTAACATAAAAAAACAAGTAAAAATTGCTTAACTAGGGACATGTAATTTTTCTCTTAATATAAGAAATCTGACAGCAGGCAATTTTCTCAGCTGATTAGTGCAGTGACTCAATAACACAATTAATTAGATTGTGCTATTCTAACTGGAGCGGAATTTAAAAGCCCTTGAAGGGCTGTGTATTCCATTGTGCATGTCACATGGGCGTAATCCTCAGGCTAGCCCACCTCCTGAGCAAAGATGACTATAGCAGAATAAGAATCCCGTTCTTATGATGGCCAAAGACGAAAAAAAAGAAAGACATTTATTAATTCACATTATTTTTCTTCCAGATGTTGTAATTTTCATTTTGAGAATTTTCATTATCATCTTTTTAGAGTTTCTGTTTCTCTGCTGAGGTTTCCAATCTTTTTATTCACTGGGATCTTATTTTCCTTTATGTTCTTGGACATAATAATAACAGCTGTCTTGAAATCCTTGCCTGCTAATTCTAACATCTGGTCGTCTTGCGGTTGGTCTCCGTTGATTACCTTTTCGCTTTTGAATCGCTTACATTTTCCTATGTCTTCTAATGTCAAGTACCTTTGGATCACATGCTGAGCACCGCAAGTGATAATTTGTTAAGACTCTGGATTCCTTTTGTTCTTCCAAAGAGTGTCCTTTTGTGCTGGCTTCAGAAGGCAGTTAGCTTGGTTGAACTTTCAAATTGCAAATGCAGTCTCTTCCTGGTGATGGGAGTTGAAATCTGAGTTTACATCTTTCAGCCTTCGCTTGCTGCTCTGTCCTGCGCAAATCGGGGTTCAGATTTGAGCAGATTCTATAGACAGAGTTTGGAGATCTGCCTTTGGGGTTCCCCCCTTCCCAGGGCTTCTTTCTTTACTTTCCAGTCATGCGGTCACCAGTACTCTGGTTTTTTACACTAGTCCAACTGTGGTCAGATAACCTCATTTTAACCAGCCAACATTACTTTGACCATGATCAAAAAAGCAACAAAAAAATGAAATACTTCTACTGTGGGATTCCCCTCTTTTAGGCGCTGAAGCTTCTCCATTATCCATGTGCTTTGTTCACTCTTCAGTGTCTTCAGAGTTACTTTTCATAATTTTGTCTTGGTACGATAGGAGCTGTGCAATCATTGCTGGATGCAAAGTTTTTGGTTCTTAATTTTCTTTTTAATGAGCAAAGACGCTTTCTCAGAACTTTCCAGAATTTTTTTCTCTCTATCTCCTGGGCTAGAATTGTGTTCATCTGCGCTTTCTTGATCCTTCAGTTTCTGGGTCTTGTTTGCTCTGAAGGACATAGCTGCCCTGAGGAAGGTAACGAGAATTAGGTTTGATTAGCCAGGCAGAAGGTGGGAATGGCAGTGAAGCTGGAACTTAGCACACAGGACTTTTCAATGTCTTTTTTTTTTTTTAATGAAGGTGGGTAGGCAGGCAAGAAGAGAGAGGAGGAAGAAGCATTTTTTATTTAACTATTTGCTCATTTTTGGTTGCTCTCACTGGTTGCTTCCTGAGCCCAGGACTTGAGCCAGGAGTATGTGGCCTGCGTCCTTCGGAGGTGATTGACCCAACTGCTGCTCCACCAGGGTGTGCCTTTAACGCCTTTATTATGAAGTTTGGTATTGTGGCTCTCCAAGTTCTGACTCCTGTCTCATCTGCAATATTTCTCAAACTTTTGTACTTGGTTAAGAAACCCTTTGCCCAGAGGGCACAGTTGGAGCTGGGTCCTGTGGGCACGCTCAGCACACGGGTCTGAACTTGAAGCAGCAAGGCTCTGAGGCCGCTGTCTGATCACCACACTCATTGCACTTTGCTCTGTGGCAGCCTGAGCAGCAGACATTGAGTTTTTTTCATTTTCCAGCTCAACAACTGTTCTGTCAACCACCGCCATGGTTGGTGTCAAAACTCGAGGTCCTAACCATTTGCTGGAATAAGTAGTGTTGGTCAAGTAGTGTTGTCTCAGTCTCTGACAAACTTCTGCAAGATGGGCGTCTCAGGTACAACCTGGTGGCTTGGGTGCTAAGCTGGTGACTGGGGCGTGGACCATGTGGAATCCAAGGACCTGGGCTCAAGACCTGGGGTCAGGGGGTACAACCAAAAATAACAGAAGCAAAATTTTAAAAAGTGCTTCCTCCTCTTCCTAAGAAATGCTTAATTAAAAAAAATTAGTATTTTAAGAAAAATGAGTCTTTCCTTATAACCACAACTAAATGTAGGGCCCAGAGCTTTGCTCTGATCATTAGTTTATCTAACGTGAACTGAGAATGCGGTGGTGTTCACAATTCTACACTTAGCAGGTTATTGATACCTGGTGCTGGGGAAGCCCTTCCTCTAAAACCAGTGATTGTCTCCTGAAAACATTTAGACATATTTTTAAAAACTATTGACAATATAATGTGAAAACACCAGTAAGGAGCATTTTGGAAAAGAAAAGACCCCTGTCCGCCCATCCCACATAATAACAGTTCCTTTCCCTGTGACCATCAATTTTAAGACACGACATTGATCTAGCAAAAAAGCTTTTTAGGAAAAAAGGTGAAAACAAGAACCGATGAACAATGCCCACTGATTGTGAGTTATACTCTGATATTGGAAATATTAAATTGTTGGGGACAGGAATACATGTGCCTTGGAATTGAGGAATATGGCAGAAAAAAATACGTAGATCTATTGTACTTTTCTGTGTACCAGGAAGTGGCTTAAATTACTTAACTTTTGAGTCAGAAACACGCTTCCATGGTTCAGCATTCGGAAGGTACAAAAGTGTCCCCTGTGACCTTGTAACCCTGCACCTTTCATACCCTGCCAACCTCCCCACTCCCCGCCCTGGGTCATTCAGAGATGTTTCGTGCTTACAACTGCAAGTGAAGTCTTGCATTCTTTGTTTCTAGCACAATTTTACTCTTATTAACACGGATGATAGCATCGCATTTTCCTTCCTCTGAAGCTCACTACTTCACTTAACAAAATATCATCAAGATGGATTCCCGACCTGTCCAGACCATTTTCATTTGTTTTTCTCAGATTCCACCACAAACACTTTCTATCTTTTTATACCTTATCCTTTCCAGTGACTGGTTTTGTGGGGTGACTGGACCACAATTTAGTAACAACTCCCTGTTGGTCAGCATGGAGGTGGTGTCCAGTGTGTTTCTGAGACAGGGAACAGGCGATGACCGCCTGCTCATTCCACTGGTATTTATTTGACAACCCTGAAGTGTGATCCTCTTATGAACTCATGTCGTCCCCTAAGGGGCTGACCATCAAGCAGCGAGCAATCTGGGAAATAAGTAAGAGCACAGACATCTTTTCATTTTCCCCAAGGAGCCTCTGAGTATAGTCTGGGCCCTGACATGGGTTGGAGAAAGAGAATTCATCTGCCTGTGCCATCCTTGGAAATTAGCCGAATTGGAGTCCTCTTACTCCCTCTACCTCAGACAAAGATTCTGGGCAGGTGTCACTGCCCAGGCCAGCTGCTTCGGATTTACAGAGAGGGTCAATAGAGAAAGCATAACAATATTTAACCCTTTGTAAGCATTTACCACAGGTCCAGACAACCCCCTAGGAGGTATTATTTTCCTATTTTACAGATAAGAAAACTATTTCTGCTAATTAACTTGCCGAAGGCAGACTAGACACAGCCCCTAAACTTGAGCTGCCTTTAATTCATTCTCATTTATTGGATGAGTCTTCTCCTTGGTTGAGCATGGCTATTTTTTAAAACTTCTCCAGAGAATTGCCTGCCAGAGCTTTGAGGAAGGGCTCCCCCCCACAGCCAGCCCCCTGGCAACCAGGCCCCAGGCTCAGAAACTCAGGGCAGCATTCTGAGAGCCACAGGGGGCTGGGCCCATCTTGGGGGCTCAGACCTCTTCCCTCAGTCCCCCGCTGCACCCCCAACCCACGGGAAGCTCCAGTCCCACTGCCCTTCATCCCCACCTGGGTTCACAGACAGCTGCCAAGCCTGAATCTTATCCGCAGGCACATATGATGCCCCGTCTGCCTTCAGGCTCGCCACACAGCACAAGTCCTGAAGTAGTCTCAGGGACGCCCCCCTCCTGCCCCATTTCTAATAATTCCTTGTTTTGCAGCTCTTGGAGACAAGGCTCTCTTCACCTGAGGATATTTCAAAGTCCAAAACCAGCAGCAGCAGCTTGCAGCACATGGGACCATCCACATCAATGCATCTTTGCTTGCTGGAATGGAAGTAACTACAAAAACAGCCCGAAAGATTGGCCGTGAAACATGGGTTTCCCTCCCACCCTCAAATACTGGTCCCCGTCTCAGAAGTAACCTTTGTAACTGAAATTTCACATGTGTATACAGAGAGAATCTTTTCTCCCTTTTTCATGTGCGTGATCCCGTATAATTCTTACTGCTTGGATTTTTGTTTTGATCTTTGGATCTTAAATTTTTAATTTTTCCTACTTACCAACATATCTTAGAGAACTTTCCATCTGAGCACATTCCGATCTCCCTTATTCTCATCTGTGACTGCAGAGAATTACATTATATGGTCCTAACATAATTCATTTCACTAGCTTTCCACTGATAGATGTTTAGGTTACTTCTAGATTTTTGCTATTACAATGGGCACTGTGTTTAAAGGCCCTGCATATATATTTTTGGAGCTCCTATGAGTATATCAGCAGGATACATTCCTACAAGTATTTATTTCTTAAATATATGCTTCGAATTGCCCACCAGTCTCCAGTGGAGACTGAACACATAGCTTTAGAGTGACAGTGAAATCATTTAAAATAACCAAGACTCTATTTTATATGACAGAGGATCTTTGCAACTTGAAGACACAAAAAACATAAATCACGAAGGAAAAGGATGATATATTTTGCTACATTAGATTTTTAAACTTCTGTACCACAGAAAACATCCCTAAAAAGTTAAAAGACAAGACATAAACTCGATAGGGCTTTTTGCAACGCCGGCCACAGAACTAATACCAGTACCAGAGTCTGCACATGGTTAGCAAAAGATGAGCGGTGCCCTCAGCCCAAACAAGAAAAGGTGACGAGTATGTAATTCAGAGAAGAGAAACCGGAATGAATGTAGGACATGATGCCCAGACTTATAAACAATCAGAAAATTTAAATGAAACAATGACAGAGCATTTTCTACCTTTCAGACTGGCAACGTTTGTAAATCTGCTAATACCAAGAGAAAAGAAACAACTGGACCTCTGCAAGCACCCAGTGGTAGTTACATCGGCACAATCACGCTACAGAGAAATTTGGTGACATGTAGTCAGATCGAAGAAGCACCCACTGCATGACCTGTATTTGCCTATTGTGTGTGCTCTTGATGCTCGACATTCACGGTTTCCCGGCCTAGGGAGAGACTGCCCCTTCCAGGGAGGGTCGATCTTAGAGACAGCCAAGGACTCAGAGCACACACCTTTAATATACAAACTCCGGAGCCCATATTCTGGACCACCTTCTCTGTCTGACTCTTGTTCTTGGGGAGGGAATATTTCTCTGCTCTCATCAGCCAGCGCCAGATCACTAGAGACCACCCCCACCGTCACACACTGAATAATATTTTCTGTCCACGAGGAACCGCAGCTACAAAGCTGGTCCCTAGGAGCGCAGCAGGCACATTCTGTGACATTTACGTGATAACAGACTTGCCTGATGATGCTTTTCTCTGAGCAAATCCCTGTTATTCAGCCACACCGGACTGTATAACCCAGAGCCTGCTGTCATTCAAACAAGTCAATCCTTTCTCCTGCCCTGACTTGCTCTTCTCGCAAAAATACAGCAAAATGTTAGGCCAGGCTTTCCCCTCATCCCCCTGCCTCCTGACCAAACCTGGTGCTTCCCCATGCGGCCCAGCACAGCAGAGCAGTCCCGTCAGCCCTGAAAAGGTCAGTGCCAAAAATATTTCAGTGGCATTAGCCTCTCTCTGTCATCACTCAGTCACCTCCATAAATTAGAATCCTATGGGTGCCACTGGGACAGCCATATTATGCTCCGAGACATGTCCTTATGATACAAAGAGAGGTAACACAAGGTGCTCCCTGCAGCCTGTTGATAGCAAAAAATTGGAAACAACCCAAAGGTCCATCACTCAGAGAAAGATGACTAAGCGGTGCCATGGTCTCATTATGCCAATAGCAGCAAAATTGAAAAGCCAGTCAAAGCTAAATGAAAATAGTAAGAGGAAGAATAAATCAGTGTGTTTGCTTATGTGAAATTAAAAAAAAAATCTGTAAAGCAATACCATATATTTTTAATAAAACATATTCATGTAATACGAGTATAAAAATATGAAAGGGACATATCCTCACCAGTCTGGGACCTGGTTTCCCTAGGGAAGGAGACTGAGGGGTAAGACTAGGAAAACCTTCAAAGGAGACCCAGGCATGGTGAAGTGTTAAGACTGGTGCCTACCAACCACCGCCTACCAACCACCGTGGGAGTGCGTATGGAAGAGAAGTCTTCACCCTGATGACCCTGAGATGACTGAAAGCTTGGTCATCGGTTTAGCAGAGACTGTAGGAGAGACCCTGAACCAAGAACACCAGTGAAGTCATTTCCGGGTTCCATTGGAGGCATGTGCATATGTTTGCTATTCTATTTTCAGTCCTTTACACTGCGTCTAAGTTCTTCCGTAACAAGAGATATGATTTAGGCCACGTGAGTGATCTCAAGGTCATATAAATGGACATGACATGATGTCTCCAAGCTCTGTCTCTATCTTGTGTTCAATTTTCTCCTCTCAAGTTGAGTCTTAGCATTAAATTACTGACTTTTTAGCTTTCACCTATAATAAGACATTCTCTATCCTTTAAAGTATTTCTTTTGTTTTTACTAGCAACATAAGACATATTTTATTCATTTGTCTGAAGGTAAAGGCTACATTTACCAGAAATGTTTACTAATGCTTGCATTAGTCACTGGTTTCCAGCAGCAAATACCAAATGAAGAGCAGCTTCTACAAAAGACATTCAATTATCTGACTTAACAGAAATGGTGCAAATGGTTTGGAGGCTGCTGCACTCAGTGATCTCACAGACCAGACTCTTCTTTACTCCCTTCTGCTACCCTCAGTAGGCTAGCCGGTCTCCAAATTGGCCCTTAATCATTCCCTCCTTCTGATAGTCACTGCTCTCTCATGTGTAAGCCGTTTTAAGCCCCGCTGTAGGTGTCCTGCCTAAAACATATGCTGCTTTAAACCATCCCAGTGCCAGAAATGCCCAATAACCCCCATCGTGCCAGAGATAACCCCACAGTACTTACCTGCGAATTGACCACACGGTGGTGTTCTGCTTCCTTTGAAGAAACAGGTGTGCATGCATTCTGTCCCATTTTTAATAAGCCAGGGTCATCTTTAATGAGGGGCAAAAGGGGCAGTCAATTTTGGGTGCCCTCCACAGACTGGGCCTGGGGCAATTCAACCGCCCCTTTACCCCACATTAAAGAAGCTGGTTTGTTACAAACAGGACAAAATTGATATTGATATTAAAATGTTGGGACAGTCAGGAAATACGAAGAAAAGGTTCTGTCCCCTTTAAAATGGTGCCTATGGTCAGCCTAACAATACTGCTCACTCTCTCACACTTGCATTTTTCACACTGTGGAAAGCAAGCTGTCATCTTGTGGGCAGCCCAATGGAGAGGCTCATGCAGGGAGGCACTGAGGCTTTCTCTCAATAGTCAGCCAAGAACTGGTGCCTACCTACAACCACGGGTGCGTATGGAAGAGAATTCTTCCACCCCGATGGCCTTGAGATGACCGAAAGCTTAGTCATCGGTTTGACAGAGACTGTAGGACAGACCCTGAACCAAGACCACCAGTGAAGTTGTTCCCGGGTTCCGAATCCTCAGGAACGGTGGGATAAAAAAAATGTTTATTCTTCTAAAGTATTAATTTTTGAAGTAATTTGCAACACAGTAATCATACGAATACACCCAGTGAGTCTGCCGTGGGGCCCCTGAGGGATGTGGATGGCCGCCACTGCTCCAAACACCGTGTTGTCAGAACAGCATTTCTACTGGAAGCGAGGAGAATGGGGCGGAAAAGGGGCTGTCCTTATGCTCCTTTCTCCCTTTATCAAGGAGGAAAGTCTTCGTTAGAAACTGCCTGGCAGATGTCCCCTTATTTCTCTTTGGTCAGAACTGGGTTTCGTGATCACCTCTAGCTGTAAGGGAGGCTGAGAAATCAAGTATTAGGTCTGTCAACTGCTTCCTAGGCAAGTGGGCAGGAATAGGATACCTATTAGTGGTACCTACTAGTTTGTCCCACAGTGTCGGTCTGCCTGTTTTCACCGGAAATCATTTAACTTAATCCCTCAAATGCCATATTCACTGTAAACGACACTAGAACTCAGTTTGATTCAGGCTACACATAATTGGCAAGATTATTTTTAGGAAATGTTGTGACCTTCATACTCGCTCAGATCAAGAAGTAACTAAGTTCCTCATAAGATACACATCTTACAAGGTTAAAGCAGAAGGCGGTGCACCATCCATGAAAAGCTGGCCTGGAATCTTGACTTCATCTTTCTCCCTAAGAGCTGTGTCCTGGGTGGCTTCTTCTTCACTCCCTCCCTCCCTCCCTTCCTCCCTCCCTCCCTCCCTTCCATCTTTTACTCTAAACAAAACAAAAATACAACAAACAAACAAAAAAACAGAAAAGGAAAAAATAAAATTAAAATTAATCCCCTTAAACCCCCTTCTTACCCACTTCCTGATAACCTCTGGTACCGCCACTCTTCTATCAGGATGCAAAAGTTTAGTTCTAATTTTATTCTATCACTTCATTTGCATTGTTTTTTCCATATTCCAGATATGGGTAAAATCACCCAATATTTGTCTTTCTCTTCTGACTTATTTCATGCAACAAAATACCGTCCAGTTTCCTCCATGTTGCCAAAATGGCAATATTTCACCTTTTTTTTGTGGCTAAGTATTACATTTTGTACATATACCGGATCTTTCCTTTCTATTAATTCGCATAGAGTGATTCCTTTATTGACTGTTGTAAATAGTACTTCAGTACACATAGGGGTACATACATATTGTCGAGGTAATATTTTCATTTTCTTTGAATGCATACCTAGAAGTGGGATTGCTCGATAGTATAGAAGCTCTATTTTTTATTTTTGAGGAATGTTTTCCAAATAGGCTGCTCTAACCTACAATCCCACGAACAGTATAAGAGAGTTCGTTTCTCTACACCTTCACCAAATTTTGTTGTTTCTTGTCTTTTATATATAAGCCATCCTCACTGGTGTAAGGTGATATCTCTTTGTGGTTTTGATTTGTATTTCTCTACGAATAACTGGTGAAGAAGAGCATTTTCTCAGTTCAGATGGCTGTTTTTTTAATTTAATGTTTTATTGTAGTAATTATTCACCACATTAAAATAACTTCCTATGTATAGGTTCCCTATTCCTTAGATTTATTTCAGCATACTGGATTTCTTTTTATCTCCTCTTTATAGAGGTGTCTGTCAGATCTTCTGCCCATTTTTTCAATTGGGTTATTTGTCTTTTGTTGTTGAGTCGTATAGGTTATTTACATATCTTGAATATTAGGCCTTCATAAGATGTACGATGAGCAAATATCCTCTGTTATTCAGTAAGCTATATAAAAACTTTTTAGTTTGATAGAATCCTATTTATATTTTTTCTTATTTCCCTGGTCACTGGAGTTGAATCCCCAATGACAATATTGTGAAATGTATTACATTTTCTTCAATATAGTTTATGGTTTCCAGTCTTACACACAGGTCTTTAACGCATTTCGAGTCAAGTTTTGTGTAGAGCGTTAGTAAGTGCTTCAGTGGCATGCCCTTTTGGCTTAGCAGTCCAGCACACCCTGGGCACAGTCCACATGCATCTAAGGTCCTGGGTTCAAGACCCGGGCCTGGGGGTGGGGCTAGGGACAACCAATATGAACAACTTACAAAACTTAAACAGGGCTTCTTCCTCCTCCCTCTTTTGCCTGCCTGCCTACTCGCTTTTATTCCTTCTTGCATCTTTCCTTTAAAAAAATTTGTTATGAGAAAATGTTCCAGTTTCCTTCTTTTGCAGGTGACTGTCCAGTTTTCCCAACACCATTTGCTGAAAAGACTTTCATTTCTCCATTATTCACATATCTTATACTTAAGGGAACTCCAGGTTCTTCTATAAATTCCTTTGGGCTTGTTTATTGGTATTGTGTGTGATAAGTAGTGTATTTCGTGCATGTGATTTCCCCAGAGGCTAATGATTCATGTGATAGCAGATAGCTTAGTTCAAAACACCTGCGAGGATTACAAGTTGACTTTAAAACTCAAATGCAGCGATGTTGGAATGTGGTCTTTTCTTGATGTTGTCCGATTGGCGTTCTTGGGGCTTTTAGTGCAGTGTCAGGAACAAGAAGTGGGATGACCCTCAGTCATTCACCGCCGAGGCACAGGAGATGTGGGCCCTGAGGCCCCCCAGCCCTCATCCCTGTAGGGCGAGCCTGCTGGAGTGGGCGCTTGGTGACCATATTTACAGCTCCTGTGGGCCTTCTCATAACAATTGTGAAGTTCTCGTTTGCAGAAGGCTGTTTGCACCCCCTGAGTCTCCACTGTCCCCATAGAACTGAAGAATATGTCCCCTGAATGAAGACAAAGACCGAATCCAGGAGCAAGATCTCAGGAGGCAGGAGTGCTAGGGTCCTATCAGGACAGGGCATAGTTCTTGAAACAGTGGGTCCCTTGCTGGCTGAGCTCCCATAGTTCATGAACAGGAGAGTGGCTTTGCTCCCTCATTCAGTGGAACTGAGCAGATGACCTGTCCAGGGTGGTCTTCCTTCAGTGTGACCCTTTGCCCACCTCTGCCTGCTTAGCCTTTTCTGCTGCCTCGAGGGCAGGGGTCTTTGCTCCCCTCTCTGGAACCTTCCCTGCACCCTCACCCACTCCAATGTCTTGCTGTCACCTCAGACACATCCTCAAGTAAATTCATCCTCCACCCAGTTTCCTCAGCTCTGTTCTAGTTTCCCCAAGTTGGCCAAAGGCAGTCCCACTCCTCCCAACCCCCAGACTAAAGTGAGGCATCCGCCATGACTCATCCTGCCCATCCAACCAGTCCCTGGGTCCTGCCAGCGTTCTGTGGCAATGGCTCCATTAAGTTGTCTTCCTTGAGCCACCGCCCTGCCAGGCTGCCCACACCCCTCGGAGCGTGCCATGTGATTCTTCCTCATGGCCCTTCAAGATTTTCCTGCCTGAGAATTCTCCCAGCTCCTCCTACAAGTGGCAAAGGGATCACGCCTTCCTCCTCTGACCTCACCTTTCTGTTCCATCTTATCTCCGAGCCCATCTGGTCCGGAAGCCCTGGTCCTTACTATCCTTTGATAATAATAATAGACAGACCATGTGCCTGGTATTTATAGCCATATTTTTCATCTTTACAACTGCTGTGTAGCAGAAGTATGATTGCCCTGTTTACAGATAAGAAAAACTGAGACTTGGAGAGTTTACACAGGTCACGTGACCTATAAATAGCAGAGCTGGGATTCAAGCCCTGAAAGGCCGTCATCCTGAGTAACTGGCTGCCGCCACGCCCAGCCCCTTCCCCGGGGGACCCCTGCGCTGTTCGTGGCCACCGGGCCCTCCCTCCTTCTCTAAGTGCCCCTGGCCTCAACTCCAGCCCCTGCTGCTCGCCCTAAGCTCAACTTTTCTGGCAGGACCTTTGCCCTGCACAATATGGCACTTCATCATCATCTGCTTTGTATTGTTCTCCGCTTATTTCACATGTGCCTGTCTTGTTCCCAAGAATCCTGTAGGTGCCTAAGTCAGGGAAGGGCGTTTTCACTCAAACTTCTCCTTTCAAAGTGGGAAGAAGAGGTGCTGCCTGCAGGTTGTGGGGTCAGAGAAGGGGTGTGGGGGGGAGATGGTGAGAGATGGAGAGGGCTGGGAGGTGGGGAGCCGGAAGCCAACTTCTCTTCCTTTACAATGTTGCCCAAGGCCCATCCTAACTTGTGAATAAACAAATAGTGAATAAGCAAAGGGATGCTTATGCAAGAAGACCAAATAGAAACGATTGTGCAATACATCACACACACCGCATGGAGCCTGAGGGTGCTCAGGGAGGGCCGTTGCTGTGGGGGTATCGATGGTGTGACTGTGTCCCCCTCAAACACCAGAGTCCACGTGCAGTCCAGTCCCTGAGGGGCGGGGAAGCGATCCTCCTGGAGGGAGGTCAGCTTTCATTCCTGCACGCTGCTGCGGTCTGCCGGGAGGGAGGTGCCCTCCGATAGCCATCGGTGGAGGTTTTGCAACTCAACATGGGAAGGCTCCTCAGTGGAGGCCTGAGCAGCACCCGCCTCTTTGGGCTTGGCCCTGCGACACAGCTCAGCAGGCTCCCAGTGTAACCAGCTGGCCGAGGGCTGAGGAGTCTGCCAGAGATGAATCCAGCCACGCGATGAAGCCAGGGGGATGCTCACAGGGCCGGGACACCGCTCACCCATCCAAGGGGCCTTCCATTCGTCTTTCTGAGCTTAGGCCCCGTCCCAGCCTTTGCGGCTGCTTCCTGGCAAAGCTGAAGAGATCCACACAGCAGCTACCTTAGCACCTGCAGGCAGAGACAGCACATTCCAAGCTCCAGCTGGCAGGGACACTTGGCAGCAAGTTCCAACAGGCAGGCGGATCCGAGGGGTGATTCCCTCCCACCACAGGAGGCTCCAGACTGAGGAGATGGAAGAACAGGTGTTTAAGGGGGACCCGGACACCCCTCATTCCATCTCCTTCTCGGGCAGCGGATTCCTCTCCTTCTACCAGGCTGGGGCTGTGGATGCCCTGCGGGACCTGGCCCCCCGGATGCTAGAAACAGCTCATCGCTTTGCAGGGACATCAGCAGGGGCTGTGGTGGCGGCGCTCGTCATCTGTGGGATCGAAATGGGTAAGGCCTTTCTTTGTTCTAGGTTTCCTGGGAAGATTCTGGAGGGATTCCCCAAAACAGTCAGGGCACTTTGGGGGAACAAAGCCAGGCTTTGTGGAGTGGCAGGAGAAGAAGAGGTTGGCAGAGCAGGACAGTCGGCATCTGCGCCATTTGAGGTTGGGATCTGCCTGTTGTCAGTTTCCGACCCACTGGGTGAGCTTGAACCCATCGTGCCCTCAGTGCCCTTGCTTTTGAGATGTCCTGTCTCCCATCACTGGGGCGATGTTAACTCCCTTAAACATCCTGATGGTCTCAGAAGTTACACCATAGCCAGTCATTCAGTGGGATGAAGGCCCCTGCCTGGCCTCTTTCAACATGTAAACATCCTTGGGAAGGGCACCAAGTCCCATCTTTATCACCTTGGTGGGATGGGTTTGTCAGATCGGCTTCCAGGTAGTTGGACAAGTGAAAGCCCTGGGTCACAAGGGTGGACAAAAGAGGAGAAACTGGAAGGAATATGATGATCTCACTTCATCGTTGGCCCTGCTAGTCCTGGGGCCTCAGAGAGAAAGACCTTGAGGACAGAAGCTGCATCCCATACAGGGGGGCGTTGATGCCTTCGGATCAGCCCCACAGAGTAGGTCCGGACCTGAGAGACCTGATGTCCATGTGGGCTGCCTTGGGCTCATCTATTCATTTACTGCACTACTGCTCTGTGCCAGGCACTGGGGACAAAATCTGGGCCCCTATGGCAGAAATTCTCCATAGGAGAGGCAGATACCAAGCATTCCAGCAAGGAAGCTTATGATGTCAGTGTTAAGATCTATGAATAAAATTATAGCACATCGGGAAGTGATGAGACCATGAATAATGCCAGCAGGAAAGATCAAAGAATACAATGGAGAGAATTCTAGGAAGGGTGGCCAGGGAAGTCCTTTTGGAGAAGGTGACCTTCAAGCTGAGACCTAAGGTCAGGGAGAGAACAAGCCATTTGAAAATGGGGGAA